>CM062818.1:1216306174-1216651174 GCA_031772625.1 Pinus tabuliformis
TATATGGCAGGGCGGGCCACCTCCGTGGACCCAACCCATGCCTCAACCTCATTCCATGTAATAAATGAGGGTGGTGGGGCTTGAACCTGCCCGGCCGATGTGGCTACCCACCTCCCGGGCACCTTACAAACCCCATGCCATTTAATACAAACGCGCCACAAAACTCAAACCTTCCACTATTATTAATACGCCCAACCAACAAATTTAATGCAACCAAACATAAACATGCCACCCTTATGGATAATACATATGTTGTGAGAGTTAAGGGGTGGGCCGCCAATGCGGACCCGACCCACCCCCACAAAAAGAAACACATGCAGATTTTTTGGAGGCAGGATTTGATCCCCCGACCTCCCTTAACTAATTACCTCTTTTAGCAATGGCAAGTGGGGCCTTTTTGTAAACTCCGCCCGAAAATTTATAAATAAACTCATTTTTTTCAGTGCATAGGCAAGCATCGAGGAGCCAAGAGCATGCACATCAATCGAGGAATTTTTAATTATGTTTTAATGCAGGGTCGAACCATAAACCTGAGAAAAACACAAGCAGAACCACGATTGAGCGAAATTCTCAAGAGGGTGAAATTTTTGTAGCGTCCAAATTGGAAAAACTTTATGTCGATCCTACACCTCTCAGCAACATGAACCCGATGGTGCAATCAGAATTTTGATCTAAGCATCAGATTTACAGAGGACCCGAAGGAGGGAATCTAGGGGGAATATAAAATATTCCTTAAGCCCCAGATTTCCACTTTCTCAGAATTCATAAATTTGACAATCGATTTTGCACTATTCGATGCCACAAATCTGATGGTCCATTTAGATTTTCCATTTTCTCATTTCATTTTTTGGCTACTATTCAAAGTGGAGTGCAGATGTCAGCATTCATGTGCGAGCAGTCATTCCATGAGATTCGACACTGCGAGATTGATGGTATGGCCAGCTTCAACAATTTGACATCCTTTTCTTCAGATGGCCCTGGATGTGAGGTATATGCAATGTGTTCGTGTACTTATTTTTTCTATGCATTGTGCTACACAGATCCCTGTTTGATGTTTGATGTGGGATCTTGTTTCTTACTTGTTTCACGATTCCTGCTTTCTGTGACACAGAATCATCTGTGGGATGTACTTGTCGTCATGATTCGTCATGTTTTGTTTGAGATCCCTTTGTCATTATGTTGATGGGATACTCATGTGTCACCATGTATGTTTGCATTGAGATCCCTTTTATGCCATGTTGGCAAGATGGTCATTATCTTCATGTACGAGTTTGTGTCATACTGATAGGAGTCCTTTTTTGACTTAGAGTTTGTGTAGCGGAACATCTCTTGGAGCCACTCCTGCGGGAGGGCATTTTCCTTTTATGATAGCGATATCACCTCTTATGTACATCATCACTATTGACAACACTTAATGCAACAGCCTACACCATCTTGGCAATGGGCCCGGAGATGTAGTCCCTACTGGATGAACTCCATTATCAACGACTTATGTTTTCATGTGTTGATGAATGTCATGTTCCTCTTCTTTACATCATGTAGATGTAATCATTTATGTTCTTTAAAAATGAAATTTAACACATCACGGAAGTAAAATGTCTTGGAAGGGTCCTTTGTCACACCTGGACCTGGATCAAATGGTATAAGAGCGATCTTTTCATGGATGTGAATTGCAAGTGGGAACAATGGAACGTGCAACGACAGAGGATGAAAAAGTGATGTACGAGACCATGCGCAAAATTTCCAAAAGGGTGGAAATAATGTATGAAACTCTACAGAAAGAGATGGAGGAAAAGGAGTGATTGTAGCTTCAGTTGGGAGCCACGAAGAGGCCCTGGAAGAACGGAAGCACAACAAACATAATATTCAAATAGAGAACGTCGAATTGAAGATGCTTCTACATGAAGAGAAAGAGGAAAAACATAGTTTGAAGGAAAAGGCTTGGGCATTAATGGCCAAGGCATTGTCAATCCCATCAAAGTAGAAGAATTACCCCATCAGAAAGGACTTGGGTATGTTAGAAAGGAAATTGGGGAATGCGCTGAGACAACTAGCGAACCACCAACAACAGATAACGAGAAGCCCTCATCAGTTCTTTCCAAATTGACAGAGGAGGTAAAATATGTTGATTTCCTTTTGGTTTCATCTTCACATAGTATGATTTCTATTGGAGATTTGGAGATCCCAATTACAGGGACAAACATGAGTCTCCTTACTAGGATGATGCATGAGGAGGAAAAAGAACTTGGTGTTAATAACCAAGACATAGCTCAACCATCGGAGGTTGTGCAGAGACCTCAATTTGCAAGCTTGAGATACATCGAGGGAGAATGCTCGAAGGTTTCATATGCTTCCGAGTCATCGCCAAAATCATCGAGGAAAGAGAAAGATGGGAATACATCCCCATCATCCCATGGCAGTGGCCATTGCAGGGAAAGAGTTGAGGCAATATCTCATCACCATACTTACACCAGAGATGGCAAGGAAAGGTATAACCAGTTTCAATTTTTGAATGTTCATTTCGATTATAATCATGTTGTTAAAGATGAACGTAAAACATGGCATCGAAAAACATGTACCTTTTGTGAATTACATAACCATACATTTTCTAAGTGTTGGAAAAAAATAGCAGCACACAAAAAGAGGAGGTGTGAAAGACCCTCTCAACAACAGGTAAAGAATGATGTTAAGAATATCTAGAGGAAGAAGACCTATTGCAGTCATTGCGACAGAAGTGGCCATCAGAGAGCCACTTGTTGGAGGCTCCATCCAGAGCAGTGCCTTAAAGACAAAGTGTTGGTGCATGAACCAGATGAAACAATTGTTCAACAAGCAAAACCACCACGAGGAGCGACCCATTCACAACGATAAGTGAAAAATGGTTTCTAGATATGTTATCTTATCATGGTCATGCTTTTGTAAATCATTTGTTGCATTTTAAGGTGTAAAAGCGATGATGTGTTTTCCCACTTGTTCAGCAACAACGATGTCTGGTCTTATTATGTGTTGCATTTTACACTCTGAAAGTGATGTTGTGTTTCCATCACTTGTCAAAGCAGAATATTGTTTGGCCTTATTCTTTTAAATATGTGTTGCAATGATGATGTGTTTTCCATCACTTGTTGGAGCAACAATGATATGTTGGTCTTGTTTTCGTAGCTGGGGGATTTTTTCCATTTCAATGTAAACTTGACCACCGAGTATGTGTTATAAACTCGTGGAAAGTGTGGGATGCTTGGGTCATTAGCTGGTCATGAAAGTCAAGGATGTAATTTGCAAAACAATGTACTACAGGTTGCATAGGTTGCAGGTGCCGACTCATCGCTTAAGGCTCGGAAGAACAAAGGTGAAGGAGATGGAAGCGATACCTTTCAGGACGCTTGTGATGTAGACAAGGTACAAAGAAGTTGCAGATTATTTTTCATACTTTTGGAGGACCAGAAGCTCCTCAATGGGGAGGATTGATGCAGGTGGCTCTAGAGACACACATAGGACAAAGAGGGCTTATAAAAGCTCTAAAATCAAAATGATCAGAATGCTTTCAAACTAGGACCAAAGCATAGGTCTTGTCGTCCTGATAGCAGTGGTGTGAACGGTTCGTCAATCCAAGCTCATATGAGGGAGAACAAGGCAGTCAAATTTTTGGTCAAAATTGGACTGTGGGCCAGGTTTAAGTGTCCTACAATTTGACCAACCCTAGGGCATGAAATCTAGGTCTCAAAAGCGAGTGAATTTGTTGGATCATTAATTTGTCTAATATCCCTTATATTAGATAAATTCAAAAAAATATTTGATATTATAAAAATAAAAATAAAATATTAATTTTAGTGGTGGGCCATGACCCCCACCACCCCCATCGAACCAACTCATAACAAAAATCATTTAAAAATTGGGAAGACAGGTCGTGACCCCCGCTGGCCCCAAACCACATAAACAAAGCCAATATTAATGGGTCGATGACCATGACCCTGCCAACCCTCCAACCACCAAAACCATAACATATTATATATGGTGGGGCGGACCACCTTCGGTGGACCTGACCCACGCCTCAACCATCATTGCCATGCAATGAAATGAGGGTGGTGGGGCTTGAACCCACCCGACCAGTGTGGCTAGCCCACTTCCCGGGCACCCTCACAAACCCCATGCCATTTAATACAAATGCGCCACAAAAATCAAACCTTCGTGCTATTATTAATATGCCCAACCAACAAACTTTAATGCAACCAAACATAAACGGGCCAACCTTTATGGATAATACATATGCTATGGGAGTTAAGGGGCGAGCCGACCAATGTAGACCTGACCACCCCCACAAAAAGAAATACACCTGGATTTTTGGGAGGCAGGATTTGATCCCCCGACCTCCCCTTAGCTAATTACGCCTTTTAGCAATGGGCCAGTGGGGCCTTTTTGTAAATTCTACCCGAAAATTTATAAATAAACTCATTTTTGTTAGTGCGCCAAGAAAGCATGGAGGAGCCAAGAGCGTGCATATGGATCGAGGAATTTTTAATTAATTTTTAATGTAGGGTGGAACCATGAACCTGAGAAAAACACAAGCAGAACCATGATTGGGCGAAATTCTCAGGAGGGTGAAATTTTTGTAGTGTTCAAATTGGACAAACTTTATGTCGATCGTACACTTCTCGGTGACACGAACCCGATGGTGCTGTCAGAATTTTGATCTGAGCAGCAGATTTGCAGAGGACCCAGAGGAGGGAATCTTTGAGGAATCTAGGGGGAATCTAAAAGATTTTTTAAGCCCCAGATTTCCACTTTCTCAAACTTTAGAAATTTGACTGTCTGTTTTGCACTATTCGACACCACAAATATAATGGTGCATTCATATTTTCCATTTTCTCATTTCATTTTTCGGCCAGTGTTCAAAGTGGAGTGTAGATGTCAGTAGTCATGTGCGAGCTGCCATTCCATGAGATTCGACACCATGAGATTGATGGTACAACCAACTTCAGCAATTTGACATCCTTTTCTTCAGATGGCCCTTGTTGTCAGGTATATGCAGTGTGCTCGTGTACTTATTTTTTCTATGCATTGTGCTACACAGATCCCTGTTTGATATTTCATGTGGGATCTTGTTTCTTGTTTCATGATTCCTGCTTGCTATGACGCGGAATCATCTGTGGGATGTACTTGTTGTCATGATTCGTCATGTTTTGTTTGAGATCCATTTTTCATTATGTTGATGGGATACTCATGTGTCAACATGTATGTTTGCGTTGAGATCCCTTTTATGCCATGTTTGCAGTATGCTCATTATCTTCATGCATGAGTTTGTGTCATACTGATAGGAGTCCTTTTTTACTAAGAGTTCCTGTAGCGAAACATCTCTTGGAGCCACTCCTGCATGAGGGAATTTTCCTTGTATGATAGTGACATCACCTCTTATGTACGTCATCACTATTGACAACACTTAATGCAGCGGCCTACACCATCTTGACACTAGGGCCCAAAGACGTAGTCCCTCTTGGACGAACTCCGTTATCAACGACTTATGTTTTCATGCATTGATGAATGTCATGTTCCTCTTCTTTACAACATGCAGGTGTATTCATTTATGTTCTTTTAAAAACGAAATCTAACACATCATGAAAGTAAAAGGTCTTGGAAGGGTCCTTTGTCACACCCGGACCTGGATCAAAGTATGAGAAATATGATGGTGATGATGTCTTATTAGGGGATGATAGGAAGTCTATAATCTTTGGTCGTGGAAAATTCAAGATGAAGTTGCAAGGTGGAAGAATTCTTTTAGGTTTTTTGCATATTCTTGCATTGGCTAGAAATCTAATTTCTGTAAGCAAACTAGATGATGCAGGTGTAAAAATAGTGTTCGAGAAGGATACATGCAAGATGGTTTGGGAAGCACTGGTATTGATGGGGGGAGTTCATATTGGAACTCTGTAAAAGCTTCAAGGTAGCACTATTAATTATGGGTGCAACAATTTTGTGGTTCCTAAAAGTGGAGCAGAAAATCTAGTGGTCTCTGGAGAAAAGACCATGCTATGGCATCAAAGGCTTGGACATATTGGAGAGAAGGGCCTTTGAATACTTCATGGTAATGGTATGATAGAAGGAATGTCTAATTTCTCTATGGATTTTAATTTCTGTGAAAATTGTGTATATAGGAAGCTGAATCGGGTGAGTTTCCCCTCTAGTGCTAAGAGGGTGAAACAAATATTAAAGCTTATGGACAGTGATGTGTTTGGACCTATGTCGGTTCCATCACTGGGTAAGTATGTGTTATATGTATCATTTATAGATGAATTCTCAAGGAATACATTGATATATTTCCTCAGGAAGAAATCTGAAGTCTTTGACAAGTTTAAAGAATTTAAGGCTCTAGTGGAAAACCAAACAAAGAAGAAGACAAAGGTGTTGAGGATAGATAATGGTGGAGAGTTTTTCAATAAGGAATTTGAAGAGTTTTGTAAGAAGTGTGGCATAGCATGGCAGAAGACTACTCCATACACACCTCAGTAAATGTATTTGTAGAAAGAATGAACAAGACATTGATGGAAAAGGAAAGAAGCATGCTCAGTGGTGCGGGGTTAGGAAAGGAATTTTGGGCAGAGGCAGTGGAGACTCATGTTACCTGGTCAATAGATCACCTTCATCAACATTGGAGGATAAGACTCCATAGGAGGTATGAACTAGTAAGAAACCTTCTCTTTCAAATTTGAGGGTATTTGGATGTGATGCATATGTACATGTTCCAAAGGAGAAAATAACAAAGTTGAATAGTAAATCTGAAAAGTGCATCTTTATTGGGTATAAGGATGGTTTAAAAGGTTATAAGATTTGCAACCCAGAAACAAGAAAGGTTTTGTACAGCCAAGATCTGGTGTTTAGAGAGGTGAAAGATGTTATTAAACATGAAGTCCTACCAAAGGAACCTGAGAAGATAGAGTATGAGCCAAAGGAGGAAGAATCAGACTCTACAACAGAAGAAGAATCAGAAGATGAAGAGCCACAAACTCCAATTGTGATAAGATCAGTTCGAGAAAGAAGGCGGCCAAAAAGGTATATTCCATCTACTTTCTGTTCAAAATTTTCTTTATCTATTGCTGATAATGATCCCAAAACTATGAGGGAAGTAGTAGATTCAGAGGATGGAAAACTCTAGAAAGAGGCCATGGTTGAGGAAATGGCATTGTTGCACAAAAATGAGGCTTGGGATCTGGTGGAGTTGCCATATGGAAGGAAACCTATTAGTAGAAAATGGATGTTTAAGAAGAATATGAATGCATAAGGAAAGGTGGAGAAATACAAATCTCGATTGGTAGCAAAAGTTTATTCATAGGTGTCGAGAATTGACTTTGTTGATATTTTTTCTTGTGTTGCCAAGGTAGATTCTATTAGATTACTTTTATTTGTTGCTTCTACTTTTGATTTTGAGGTAGAACAGATGGATGTGAAGACAACATTTCTTCATAGGGATTTGGAAGAAGAGATCTACATGAAGAAACCTGAAGGATTTGCGGTGAAGGGTAAGAAAGAACTGGTATGTAAATTAAAAAAGTCTTTGTATGGGTTAAAACAGTCATCAAGGATGTGGTATCAAAAATTTGATACATTTATATGGGGACTTGGCTTCACCAGAAGCAAAGCAGATTAATGTGTGTACTTTAAATTAATTGGTGACCATGTTATTTATCTGGGCATGTATGTGGATGATATGTTGCTTGTTGGAAATGACAAAGAAATTATCTAGAATTTGAAGACCCAATTGTCCTCCAAATTCGACAAGAAAGATCTAGGTGCTACAAACTATATTTTTGAAATGGAAATTAAACGAGATCAGGAAAAGAGGAAGCTCTGGTTAAACCAAAGGAAGTATGTCGAGATAATATTGTAGAGGTTTAATATGCAAGATACTAAACCACTAAAGGTTCCTATTCCTGTAGGTGTAAAGTTATCTGCTGAACAATGTCCCAAGCCATAAGAAGAGGAAGAGGACATGTCCCGTGTTCCATATGCAAGTGCAATCGGTAGCCTGATGTATGCAATGGTATGTATTAGACCAAAAATTGCACATGAAATGGGAGTGTTGAGCAGGTTTATGTCAAAATCAGGGAAGGAGCATTGGACAACAATGTGTAGATATTTCTACAAATCTAGCTCTGATACCATGTAGAAAATCTGATGTAGGTTAACCCGATAATGCAATATAAATCAAAGCAGAATACTACAACCTACTTCTACTATCAATTTGCGGAAGCTTAAAGATCGAGTTGAACAATATAACCAGAAGAAGAAGAATCAATGCCACAATACACATGAAAATACTTTGGGGAAAGCCTCAGCTAAAAACCCCACACTATTGTATTATCATACATGGTGGAAATACATAGGAATTATACAAAGCCTTAGCTCTCACAGCTAGCCAGCTCTCAGTACAATCCTCACAGAAGCTCGCATGTAATCTTGGCTTCTCTCCAGCCTTCCTCTCTGCCCTCCAAGCTCCTATTTCCTTGCACTATTCCTTGTGGATGATTTTCCTATTACCAAGTGGATGATCAACCTCCAAAATTGCGCAATCCTCAAGGATGATTCCTTGACTGCATGCATGAGTTTTTCTTTATAAGAAAACACATGCAACTAATAGTACACTGTCCTTGAACATTAATCTCAACTGGGTCTTTCTCATAATAGACATGCATGAGTTTCTGATGAGGGAATCTTCAGTTAACTGGAGTAGCACTAGTTGAGTACATGCATGCATCAACTGACTGTTAACTCTCTATTAGTTCCTCAAACAGTTTGGAACTAATTTAACTGGACTTAACTCAGTAAAATGAGTTAACTAATTACAACTCAAATATAACTCAATCTTATCTCCTTAATTTAAGGGATAGCTCTTGCATGAATTCAAAAAGGCTTCTAACTTGAATTTCTCCAACTAATTAATTTAAAATAAATTAATTAATTATTTCCAAGTAGTTGTTAAGACTAAATTCGATTTTAATTCACAATTTAATTCAAGGACAAATTAAATTGGAATATTCTTGTTGCCATATTTCAACACTCCCTCTCAACAAGAAAGGGATTATCTGCCACCCTGATCCTGTCTCTATGGAACTCGAATTTACACTTTGATAAAGCCTTTGTCAAAATGTCAGCATCTTGCTCCTCTGTCGAAATATATTGTAGCAACATGATCCTCTCGACCTGTGAAAAGCCATGGGAAACAAATCTTGCTTTATGCTTCTCCACACTACCATCAACAGCTTGCTTTACCTTGTAAAGCCAATGGGAGCTCACAACTGACTTGTTCTTCGGTCTCGGAACCCCCAAACACTGTCACGAACTATGGAGTCATACTCCTCCATAGCATCAAAGCAAATTGACTGCTACACTGCTTCCTCAAAGGAAGATGGCTCAGTCTCAACACATTCCCCAACAAGGGCCATGTATCTAGTGTACCTCTCAGGTGACCTCCTCTATTTGCACTGAGAAGATGGTGCGCCCACATTCTCTCTTGCATACTCCAACAATTTGTTAGCTTCTTTTGTGAACTTTTGTCCATCTCTGGAAGACTTTGCTTGAGTGTATGTCTCCACTCCTGGAACCTCTGCATGTGGATGCTCCGCATCAGTCTGAGGCTCCTCCTCCTTAGGAACCAATAGTTCCTCCACAGCCTGTAGTTGGAGCTCCCTCTCAAGGGAAACTTGCATGGCTTTCTACTCATCAAATTTGAGATCTCTGCGAACCACTGTCCTCCGATTGATAGGCAAGTACACCCGATAGTTGTGAGGTGTATCAGTGTAGCCCACAAATATCCCCAACTCTGTTGTCGTCTTAAGATTCTTCTGTGCATCCTTTGTCACATGGCAATATGTCAATGAGCCAGAGATCCTGAAGTGACCCACATCTGGTCTCTTACGGGAGAAAGCTTCCTCTAATGTCTTCATCCCAAGTATGCGATGCAGGCTCCTATTCTGCAAATAGACCACTGTGTTGCATGCCTCAGCCCACAAGTGAAGTGGTAGGCCTTGGTCATGCAGCATTGCTCGTGCTACCCCTACAATAGTTTTTTTCTTCCTCTTGGCCACCCCATTCTACTGTGGGTTATGAGGTGACGTCAACTCTCGTTTAATTCCTTCCACTGCATAGAAGTCCTTAAACTCTTGAGAGACATATTCTCCACCATTGTCCCTTCTTAAGGCCTTGATCTTCTTCCCTGACTCTTTCTCAACCAAAGCTTTGAACTCACAAAACTTTGTGAATGTTTGGTCCTTCTCCTGCATGAAATAAATCCAGCATTTATGAGAATAGTCATCAATGAAAATCACATAATACCTTTGCTTCACTGTGGATGCCGTCGAGAATGGTCCACACACATCAGTATGAAATCGCTCTAAGATAGCCTCTGTTCGACTGTCTCGATCATAAAAGGAAGACTTGGTGTACTTTCCCAAGGTGCAACCTTTGCATGTGTCAACTTGCTCAAGTTTACCTTTGGGAAGTCCTGTAGATATCTGTTGCATTATCTTCAAAGCCCCATGATGCAAATGGCCCAACCACCTGTGCCACAACTCGCTAATGTCTTGGCTTTGCACCAATTCTACTTTCATACTCAACGCTACACAATCATCTAACTCTAGTTTATAGAGATTCTTCACCCACATCCCTATCCTCTTGGTCTAACATGTGGCTATGTGTCTTAGGAATGCCTTTTCTTTACTAAAGACAACATTGTAGCCTTTGTCCTCCAACATCGCGATTGATACCAAATTCTTCTTCAATCCAGGCACATACTTCACATCTATCAAGGTGAGAGAAGCTCCATGCTCCCTCTGAAAAGCAACTCTGCCCACTCCTAAAACAATATACCTTCTGTCGTCACCCATCCCTATGCACATCTTGAGGTCTTTCTCCTCCAAGGCACTCAACAAATTTTTATCACCGATCATGTGAATGAGGTTCCACTATCAAGATACCAGACACAACCCATCATCGATGACACCATGCATGCGATGAGGGTAAAGTCCATTTCGAACTGAGAGGCTAACACCTCACCTTCCGATCCTTCCAAGGATCCCTTCTTGGACTTCTTCGATGGGCAATAGGTCGCATAATGTCCCATATTATGACAATTAAAGCATCTTACTTTAGACATGTCACCCTTCTTCCCTCCATGAGAAGAACCCGATTTGAAATGGGAAGCCTTCCCCTTCCCTTTCCTTTCCTTACATGCTAAGGCCAGATTTTATTCATCATCATTCATGGATGAAGAACCATCTTGTGTGCTCCTCTTGATCTCCTCCTGCATAAGATTAGACCGCAGTCGTTCCCAATCCAACAACTTCTCCCTGCCATTCATAGAGTCCTGGTAGCTATTCCAACTCTTTGGAAGGCCAAGGAGAGCGAGGCTCACCATATCATCATTTGCAGTAGTTATTCCCACACTGCCAAGTTCATCTTTGCAGGTGGTGAGCTTCTTCAGATATGTGGAAATAGGATCGCCCTTCTCCATCTTGATTCTTCGAAGCTTATCCTTGAGCGCCAATTTCCTCTGGTCGCTATTTTTCTGGTGGAGGTGCTTCAATGTCTTCCACATTGAAAATGGAGTATCCTTCCCATGGAGACTCGAGACAATATGGTCTCGAACTCCATCAAGGATGATCCGTCTCGCCTTCGCCACACACTTCTTCCACTCATCCAACTCTTGTGCATTAGTTGAAGCTAGCTTTGGGATTTCTTGATCAATGAATTCCTTCAAGCCACTGTCTTCTAATACAGCCTCCATTCTATTTTTCCATGCTATGTAATTCGAGCTACCTTCCAAGTCATACTCGAGTCTCAAGCCATAGAATTCCATTGGCCAACCTTGAAGTATGATATGAATTCGATTTGCACCTGCAACCCCAAACTTCAAAGTTTGAATTCTCTTCTCAATATACTGTTCACAGCTCTGATACCATGTAGAAAATCTGATGTAGGTTAACCTGATAATGCAATATAAATCAAATCAGAATACTATAAGCTACTTCTACTATCAATTTGCGGAAGCTTAAAGATCGAGCTAAACAATATAACCAGAAGAAGAATAATCAATGCCACAATACACATGAAAATACTTTGGGGAAAGCCTCAGCTAAGAACCCCACACTATTGTATTATCATACATGGTGGAAATACATAGGAATTATACAAAGCCTTAGCTCTCACAACTAGCTAGCTCTCAGTACAATCCTCACAGATGCTCACATGAAATCTTGGCTTCTCTCCATCCTTCCTCTCTGCCCTCCAAGCTCCTATTTCCTTGCATTGTTCCTTGTGGATGATTTTCCTGTTACCAAGTGGATGATCAACCTCCAAAACTGCACAAACCTCGAGGATGATTCCTTGACTGCATGCATGAGTTTTTCTTTATAAGAAAAAACATGCAACTGATAGTACACTGTCCTTGAACATTAATCTCAACTGGGTCTTTCATAGAATAGACATGCATGAGTTTCTGATGAGGGAATATTTAGTTAACTGGAGTAGCACTAGTTGAGTGCATGCATGCATCAACTGATTTTTAACTCTCTATTAGTTCCTCAAATAGTTCAGAACTAATTTAACTGGACTTAACTCAGTAAACTGAGTTAACTAATTACAACTCAAATATAACTCAATCTTATCTCCTTAATTTAAGGGATAACTCTTGCATGACTTCAGAAAGACTTCTAACTTGAATTTCTCCAACTAATTAATTTAAAATAAATTAATTAATTATTTCCAAGTAGTTGTTAAGACTAAATCTGATTTTAATTCACAATTTAATTCAAGGACAAATTAAATTGGAATATTTTTGTTGCCATATTTCAACACAATGAAGTGGGTTTTCATGTATTTGTGTGGCACTAGTGATTATGGTTTGTGCTACCAAGGAAGACCAGTATTGGATAGAGTTTTGGACATCCGTGGCTTTGTTGATGCAGACTCGGTTGGAGATCTGGATCAGAGAAGATCTACAAGTGGGTATGTGTTTAACCTATTTTGAGGTGCAGTTAGTTGGATGATTAAGAGACAGTCTGTAGTGGCACTTTCAACTATAGAGATAGAATACATGATAGCCACTCATGCAATAAAGGAATTAGTTTGGTTGCAGATATTGTGTTCAAATATGGGGTTAGTACAATGAGCTATAAGGATACACTGTGATAGCCAAAGTGCAATTTTCTTGGCAAATAATCTGCTTATCATTCAAAGACAAAGCACATTGATGTTTAGTATCACTTTGTGAGGGATATGGTTGAGGGAAAAAAGGTGTTGCTGATAAAGGTGGACACTTTGAAGAATACTGCAGATGCATTGCTAAAGTTGATGAGCACTGAGAAGTTCTCTTGGTGTGGAGAAACAATGGGCTTTGTAGTGCTAGATCAATGATTAAGCTCTCTTGTGGAAAGAAAACAACAAGTGGGAGAATGTTGGGTTATGTTATATTCTTTCCATGACTACCCCACACATGGGGGATCACAGGGGGAATGCCTGCCCCCCTTATTGGGGGACTGCAGTTTGGGGTAGTGCCTAGGGAATTTTTTTTGGACCCTATATTAGGTCGACGAACCTACCTATGGTTCTGTGCATGGATTTCGCACATGGTTTTGGGCATGCTGGTTTTCTATCCATGATATTTTGTAGATTCGGTCAAAGGAACTATGGTTATGTTCTAATCCAGGGTTAATGGATTGGGGTTTATGGATGCTTCGGCATGTATATGTATATATATATATATATATATATATATATATGTATGTATTGTAACATTGAAAGGAATATAATGAAAAATCAATTTTTTAGTCCCAGTTTTGGGATCCAAGGGAAAATCTTTGTGTATATCTATTCTATGTTTTATGCTCTCGCCATTGTTTATTTTCTATTTTTTAGAATTCGTATGCAGGTAATTTCTGTATAGGGTTAAAACCTACAACCACATCTAGATCTACTTCATAAATAAAATCAACACTGATAGCAAATTTAATTTTGCATTTTTTTTAACCTTCAGCTCTACATCCTTATGTACCCATTCCAGTGGATACGGGTTTGGATGATCACAATCTTCGAGCCCCAACTTCTTGACTAGATCTGTTGTAATGAGATTTTCTTGCAATCATGAGTTAAACAAAGCATCAATCTTCGTCTTCTTGACTTGTATCTTTATATGGAAGTGTTTGGTCATTTCTTTCTCTTCTTGTTGTTGAAGGCTACTTAGATTCACCTCCTTCTGCACTAATGTATAGACAATCTTCTCATCCACGTCTCAACTACTTTCAAATTGGTTTCTCAAATCAGTGGCCATGATATTCTTCTTCTTATTATATTTCTTCTTGTTCTTGGGGTTTAGCTATGGATGCATCTTCCAACACTTCTCCTATGTATGCCCATCAATGTTGCAATGATTACTAGGATATTTGCACTGGTGTGTTGTGGCTGTTGTCTTTTTATCTTTCCCCCTTTTTTCTTCTTCTTCTCCTCCTTAGAAGTGTTGTGTTGCTCCTTTTTCTTTTATCCACTTGATTGTGCTCTTTTCAGGCCTATGTTCTCCAGGTACTGTGCCTGTACACAAGCCTTGTCCACCATTTTGGGCATGAAAAACATCACTTTCTTACGCAGATGGTGGTGCAAACCCACCAAATACTTGAGGAGTACATCTGGGTTCTTTGGAGAGATACCCAACATTGTAGCCATCTTTCTAAATTCTGTGGTGTACTCCTGCATGCTTTGGCCCAACTTTTTCCTGAATTATTACCACCGGATTCACTTGTCTTCCACGTATCCAATGGGATAAAACTGTGACTTAATGAGGTTTTTGAAATCCTCCCACTTACTCACTTGAGGTTATCCCTCCAACCTTAATGTTTCTGTGTGGCTCTCCCACCAATTCAGTGCATGGCCCTCTAATTTCAGTCACGCAAATGAGATCTTCTGCCCTTCCTCGATCTGATGGACATTAAAATAAACTTATGTTGTTGCAACCAGTGGTTTAGCTTCAGATCGTCAATCTCGCTATGGTATGGACTGATATCGAATTTTTCTTCCACTTTAAATAGGGATTGGTCCATGACACTCAAACTAGGTTGATCTTTTCTAGGTTATTTCTTCGGTTGGTTATCTGCGTCTTCCCGATCTCGTGATCCCCCTTCTGACTTATCCTCTACATTCAAACCCCCTTCTTCTCCAAATATCCCCATATTATTTCTTAGGGCCACCATGAGGAGGTTTACATTGTGGTTTATATCTGTGACTTTTTCTTTGGGCTGCGAAAATCTCACCTCTATAGGATCACGAAGTTCTTTTAAAGATTTGTTGCTCATGATTAGGGTTTTATGATTTTTGGCCTCGCCGATCTAGATCCCTGCAATATCCACAAAATACCCAAAGAAAATTTCTCTGATACCAAATGATCTATAAACCTCCGTGGATATTCGACTGGATGATTCATCAAAACATATTTGATAATATTATATTAAAAATCTAAGATTCTACACTATTATAATTTTATTTAATTTCTAGATATGTAAAATTAACTGTAATTAGTGCATGCATGTAAAATTAAATGAATCAAAAAAGTAGATAATGAAAAAATAAGCCCACACACACATAATACACAATATATGCTCTCTGGGCAACCCTTTCGGGAGAAAACCCCACTGGAAGGTGAGGCCATTTAGCTCTCTTTCTCTGTCTGCAAATATGGTTGCAGATACAAAGAAGTAATGTCTGTGGCCCGTAGACTGCTACAGTGCACAGATCCTCTCAGTGTGCTCTGCCTCATATCTGTCCTAGCTATATTTTCTCAATTATGGAACAAAATTCTCTCGAAAGAATGGAATGCCTCTTCCTCCTAATGCCCTGGTTATAACACAACCCGATAGCCTACTAGTGGTTAATTTTGACTACATCAACCCTTAACTAGATTTAAAAAGTAGACTCTTCTAGAGTCATTTACATCACAAACATGTGGCTAGCCCTTTTTCCATGAATAATGTGGGCTGACGTGACATCCTGTTGAACTATAGGTGTGAAAACAAGAAGGTCAACTTCTGAGTGGCATAAATTTTGGATACAGACTCTGATTGACACATTCCTGCGTTGTTGGAAAGATTTCTATTTGTATAATAGCATCAAAGAGTGGTGCACTTTAGAGACAAAGTGTTACCCCCAAAAAACGTCGTTTTATTCCTTAAAACGCTCTTGAAAGGTTTCATACCCTGTTAAGCCAAACTGGGTCCCACTAGTAAAAATAGTCTTGTGAGCTGATTCCTCCACTTTTTCCACTCTAAATGCATCAAGGTGGATGCCAAAAAATATAATGATCCAATTCGGATCAAACCTCCCCATTTTTGGAGGCTTTTGGTCCCTAAAAGCTTTTATTGAATTAGGTGAGGAAATTTTTCCTCCATCTTCTCTCTGGTGTACCATTTAGCTTTTCTTGGAAGTTGTCCCTTCAACCCAATCTACCAAATGTCTTGCTTCCCTTTTCGTTTAGTTCTGGACCTCTTCTACAAAATTGTATCTTCTGCCAACTCTGCCTGAGTGTTTGGTGCCAAATCCTCCATAGAAGGTAAGACCTGTTCCTCTTCCTGTTCTAGCATGGAAGGCTCATAGAGTTTCAAATTCTCTACATTTACAACTAAGTAAATGCGCATATATGGTGGTAAACTGGGTCGATAGGAATTATCACCCACCTTTTCTAGTACCTCAAAGGGACCATACCTTAGAGCCATGATTTTCTTACCATGCCCCTGTAGCCTCTCCTTGTTCAACTGTAGCCATACTTTGTCTCACACCTTGAATGATTTCTCTGTTCTGTTTTGATCATGCTTGGTCTTATACTTCACCTACGACTTTTGTAGTGTTTCTTGTACCTGTAGATGGATCTGCTTGATCTTCTCTATAAAATTTTCAGCCCTCAAAGCATCTCCTATAAGGTCTTCCTTCACTCCTCCCTGTAGAAAATCTTGTAGATTCACAAGCTCATGTAATCTACTAAAACAAGAGACAAGAATCTACTTCTACTCTTTACAGTGGAAGCCCATAAAGATTGAGCAATTAATAATCAAAAAGAGGAAGAACATCAATGGCACATAACACAATAAGTATTCAGGGAAAGCTACAACTCAAAACCCCACTATCTGTATTGCATTAATCATAAATCCAAGATGATAATACAATGCTTGTTCTCACATGAACAATTCCAACACTCATTAAAATCAATCTCCAACTCACAAGCAAGCTCAAGCCAAACCCAGACCTCTTCTTTGCTCTCCAAGCCTCCTATTTCCTTGCACCCTTGGTCAAATAATTCAAATGAATACAATATGCTCTGCTCAACGTTGAGCTTAACCTGCACAAGTATTTCCTATCCTCCACTTGATCACTTCCTTTGGCTAATACTTAGCCAAATTTCCAAGCCTCCAAGCTTCTAATTCTTTGCACAATTCCAGAGAGAATTAGGCCATATTTAAAGGGAAATTCCTCATCCATAATTGTGAAATCCCTTCAATGTTCAGTTCTTGATTGCATGCACCATCTGTACAACTCAAAAAATTATACAAAAAATAGTACACTATCCCTACACTCTAGTGTCAACTGGGTCTTTCTCAGAATCGACATGCATGAGTTTCTGATGAGGGAATATTCAGTTAACTGGAGTATCACTAGTTAATGCATTAGTGCACCAACTGACTGTTAACTCACTATTAGTTCCTCAAACATTTTAGAACTAATTTAACTGGACTTAACTTAGTAAACTGAGTTAAATAATTACAACTCATACTTAACTCATCATGGACCCCTATAATATAGGGAGAACATAAACATGACTTCAGAAAGACTTCCAACTCGAAATTCCTAAGTTAACTAAGTCAACTCACTCTAGTTAACTATTACAAGTTTCTATGAGAATAGAATTCGATTTTAATTATCAATTTAATTCAAGGACAAATTAAACTGGAATTTCTAGATTCTATTTTTATCATTTCTTATTGCTATTTTCAACACTGCCTCTCAACAAGAAAGAAATTCAACCCGATCCCGACCCTGAAACTTTGAAATGTTCTACATGTAACACTTCTCTCTATTGTTGTTTCTCCAGCAACTATAGAAACAAAAAAACATCCAACCTAAATCAGAATGATGCCTCTGTCATCAAAGTCTCTGACTACTGTTGCCTCTATCGATTGAAAACTTTGTGCTTCTGTTGACTCTACCTTTCTGCACTCTTGTCAACATTCTCTATGCTCTTCAATATCTGACTACTCTAGCCTTTATCACTTTGATCTCTAACTGCATCAATCACACTGATTCCTCCCGCTACTTTGTACTTTGGGCTCCCGTAGCAAGGCATGATCCATGGGATAAAACCACGCAATGGACCCTGCCCAATTTCAACCCCTTGGGAGGATCACTTCAAATTGCCCCACCTCACACTTGGAGGTATGGCTGCATGTGATCCCTGTGCCCACTTGGCTCGAAATTTCCCCCTATTGGATGTCTTTGCATGAGTGGATGCCTCCACTCAGTCTCCTCTTGGCTTATCCAATTGTGGCTGCTCCACAATTGTCTGAGACTGCTTCTTCTCTACTTGAGTGGATCTCTCCACTTAGTCTCCTCTCAACTTCTCTAGTTGTGGCTACTCCACAACTTCTTGAAGCTACTTCTGAGGCTTCTTCTGGGGCTACATGTTGAGAGGTAATTTACTCTCCCTCTCAACCACCAAGTCTCTAACCTTTTCCTTGCTCCTCAAGGCTTTGCATGCATCTTGAACCTCAAGAGCATACAGGTTCTTGACCTGTGCACCGATCTGTTTCACCTATCCTGTGGTGATGTGTCTAAGGAAAACCTTTCCCTTACTAAAAACCACATCATAGCCATGGTTTTCCAATACCATGACTGAAACAAGATTCTTCTTTAGTCCTACATCGCATATGTGATCCTGAGAGGGGAGCCACACTCCCTCTGAAAGGTAACCGTACCGATCCTGGTAACTCTATACCTCTCGTCATATCCAAACTCTATGCTCTGCTTGAGGTATTTCTCCTCAAAATCACTAAAGATATCTCTATTCCCTGTCATATGGAATGAGGCACTGCTATCAAGATACCACATGCCTCCCATGGTAGTGTTGGATATGCATGCAATGAGAGAAAAAACATGTTCAAATTGTGAAGCTAGAGCTTCACTTGCTGTCGCTACTACTGGCTCCTTCTTGCTTGCTTCCTTTGTGGGAAGTTCTTGGCATAGTCATGTGCTCGTGAGAGTGAAAACACTTGAATTTCATCAAGTCCATCTTCTTCCCGCCCTCCTCACCTTGGGAATTCTTTCCCTTGGCCCACTTTTCCTTACTCCCTAAGGCAAAATCCTCTTCCACTTCCTTGGAAGAGGTTCCATCTCTGGTGTTCCTCCTGATCTCATCCTGCATCAAATATGACCATTGTCATTCCCAATGTGGTAGCTTCTCCCGACCATTGATAGAGTCCTGATAACTATCCCAACCCTTTGGGAGTCCAAGAAGAGGAAGGCTCACCATATCTTCCTTTGTCCCACCATCACGAAATTTTCTAGAAAAAGAGATGATTTTAAATCAACGATATCTCCCTCATCTGAACTCCGATTCAACCAATTTTTTATTTTAATTTGGGCATTTTTTGCAAGGAATCCAGATCTTCTACTTGTTTCTGAAACATTTTCACAAAAAATTCAGATCTTCTCTGCAAACTCACAACCCAAAAAAAATAATCCAGCTATGATACCAAGTAGAAATTTTCTACAAATCAAGCTTTGATACCATGTAGAAAATTTCTACAAATCTAGCTCTGATACCATGTAGAAAATCCTGCAGATTCGCAAGCTCATGTAATCCACTAAGATAAGAGACAAGAATATACTTCTACTCTTTACAGTGGAAGCCCATAAAGATCTAGCAAACAATAATCGACAAAAGGAAGAACATCAATGACACATAACACAATAAGTATCCGGGAAAAGCCACAACTCAAAACCCCACTATCTGTATTGCATTAATAAAAAATACAAGATGATAATACAAGGCTTGTTCTCACAAGAAAAATCTCAACACTCAGTAAAATCAATCTCCAACTCACAAGAAAGATCAAGAGAAATCTAGGCTTGTTCTCTGCTCTCCAAGCCTCATATTTCCTTGCGCCCTTGGTTAAAGAATTTGGGTGAATACAATATGCTCTGCTCAACCTTGAGCTTAACCTGCACAAGCATTTTCTATCCTCTGCTTGATGACTTCCTTTGGCCAATAATTAGCCAAATTTCCAAGCCTCCAAGCTTCTAATTCTTTGCAAAATTCCAGAGAGAATTAACATGTATTTAAAGGGAAATTCCTCATCCATAACTGTGAAATCCCTCCAAGGTCCAGTTCCTGATTGCAAGCACCATCTATACAACTCATAAAATTATACAACAAATAGTACATTGTCCCTGCACTCTATTCTTAACTAGGTCTTTCTTAGAATCGACATGCATGAGTTTGTGATGAGGGAATATTCAGTTAACTGGAGTAGCACTAGTTAATTCATTAGTGCACCAACTGACTGTTAACTCACTATTAGTTCTTCAAACATTTTGGAACTAATTTATCTAGACTTAACTCAGTAAACTGAGTTATCTAATTACAACTCATACTTAACTCATCATGGACCCCTATAATATAGGGATAACATATACATGACTTCAGAAAGACTTCCAACTCGAATTTCCTATGTTAACTAAGTCAACTCACTCTAGTTAGCTATTACAAGTTGCTATGAGAATAGAATTCGATTTTAATTCTCTGTTTAATTCAAGGACAAATTAAATTGGAATTTTTGGATTCTATTTTTATCATTTCTTGTTGTTATTTTCAACACTCCCTTCTGCCCATATGCAATATCCAAAGTTGAAGGTGGAAAATATATAAAACAAGTTTCAAAATGGGGACTTTCCCGTAAAAGTGTGGACTGTTATGTTATAAGAATATTGTATATATACCAGATTTCCATCCCATGTCTTTAGATGCTCTTGGTTGTAACCCCTCAGAACCTGCACTAAAGTCATGTTGATTACTTCTGTATGCCCATCTTTCTGTGGATGGAATGTTGTAGATCTGTTCAACTCCATCTCCATATTCTCCCACAAGTCAAGAATTAACTGAGAAATCTTGTATCCCTATCTAAAATGATGCTCCTTGTTATCCCAAAAACTATGTAAACTTTGAAACGAGAACTATAAACTCAAAACGAGAACTCTGGCAAAAAAACCCCAAAAAAACATCAAAAACAATGCTAAAAATGAAAAGTGTGTATACTGGAACGATGATTTTATTTTTTATGGGTCAACTTTGAACATGTTTTAAAAATGGCAGTGACTACGAAATTTACTATGAAATTTTCATGCAAAATATAGCTTCAAAACGAAAGTGATGATACTGGAACAATGATTTTTTTTTTTAGGGTCAATTTTCAAACTTTTAAAAAATGTTAGTAAAACCAAATTTTTATGTGCCAAACAAAGTTGTTTATGAGGGAAAAACACATTAATGTTTCTGGTAGAATATCATTTTTCTTTCCTAAGTATAAATTCAACATGTTTTCAACCATAACATGTTAGATACAAAAGAAAATGAATTTTTTTCAACTATAAAATTTAAAAACCATGACATTATGAACGAATTACATCACTAAATGAATTCAAAAGTCATTATTTGTATATTGAATAAAAAATACATTATATCTCTAATTTAATATTGCGTTGTAGATATTTTAAACAATAAAAATTACCATAATTAAGACATATAATCCAACAACATAAAAATGCCTCGCAACTTCTCATTTAACACCATATGGAAATCATCAATTTTATTTCAAGATACGATGCATACATCAATTATATAAATTGTCTTAAACAATTATTCAAAATCACTCATATTTTCTTGCACACCATCAGAATTCACATCTTCAGATGAGTGACTGGATGCTGACGAAGATGTTCCATATTCTTCTTTTTCATCAACTAGTGCCCCATCTGAGTCCACATGCATGCCCAACATTTTAGGTTTCAAAATTCTTCTAGATCTACGACTGGTTTCAGCAGACTCCCATCTCAACATTGTTCCTTCTGGTAACAACCTTTTTAGAATCTCTATCGTCTTGAAGCGAAGAGTTCCTCTCTTTGTTAAATTGAAGTCATAAACAAGTATGTCAACATCCTCCAATTTTAATATGTCTGTGCGGCGACGATTTATATTTGTACCCTTTCTTTTTCTCTTTCTGCCATTTTTTTTGTCAACTACCATCTCTGGCTTATACACACCATTGAATGGGTGTGTATTTGTGGCATACCAATGTACTTCAACACTTGTAACATCCTCATTTTCTGTAAAGACCTTTATAACTTTACCAACCCAGAATGGATAGCCATTGAGATCTCCATCTGCTAGCACTGCAATCATGCAACCCTCCTTAATATCATGTACTAAACCCCTGTAAAGGTCTTCCATGGCTTCACATTGTGCACGAGATCTTCTGGAACCAATATACATCTCTCTTTCCTCTGCCTGTGAAGAATTAATAATACCTTGAGATTGTTGTTGTTCAACAATTTTTCTTTCCTCATGTTCATTTGACACATTTTGTAGCCAAATAAATGGATTTTTCAAATGTATATCTTCATTTGTTGTTGTTGAAATGATATCACTTTGATTATTGAAAAATGACTCTCACCAAACTGAATCAGCAATGTCAAAGTACTCATATGTATATCTAATACATTTTTTAATTTCTTCCAGGCAATCAGAATAATTTATATCTCTATTTTGTCTGTGTGCATTTTGAACTTCACCAATTGATTGTAATAACAATATTTTTGATGCAAATATTGGATGATCTGGAATGAACTTCAAAAATTGCAAACCTGATGATGGTGCCCATTCTGCAGTAGTTGAATACTTCTTGCCCCATATTAGTGTTTTCCCATCAATTTTTTTGATACGAAATTGATGTTGGAAGCTAATGTCATTAAGTTGTTCAATGCATTTCCCCTCACCATATGATCCCAGAATAAACCTTCGCATGTCAATAGTTTCTTCCAACACATCAAAAGTAGGCTCTGGCATGTATGATTTCTTAAGACATTCAATTAGTGATGGCAAGCTCCCAACTTGCTTCCTCCTCAATATGACTGAAAAACGACTGAACATCTGATCAATATGGTCATGAGTGTGCCCAACAAGAAGGAAACCAACCTTTACCTTTTGAAAAATTCTCAATTCAACAAGCATGTTTAGATATCCAAAAACAACTTGATTTTTGTTTTCACGACAAGTGTTGTCCAATTGTAGATACAAAACTTCAGGAAGAGTACCAGACCAATGAGAAATCACATCATGAATTATTGTTATGGTAAGATTTGCATCATTATGAATATTTGGAGCTGTGAAATACACCCTTGGCAACATTTTCCCATTGAAGACCATACAACCGACCAAGTGAAACTGAATAAAATTTTCCTCCTGTAAATTTTTGGGTGTGCGAACAAAATGTGGTAAAAGTGTTTTCTTCTGGTCCATACCATCAATTATCAAACCCAAATATTTATTTGGATTATCATAACACTTCTTTCGATGCTTGTACAACTTATTAATTTCATTTGTTTGTTGTTCACGATGATCCTGAAGTTCTTTGACAATTAAATCTACACAACATAAAAGAAATTCATTAAGAAATATGTTTTCATAGTTGATGACTATACAATTTTAAAAGTTAAAGTTATGAATGCTTACCTCTTTCTGACCCTTCACATTTGTCCCTTTTTTATTTTAGAGAAGCACATGTACTGCAAATCCCCATCCTTGTCTTCTTAGGAATATGGACATTGTTGAATTCTTTCTTCCATACTTTCACAAAATATTGATATGTAATAAACTGGCCATGTCCCTCAGCACCTTCTGCGCATTCTTTGTATAAGTTGTAGATTTCTTGTCTTGAAAAATTATCTGGAATATGTATTGTCTCTCTGTTTGGCATACACTCTCCATGCTTTGAAAAGAAATCTTTCATCCATGACATTGCAATATTTGATAATGGCCCAAACTGTCTTTTATGACGTACTTCTGAATAAAATGTGGGATCCTTTTCCAAATTTTCTTGAATTCTCGAGAGACGAAAATTACCAATCGAATGAAACATTTTGAAAGCTTTTTACAGATAAATAAAGTCCCAATATGATAATCATAACCTAACAATGTAGATTGCATGCACCCAACTAAATATGAATTTTGCATGCTTTTATTCATTGACAAATATCTCTTCCTGCTTTCTAATGCAAATTTGAAATCCATATGTTTCAAGCAATCTTTTTGGCAACATTCACTTGAAATGAGAGCACTGATAGAACTTCTTCTCGTCAGATATTCTGATCTACCCCTTGTATAACTAGAACAACTTGCATTGATACGAAAATGTCTGCTCCTACTCCTCGATACAATATTTCTTGGCAACATCTCCATCATTGGATCATCATTTGTATAAGGCTTTTCATCATCATTAAGAGGAATGTTATCCACACTATGATCAGCTCTGCTTTTCAAATATTGACTTGGAAGATATTCTTCATCTTCTGCTTCTTTAGTGCTACTGTCGTAGTCCTTAGAATTCAGATTGAATGGAAAATCTAACTCGATGTTTAATGGATATTCTTCCTCATGTGCATTGTCAATGCTACTCTCATAGTCCATAGAATTAGGACTACGTCGAAAATGTGACTGTTTACTTATTGAAGATGCTACATCCTGTCCTTTGTCACTGCTACATTTATACTCATTAGAATTAGGACTAAGTGCATCATCCTGTCCTTCATCACTGCTGCTCTCATAGTCCTTAGATATAGGACTGAGAGGACACAGTGACACTCCATTTCATCATTACGCTCTTCATAACTATTGCTCTCATAGTCCACAGAATTAGGACTAAGTGGACACCGTGACACTCCAATATTTTGAAATTCATCATCGCACTCTTCATCACTGCTGCTCTCATAGTCCTTAGAATTAGGACTGACTGGACATCATGACACTCCATACTTTTGAAATACATCATCGCACTCTTCATCACTACTGCTCTCATAGTCCTTAGAATTAGGACTAACTAGACACCATGACACTCCATACTTTTGAAATTCAACATCATGCTTTTCATCACTACTGCTCTCATAGTCCTTAGAATTAGGACTAAGTGAACACTTTGACACTCCATTCTTTTGAAAATCGTTATCACTCTCTTCATCACTACTGCTCTCATAGTCCTTAGAATTAGGACTAAGTGGACACTTTGACACTCCATTCTTTTGAAAATCTTTATCACGCTCTTCATCACCACTGCTCTCATAGTCCTTAGAATTAGGACTAAGTGGACACTGTGACACTCCATTCTTTTGAAATTTGCCATCATGCTCTTCAAAACTGCTGCTCTCATAGTCCTCAGAATTAGGATTAAGTGGACACCGTGACACTCCATTCTTTTGAACTTCACCATCATGCTCTTCAAAACTGCTGCTCTCATAGTCCTCAGAATTAGGACTAAGTGGACATCATGACACTCCGTTCTTTTGAACTTCACCATCATGCTCTTCATCACTGCGGCTTTCATAGTCATTAGAAGAAGGACTAAGTGGAATCTGTGACTCTTTATTTATTTGAAATTCTTCATCCCCTCTTTCATCAGTGTTGCTCTCATAGTCCTTAGAATCAGGACTAAGTGGAAGAATTGACTTTCTATTCATAGTGGAAGAATTCCCGCTATATTCATCAATATGAATAGAGTTGTTACGCGATGAAGATGTTGATGGTGTATAAATCGAAATTTCACTATCAGAACAATCCATCCCTTTCAAATAGAAGATGTTGAATGATACAAATGGAGAGTCTCCTAAAGATATTATATAGCTTAAAGAATGAATTTTTCCCTCCAAAAAGTTTCGCGAAAATATTTCCCTCCAAAAAAATTTCGCGAAAATATTTCCCTCCAAAAAGTTTGTTAGATTTATTTACCTTCATTATTTTGTTCTACAATTTATTGAAAAATGTAAACTAAATTTTTTTATGAAATAAATCATTAAAATTAAAATTGTAAACTACAACTTCTACATTAATTATTTTAATAGTTAAAGTATATAATATTTACCAAACAATTGAATTTTTATCTTTTAGATTTTTATAATATATTCTAAAACAAATTATCCCACATTCAACCCGTTGTAAAACAATTCTACAATATTCACTTTATAATATTTTAAAACAAATTATCCCACATTAACCATACGGTAAAACATCTCCGTAATTTCACTTATATATTAAAATTTCATTATCACTATTACTCACATCACATCCAAGATTTCTGAAAAACGTTGAAAGACTCGTGAAAAGACTCGTGAATTTTCGGAGCAGCTACATCGCTATCAACAACATATTCAATGAAGAATTCTCGCAATTGAAAGGTAAGTTAAATTTTTTTCCTTAAAGATTTTTTTTTTTTTTTTCTTTTTTTTTTATTTAATAATTTTTCTGAGCCAAAATAACAATTACATCCATCGTAATCATGGTGGGCCCGATCAAACTCAATCTCCCAATACCCGTGGGTGGACCGCCGTGGTGTCACGGGGTGGGCGGGGAGGTCGGGCGAGCGGGCGGGGTGTGAGGGCATGGGGGGCGATAGGGGGTGTGGGGGCGGCCCAGTGGCTCGCCCGCCTGTCGTGGAGTTGGGCGATTCTCAGAATCCCCTAATCCCTGTGGCAGGTGGGTGAGTTGCTAGGGTGGGCGCCACAACCTGACTCGTCCCCTACCTCCAACTCCCCTCCTGAAACCCTCACTACCTTCACCCACACCCCACGCCCCTGCACCCTTAATCCCTACCAACCCAACCCACCACTTGCCCGAGCGCCCTCACCCTTCCCCCTGCTCAGCTTGGGCGCCCTCACAACCCCCCACACCCCAACCCTTCCAACCCCCACCATCGGCTCGGGCAGCTTGCCAAACCCCCCTCGCCCAGGCACCCACACAACCCCCCATGCCCCAACCCTCTCAAACCCTCCCCCACCGGGGCACGGGCGCCCTCACCCGCCACCCCAACTGCCCCGCCACCCTGCCCTGGGCGCCCTCACCTGCCCCCCCGCCTGGGCGCCCTCACCCGCTGCCCCAACCACCACCCCGCCCAGCCCGGGCGCCCTCACCCGCCCCCCCAACCACCACCCTGCCCGGCCCGGGTGCCCTCACCCGCCGCCCTGCCCGGGGGCCCTCACCCACCCCCACCCGCTCGCCACACCACCCGGCCCGGGCACCACCGCCCTCCCGCCCGCCCACTCAGCCTGGGCGCCCTCACCTGCCCCCCCGCCCGGGCGCCTTCACCCACCCCTCACCCTGGCCCGGGCGCCCTCACCCACCCACACCCCCACCCGACCCGTGCGCCGTCACCCGCCTCCCCGGCTGGGCGCCGTCACCGGCCTGCCCGCCCGGGCGCCCTCACCCGCCTAGCCCAGGCGCCCTCACCCACCCCCGCTCGCCGGGGCGCCCTCACTCGCCCGCCCGCCCGGCCCAGGCGCCCTCACCCACCCCCGCCCGCCCGGCGCCCTCACCCGCCCGCTCCCCCGCCTGGCGCCCTCACCCACCCGCCCGCCCCCTCGGGCGTCCTCACCCACCCTCCCTCAGCCCCGCCACCCGGGCGGCCCGCGCCCCCGCTCGGTAGGCGGCAAGGCGATTCCAGGAATCGCCCTGCCGCCTACTAGGAGGGGGTGCGAGCCGCTGGGGTGGCGCTCGCCCTACTGCCTGCCAGGGGGGGGGGTGTGGGCTGCCTGGGTGGCACGGCTGAGGCAGGCACCACCCGGGCGGCCCGCACCCCCGCCTGCCAGAATCGCCCTGCGGCCTGTCGGACGGGGGCACGGGCAACCAGGCTGGCGTGGCCGAGGCAAGCGCCACCCAGGCGGCCCGCGCCCCCGCCCGGCAGGCAGCAGGGCGATTCCGAGGCAGGCGCCACCCGGGCGGCCCGCGCCCCAGCCCGGCAGGTGGCAGGGCAATTCCCGGAATCGCCGTGCCGCCTGCCAGGCGGGGGCGCGGGCGATTCCTCGAATCGCCCTGCCGCCTGCCGGGCGGGGGCGTGGGCGATTCTCGGAATTGTCCTGCCACCTGCCGGGCGGGGGCGCGGGCCGCCCGGGTGGCGGGGCAGAGGGAGGGTGTGTGACGGCGCCCGGGCAGGGGGCCGAGTGAGGGTGCCTGGGCGGGGGGCTGGGTGAGGGCGCCTGGGTGGGTGAGGTGGGTGAGGGCGGCGGGCGGGAGGGCGGGTGAGGGCGGCGGGCGGGTGAGGACGTTGGGCGGGTGGGTGAGGGCATCGGGCGGGCGGGTGGGTGAGGGTGCCCAGGCCTGGCGGGCGGGTGGGTGGGTGAGGGCGTCGGGTGGGTGAGGGCGCCCGGGCGGGTCAGGGCGCCGGGCGAGTCAGGGTGCCCGGGCGGGTGAGGCAGGTGAGGGCGCCAAGCGGGCGGGCGGGTGAGGGTGCCGACCAGGCAGGCAGGTGAGGGCGCTCGGGTGGGGAGGCGGGTGAGGGCTCCCGGGCCTAGCGGGTGGGCGGGTGAGGGTGTCGGGTGGGCGAGTGGGTGAGGGCGTCGGGCGGGCCAGCGGGTGAGGGCTCCTGGGCGGGCGGGCAGGCAAGGGTGCCGGGCGAGCGGGTGGGTGAGGGCGCCCGGGCCGGGGGGGCGGGGGGGGTTGGGAGGGTTTGGGCGGGTGGGTGAGGGTGCCCAGGCGGGGGGGTGGGTGAGGGCGCCCTGGTCGAGGGGGGGTGGGTTGGGAGGGTTGGGGAAGGGTTGGATGGGGGCGCCCAGGCGGTGTGGCGGGTGGGGGCACCTGGGCCGAGGGTGTGGGGGTTGGGAGGGGGAGTTGGGGAGGGCGCCTGGGCGGGCGGGTGCGTAACGGCGCCCGAGCCAGGTTGGGGAGGGCGGTAGGGCGGGCAGGTGGGTGAGGGCGCCCGGGCCGGGGGGGGGGGGGGTTGGGAGGGTTGGGGCTGCCTGGGCCGCCCTGAGGGGGGGGTTGGTAGGGTTGGGGGAGGGGGGGGTTTGGGGGGTGCCCGGGTGGTGGGGCGGGTGAGGGCGCCCGGGCTGCCAGGGGGGTTGGGAGGGTTGGGGCGGGCGGGTGGGTGAGGGCGCCCGGGTGGGGGGCTGGGTGAGGGCGCCCGTGTCCGGCCGGGGGGGGGGGGGGGGGGGGGGGGGGGGTTGGGTGAGGGCGCCCAGGCCGGGCAGGGGGGGGTGTTGGAGGGCGCCTGGGCAGGGCGGGGAGGGGGGGGGTTGGGGCGCGTGGGGTTGTGAGGGCGCCTAGGCAGGGGGGTGGGCGAGGGCACCTGAGGGTGTGGTGTGAGGGTTGGGCCGCAAGGGGGCGGGGGTGGGCTGCATGTGCGCCGGGGGGGGGGGGGGCTGGTCGGGCGCGCCTGGGGCGGCGAGGGGTTGGGGTGAGGCACCATTACATATTTTTTTTGTACTTATTAAAAAAATAGACATTTCATATCTATCTATCTATCTATCTATCTATCTATCTATCTATATATCTATCTATCTATATATATATATATATATATATATATATATATATAATTTTGGAATGTTTTATTCGTGATTTACTTTTTTTACACTAGAATGTTAATGCATGCCCTTTTGGGATGTGAGGGGTGGTGGGTGGGGCGATTGTTAATCATACAAATAAAAAATTTATGATATATTTTCGTTGTTAATTTAAATTAATATGTTTTTATTATTTACTGATTTATGTGTTTCTATTTTTTAGGAAAATGGCATCAAAGAGAATTTTAGTGAATCTTTCTGGACCAAAGACTCTTAAAGGTGCATCTTCAAGAAACATTGGTGAACGAACTCCACCTGAGCTCATGACTACAAATCTTTCAAGTGATAAGAAGATGATTTCAGACTGGAAGAATTCGAAAGAGCTGAAATTTCCATCAAGAATCTGGTATGTGAAAGAAAAAGAAAGCACAAATGTGAATATATATCTATATATTGATATACCGAATGATAATGGAATTTTTGAGGTGATGGGAAGAGTTGTAGATATGTGTTCGGTACCAGACATTGAAGTTGTTTACATACTTACAAAAGCTCCCAAGTCACATGAAAGGATTAAATACCGACTATCATATTCATTGTATGACACGAGAGAGGTATCTACAAAGTTGTGTAAACAAATCGTAAATGAGATGACACAAAACATCGTAAGTATTGTTATTTATATTTGTATTTTACGTTCTTGAAAGTGTCTCGCTATATTTTTTAACTTTGTTTTTTATTGACATATGATATTTTGTTTGGCAGAATTTTGTTGAAAGTTTTTCAATTAGGTTGGGAGGCATTCATTTCAAAGAGCATGATATCATGAAAGTTGTCAGCAGTTTTTACTCAGTGTCAGAAGAAAATATGGAAAATAAGCAAAATGTAGTAATTGATGATGCTGCAAAACTACATCCAAAGAATCAGAAAAAAAGGCCTTTGGTGGATAAATCTAGCAAGGGTAAACAAGTTACTTTTGAGAACGATGAAGTTGAAATTGACAGTGAAGCATATGTTGCCATTACTGAAGATGACATTGGAACTGAGAAGAGCCATAAAAAACCAAAAGTAACAATGCCCAAGAATAAATTTGTTGGGAATGTTATGACCAAGAAAAGTAAAGTTGAAAATTTTGAAGCAGTCATTACCAGCAGTCAAGAACCTAGTGAAACTTCAAAAGAAAGCAAAGAAATCATTACACCAGGAGCTGATTTAGAGGATGGCATTATCAAAACAAAACAAAATGCCATTCGAGAGAATTTGACAAAGAGAAACTTAATTGATGGTGGTCGCACATTTCAGCTTAATGTCAGGCAAACCTATAAAGCAAGTGAAGGACAATGTCAATATCAAGTTAGAAAGCCACATCATCTGCATGTTCACAACTTGAAGACATTGATGAGGTACAATCTATATGCTCATGTGGTTAGTTATGTGCTTCTTGTTGATCCACTTCAAGTTCCCAACAAAGAAGCATTTGATAAGTCAAAATGTTTTGAATACAATTATTATGTGCTTGGGGGGAACCATTCTGTAGAAGCTCAAAGACAATTGATGGATGAATATCCTAATAACCCACATTTTGAAACAATGAAATGTATCATTTACTCTGGTTTATCAGATACAGAAGCAAAGTTAGTGGCATGGGATCATAATTCAGATAATGAATATAGGATGTCTATGACTTTCATCCAAAGGGTTAGATTTATTCATAGTGAATTTGAAGAAAAATGTGGTGGGGATAGGATAAATGTTACTGCATATTTCCGAAAGGAATGTTGTATGGAAATAGGATATCAAATTGAAGAGAAAACCAATTCAAAAGGTGGAAAAGGCAACAAAAATAGTGATTTATTCAGAGGTATTGATAACATTTTCCAATTGGCATTTAGAACTGGAGATGTTTGGAAGTTGATTGATGAGATTTTTAGCATGTGGGAAGACATTGCCATTAAAAACCAAAAGGTCAAAAAGTCTAAGCCATTGATATGTGGCAACAGTAAATTAGCTCCTGAAATGAAGCAGCTTCCAGACGATATGACTATCACACCTTGGAGGGCGATGTAAGGAGTGAAAGATGATAAAATTGTCAAAACAATATTATCTCGTGTGAGGTCAAGGGAATTATCATTGGAGGAAATGTCTGAAGAATTTCAAAAGTAAGTTTGTTGAATTATTTTTTTTATTTCTAGATTATAATTATATTTTAAATAAAACATGTTTTCTTGGTAGTATTTGTTATACATATCATTATATTAACTTTTTGTTACTTTATCTATGCAGTCACAAAGTTTACATGAAAATTTAAGAACAAATGGTTAGATTGTTGAATGAAGATAGTTGGGATGATGTTGTACGCAACTATCCAGATTCAAGTTCTACATCAACATTAAAAGCTTTTTATCTTGCATTTAAAAAGGTATCTTGATTTATACATTCATTTCTATTCACCTGTGTACTATTTTTAATTTATAACTTACACATATATTTGTTTATTTTATAAAAGATGAGGAAGGATGATAATGGAGCGCCAAATAGTTTCAAAACCTTTATTGAAAAAATAAAGATCGAAAGACTGAGGAAGCAACGTATTAAGAATGTTCAACTTGATCCAAGTCTTAATCATTTCATTTGGAATGGGCTAGACACTATTCAATATCAAGTAATACAAGGCGACTGTGAAGACATTGCTAAACTCATACCTAAAAGGGATTATGCCCTAGTCATTGCAGATATTCCCCATGGTTTCAATATTCCAAACATTGACTATGATAGTGACCCTTATACTTATCAAGCTCTTAGTAAAGTGGTTGCGGGATTTGTAGAAGTCATGTCATCACCATTATGGAGATTTGTGACATTTCATTCAGACACACAATTGGCAATGATATTGTCAAGCTTCAAGGGGAAAACAAATTCAAGGATGCAGCTTACATGGTAAGATGTTTAAAATGTATATTTGATTAATGTTGAAAAATTTATTTATGTACAAGTTAATTGAACTTTTACTATTTCATGTTACAGGAAAAAGTCAAATCTTCTTAACAATGAAGATCAACAATTTATAAATGATTGTGAGTTCATTCATATTGATAGTTGGGCAAAAGATGATAGCCATATGTCTATGATTTTTAATCGGGTAGACGGAAAGAGTCATAGCCAAATACTGACTTATGATGCTGTTGTGAGAAAACTAACGTATGAAGACAAAGAAGCAAAAGGAGAGATAGTTAACATTTATCAAAAACCACAATTATTGATTAACTATCTTATAGACATTTGTTCAGATGAAGGAGATTGGGTTTTGGATTTATTTTCTGGCTCAGGTAAGTTTTATTATATGGAATTGAATTTCAATATGTTATTTTTTAATTAATATGTCATTGTACTAATTTAGTTCATTATTTCTTTTGTGCTTGATAATTAGGTACAACACTAGCATGTTGCCTTCAAAAAGGAAGAAATTGCATTGCAATTGAAAAAGATCCAGTACAGTGCAATTTCATTCAGCAAAGAATTAATGCTCTTCAATTTCTTCCAGATGCAATGCAAGAAATTGGGTTGAAGAAAGGGGACTTTAGTGAATCACGTGTGGCAACAAAGGCAAAGGAACCCCAACCACCATTACATGGAATGTTTGGAAAGACATACATTGGGAGATTTGCAGACATCAAAGACCCATTAGAAGAGGAAAATGAGCAAAAGGAAACAGAAAATATTGTGGAAGAAGACAATGATGAAACTCTAGAGGATGAAGAGTTTGGATTACGTGACATTGTTGATTAAATTTAAGTTATGCTTGTAAATCAAGCTTTGCAATGTTTTGACTTTGACATTTTATGAGAAGAATAAACACTCAATTAGGGTTGTTATACGTTCAATATTTGTAATATGTGATTTTCGCATTGATTTTTAAGTTAATCATTATTTTTTGAAAAAAAAAAGTGATTATTATTATTTTTTTGACATGAAATTCATAAAAAAAAGCTATTATTTAACCATTTTTAGTTAAAATTATCGTATAAAAATTGTGATTTTGACATGTCAATTCTAGCAAAAAATTATCAAAACGTGTAGTTTTTTAGTTATATTTATGTTAAAAATGGTTATTTTTATGTCCATTGTTAAAAAATATTGTTTTTTAGAAACAATTATTTCATGTGGATTGAAAAATTAATTAAGGATGTATAAATATGTAGAATATCGAAAATTCTAAATATCGACCTCCTAATTTAAAAATGCAAAACAATAAAAACCTCACTAAAAAAAAGTTAAAATTAAAATAAAAAAACAAGAAAATGTGAAGAAAACGACCACTTCAAAAATGATCAAATTTACAAAATAATTATTTACATTTTATACATTAGAAAATTTAAAGCCAAAAAACAGGTCTTTTAAAAAAAGGGGGTGATGCAGAATACTCACTTTTTTAAATCAGCATGAAAATCACTACCATTCTAAAACGATTCTAAAACGTAATGTACATAAAAAAATTAAAGTGCCAAAAACTATGCTCTAAAAAAACATGTTCGTTCTGCATCACCCCTTTTCAAAATCAGGTCACTTTTTTGCTATCTCTACGAAACGGGTAATAGTATCAGTTCCCGTTTCAAAGTTTACATTGATCAAAGTGTACCCAGACCAAAGAACAACTTTGTTGCTTCTTGTCCATTGATGGTCTTTTTACAGGGCATCAGAACACGCATCTTGCTGAACCTGTCAACTACCATGAACATGTAGTCATGTCCCTTCCTGGTTGTCAGTAAACCTCCCACAAAGCCCATGGAAATTATTTCCCAAGGACGAGTAGGTATAGGTAAGGGTTGATACAGACCCTGTTTCCTGTTGGTAGGCTTGGTGGTACAACAAAACATGCATCCTCTTATGAACCTAGCTACCTGCTCTTGCATCTTGGGCCAATACACATGCCTCTACAAGTTAGCCATGGTCTTCCCTAGACCAAAGTGCCCTACAACCTTGGAGGTGTGAGACTCTCTAATTAGTGACAAATGCTCACCTTTAGGAACACATAGCTTATCCAGCCTATAGAGTAACCCATCCTGGAGATGGTAGTCAACGACGTTGTCACCATTGTGCACATGACTTTGACTCTGCAGCTGTTGATACACCTCCTTGAAGTCCTCATCTTCTTAATATGCCTCTTTGTATGCATCATGGGTGAATGGTTCCATGTGCATACGGGTCCCCAAAGCTGTAATATTTGATGTAGGTGGCCTTGAAAGCATATCGACCAACTTGTTTTTGCTGCCCTTGTTATAATTGATCACCAAATGAAACTGTTGTAAAAACCCCATCCACTTGTAATGCTTGGTCTGTTGTAGCTTACTCTTGGCTTGCAAGTACTATAACAACTAGTGATCTGTGTGGATTATTGTCTCCTTTCCCATTAGATAGTGCTTCCACTTCTTCAAAACTTGCACCATGGCATAGATCTCCTTATCGTATGTAGGGAAGTTAAGAATTTTCTAATGAAATACTTCAAAATGGTATCAAACGAGTCTTCCTCCTTGCATCAAGACAACTCCCATACATACCCACTCACATCTGTCTCCACTTCAAAGGGTCGTTGCAAGTTTGGTAATGCCAGAACTAGTGCTTCACTGATCTTCTTCTTTAACTCATAAGAAGCCTTTTGATGCCCTTTTCCCCACTAAAAAATCTTGCCACTTTTTGTTGTGGCATGGGGTAGTGTTGCTACCACTGAATAGGAGGCTATGAAATTCCTCAGGTATTGTGCTGCCCCAACAAAACTCCTAGCCTCACTAACATTGGTAGGCACCAGTATTTTCATGATGGCCTCCATCTTGGAAGGATCTATCTTCAATTCTCCTCCACCAATCACATATCCCAAATACACCAAGGGCTTCTGTGCAAACTCACAATTCTTGAGATTTTCTAGTAGCTGATGCTTCTTCAATGTTTCCAACACCTGCCTCAAATGTTAAATATGCTCATCCCAGGTAGCACTATATACTAGTATATCATCCAAATATATAATAACAAATGAATCTATAAAAGGGAGCAGTACATTATTCATTAATCTCATAAATGTAGCTGGTGCATTACATAGGCCAAAAGGCATAACTAACCACTCATACAAACCTTGCCTAGTTTTGAAGGCAGTCTTCCATGTATCTTCTTCTTTGACTCGAACCTGGTGATATCCAGACTTCAAGTCCAACTTGGTGAAATACTTTGATTGCTACAACCGATCTAGCAGATTGTCTATACTGAGTAGGGGTTATCTGTTCTTGAGCGTGATTTTATTCAACGACCTGTAATCTACACACATCCTCCAAGTCCCATCCTTCTTTGGCACAATTATGATGGGTGACCCACATGGTTCCATACTGGGTTGAATGAAACCATGTTCTAGCAGCTACTACAACTCTTTCTTCACCTCACTTGATTCTATAACACACTGCTTATACAGCCCAATATTTAGAAATGGGGAGTTTGGCAATAGCTAGATCTCGTGCTCCACTTCTCTCTTAGGAGGTAACCCTTTAGGCTCTCAGAACACGTCCTTCTGTGCATGTAACAACTCCTCCATTTTTTATTTTTGTTTTTGTTTTTGTAAAAACAATAAAACATACTTCTTGCTGGAACTGATCAATTTCTTGGCTTGGTTGGCACTTGCCAGTGAAATTTTCGACTTAACTTTGTGCATGTTGATGATGAAAGATTTTCCATCCTTAATGAGCTGGTACTAGTTAGCTCTCCTCATGAATATTACATCACACATGTACATGTATGGACTCCCAATCACGACTCCACATACATCAAGGGGAACCACATCAAGATCTACTTCATCAATAAAATTAGCATTGATAGCAAATCTAATTTTGCACTGTTTTGTTACCTTCAACTCTACTTCCTTATGTACCCATCCCAATGGATATGGGTTTGGATGATCATGAAATTCCAGCCCCAACTTCTTGACCAGGTCTGCTACAATGAGATTTTCCTACGATCTTGAGTCAAACAGAGCATCAATATTTGTCTTCTTGACCTGTATCTTTACATGGAAGAGTTTGGTCATTTCTTTCTCTTCCTGTTGTTGAAGGCTACTCAGATTCACCTCCTTCTGCATTGATATACAAACCATCTTCTCATCCATGTCTGAGCTACTTTCAACTTGGTTGCTCGAATCAGTGGCCATTATATTCCTCTTCTTATTATCTTTCTTCTTGTTCTTCATGTTTAGCTCTCCATGCAACTTCCAACACTTATCCTCTATATGGCCATCAATGTTGCAGTGGTTGCAGTGGTTGTTAGGATCCTTGCACTAGTGTGATGTGGCTACCGTCTTTTTATCTTTTCCCCCTTTTTTCTTCTTCTTCCCCTCCTTAGAAGTGTCTTGTTGCTCCTTTTTCTTTGATTGTGCTCTTTTCAGACCTATGTTCTCCAGGTACTGTGCCTGTACACAAGCCTCGTCCATCTTTTTGGGCATGACCAACATCACCTTTTCACGCAGATGGCAGTGCAGACCTCCCAAATACTTGAGGAGTACATTTGGGTTCTTTGGAGAGATACCCAACATTATAGCCATATTTCTAAATTATGTGGTGTATTCCTACACGCTTTGGCCTGGATTTTGCCTGAAGTAATGCCACTGGATCCACTAGTCTTCCATGTACCGAATCGGATAAAATTATGACCTAATGAGGGTTTTGAAATCCTCCCACTTAGTCACTAGAGGTTCTCCCTCCAACCTTAGGGTTTCCATGTGGCTCTCCCGCTAAGTCAATGCATGGCCCTCCAATTTCAGTTGCGTGAATGAGATCTTCTGCCCTTCCTCGATCTGATTGACACTGAAATAAACTTTTGGTTGTTGCAACTAGTGGTGTAACTTAAGAGCATTGATCTCGTTGTGGTATGGCTTGATATCAAATTTTTCTTCCACTTTAAACAAAGATTGGTTCACGGCACTGTTGTGTTATTCAACAACCCCCCCATTTATTAATATAATAGCTAATATTTTATCAATAAATGGGGACCCTTAAAAAATCCTTCCAAAAACAAATATAGCATTTAGACACTTTCTTTTAAATTTTTTTGAATAAAACAAGATATCAAGTCAAAACCCTTTCAAAGCTCGCAATACTCGCCTTTTTGCATATTGTTGAACCAAGTGTGTCAAAAGCCTTATTAACAAGAAAAACTTGCTAAATGCGATCTAAAGGAAATATCACACTTAACCTATCTATCATTAAGTTTTTCATCAAAAACTACGTACAAAGGTATTTCCTCTCGAAATAAACCCTGTATCGCATATCTCAATTCAAAAATGGCGCACCCTCACAAAGTATGTTGAATCATGTGAAAAGTGATATTGCAATGCGATGGTTAACCTTATTGCATTGTGTTGGAAATACTTAAGAAAGGTTTGAAATCTTACAAACCATGTGATGTTGCAAAATGCGATAAAAGCCTCGACCTGATTGGAGCCTATGTTATAAAGTAACACTGAAGTCCGTTACGCAAATGAAAAATGCTTTATAAGTTAAATCCCATTAAACAATATATGCTTTAATAAACAATAAAGAATGTACCACATCTCGCATCCTGCAGAAATGAAAGGAACTTTAAAGAAAGTGCACAATCAAAATGCGATAATGCGATTTGCGATATTTCATCGCAATCGCAAAATCAACATTTTCGCAAATCAATGCTCATAACCTTAAAAAGTTTTCTTCCCATTTTACGATGTGGAACATTAATGAGCAATAAAGGTAGCAATAACAAACCATTAGTGGGTGTTTTCTATGGGTTAATGACATTTATGTTTGAAAAGCGGCTCGACGTAATATGATATCTTTGCACCTGTGTTTAATTAAAAATCCTTTCTTGTCACCTTTTCAAGGTTATCTGTATCATTCATTCTTATTTTCATTCTCGTTTGTGTCTATTCGATAACTTATTTTTTGCTTCATTTCAGGAAAAATACGTAGCAAGAATCGTTAGGTGCAATGGTGAAGAAGGGAAAGGAAGCCGCGTCTAAAAAGTCAGAAATGATCCCTCTATTCTCTAATACTACGTGCAGTAGAGATGGAGGAACTTAAACATGGGAAGCCATGTATTATTTGTTAGAAGAAGACAAACTAAGGCCTCTGGTAGCAAAGGCCACAACCGATGCTCATGTTTCCTCCGATGCCTCTTACTTCAAGAAAACATGCTCGTTTCTACACCGCATAGCCGCAAGGCCGAAGATAATCCCATACATAGATATGGTTAAGTGGATAATTGGTGGACATCTGTTAGGTCCCTATAATGCTAGTGATTACCACATTACTATTGTAGTTGTATCCCTTATTAATATTGTTGTGCCCCTATTGTCCCCATATTGTTATTACTGTGCCCCATAGAATCCCTCTATTGTTATTTTTGTGCCTTTATATTATTGTTAGGTCGGTTGGGTTATATTGTGACTCCTTAGACTCCTATATATAGAAAGGAGGTTTTGTCATTTGAATCATCAAAGAATCATTCATTTGTGTAATGTAAAGGAGGTTTCCCCCTCGGAGAGGCTGAATTCTAAGGCATTGATCTATCTTTTCTATCTTTTTGTGAGCTAGTTTCATAACATTTGGTATCAGAGCTTTGGATTCTAGGGTTTCGCTGCTCCAAATAGGTCATCGTGGCATTTTCGCTATAACTTTTTTCTGGGATGTTTCAGAAGCGAAAAAAAACCCATTTGAGAAGAAATCGCACTGAACCTCGGGTCCAAATTTCAGAACTTTTTGTGTTATATTTGCGGAGATATGATCTGAGGAAATTGGTCTTTTTGCAGGCTTCTGAATTACATTCCAAACAGGTGACCTGGGGAAAATCGTCATAACTTTCTCTCTAAGCATTAGATTGAAATTTCGTAAGAAGTTTAAAAAATAGGACGGAATATAGTTTCTTTTATATATTTTTGCAGAGCCAAAGGTCAAAACAGGGACACGTGGCATGTCGTACAAGTTCGCTCTACTGAACTAGTCTATAATCAGGTCACTGTGGGAGATTTGGCATAACTCTTCCTTGGAGAATCCAATTGGGATCAGATTGGTGGCATTGGAAAGAGGACACAGAGGGCTATTGCAGGTTGCAATTTTAGAACTGGATGATCTGAAATTACAGAGATACATTAGAGGCAATATCGAGCTCCTACAAAGTGAAAAAAGGTGTGTAGATTTTTTTAAATTTTTGCTTAAGCTTGGTTTGAAAAATTATTTTGAAGGAATTCAAAGGGCATAGTAGAGCATTATTATTGGTAACTGATGCCTCGAGGAAAGAAAATGCAAACACCTAGTAAGCAACCTGAAAGCTCTAGCATGACTCATGAAGAAGAGGAAGAAATGCTACATGATATATCAAAATTACAAGACCAAGTGCAACAAATTTCACTCTCACAAAAGCTAACAGAAGCTAAGATAAATGGCATGGAATCTAAGATAAAGGGCGTGGAAGCTAAGATGAATGGCATGGAAGCTAAGATTGACGATTTGAAGATAGATTTGAAGACAGATTTGACAAATTTTCTACAAGAAATACTTACTAATGGTGAAAGGGTAGTAAAGGAAACTCATGATGCAAACAAAAGAAATGTTAATCATGATTTCATAGACTCTAGTGTTGGATCGAAAGACCCACCATATTCCAAAAATCGATATGAGGAAGTTTGATGGCAAGGATCCCACAACATGGATATTACAGATGGAGCAATTTTTCGATCTCAATAATGTGCAAAACACACAAAAGGTATGTATTGCAACTTTATATTTGGAACCAAATCAATTTGTATGGTATCAATGGCTTTGCTCTCGTAAACAAATTATCACTTGGAAATTTTTATGGAAGAATTGACAACACATTATGAGGATACAAAAAGCAACACTTTTTTTAGCCAATTGATAAGTCTCAAACAAAAGGGTTCAATAATGGAGCACATTGAGGAGTTCCAAAAATTGAACATAAGGGTAAAAAATATTCCAGAGGAGCATAGGATTGATGTGTTCATAGGGACTTTAAAGGATAATATCCAACATGATGTTCGCCTTTGGGAACCTGATTCATTAGAGAAGGCATTCAGGTTAGCAAGAAAAATGGAAAGAAAAATTATGGCAACCAGGAAGCATACCACTCACAACTATAAAGATGGAAGTGTTGTTGCCCCTAGTCTTCCACAACCTATAAGGTTGACACCACAAAAATTGGAAGAAAAAAGAGCAAAAGGGCTTTGTTACATTTGTGATAGCAAATACACTAAAGGTCATAAGTGTGCTGACAAGAAATTATTCTACATAGATTGTGAAGAGGAAGAAGAAAAGGAGCAAGAAAGGTCAAAAGAAGAGGATATACTCCAGGAACAAAGCCTAGATAAAGAAGAAATGAATCCGACCATATATTGTAATGCATTGGCTGGAATTACCACTCCTCAAACCATCAAGATAGAAGGACAAATCAAGAAGAAAAAGGTAATAGTGTTGATTGATTCAGGAAGTACCCACAATTTTATTCATTGTAAGGTAGCAAAAGAATTGAATTGCTTCCTATATCCAGCACCAGAGTGTCAAGTGATGGTTGCAAATGGAGGAACAATAAATTTCTCTGGAAAGTGCCATAATATCAAGCTATCCATGGGAGAATATGTATTGACTAGCCCAATGCTTTCCATTCCAATGGGAGGTGCTGATGTTGTACTAGGAGTCCAATGGCTACAATCCTTGGGTACAATAGCTTTTAATTTTCAAGAACTTTTCATGAAATTTTTTGTGGAAGGAAAGGAAGTTGAATTAATGGGTATTTCAGGGAAACCGGGAAAGATAATCATCTCTAATGGTATGACAAAGCTTCTAAAAAAGGAACAAAGAGGTGTAATTGCACAATTATGTTCGCTAGATGTTTCCACATCGAAATCATCTATTTCTCCAGATTTCCAAAAAGTCTTGGACAATCATTCCAAGGTATTTGAGACTCCCAAAGGTCTCCCACCTATTTGTGATCATGATCATGCTATTCATTTGATTCCAGGAAGTGTTCCTCCAAACATCAGGCCGTACAGATATCCCTATGCCCAAAAGAGTGAAATTGAACGTATGTTTGCAGAAATGCTAGAGGCTGGTATAATTCAACCTAGTCAAAGTTCTTTCTCTACTCTAGTAGTATTGGTGCACAAGAAGGATGGATCATGGCGCATGTGTCCGATTATAGGGAGCTCAACAAGCTCACTATTAAAGATAAGTTTCCCATTCCTGTCATTGATGAATTATTGGATGAATTGCATGGATCAATTTACTTCACCAAGTTGGATCTTCGTTCAGGATATCATCAAATCAGAATGAAGACTGAAGACATTCTGAAAACAGCATTTAGAACTCATGAGGGTCATTATGAATTTTTGGTCATGCCTTTTGGCCTTACCAATGCACCTTATACATTTCAAGGTTTGATGAATTCCATTTTCAAACCCTTCCTTAGAAAATTTGTGTTAGTATTTTTTGATGATATACTAATCTACAGCAAGTCTTGGAAGGATCATGTTGAACATGTTGACAGGGTGCTACAACTATTGGAGGAGAAACAATTATATGCAAAAAGATCCAAATGTTTCTTTGGAGTACAAGAGGTGGAATATCTGGGTCATATTGTATCTCATGAAGGAGTTAAGGTAGACCCTAGCAAAATTAAAGCCATTAAGGAATGGAAAATCCCCACATCCATAAAGCATCTGCGAGGATTTCTAGGGTTGACAGGGTATTATCGCAAGTTTGTTAAGAATTATGGGAGAATAGAAGCACCTCTAACAACATTATTGAAGAAAGATGCATTTTCATGGACTCCAGAAGCAACAAAGGCCTTTGAACATCTTAAAGAGGCAATGTGCCAAGCACTGGTCTTAGCTACACCGGACTTCACAAAAACCTTTATTGTGGAATGTGATGCTTCAGGAAATGGAATTGGTGCTGTTTTAATGCAAGATGAAAGACCCATTGCTTTTGAAAGTCGTCCAATCAAGGGAAAGTTTTTACACAAAGCTATTTATGAGAAGGAAATGTTGGCAATACTACATGCACTTAAGAAATGGCGACCCTACCTAATGGGAAGACACTTCAAGGTAAAAACGGATCATGATAGCCTTAAATACTTTTTAGAACAAAGATTATCCTCTGAAGAGCAACAAAAGTGGGTCACAAAGATGTTGGGTTATGACTTTGAAATCATCTACAAAAAAGGGAAGCAAAATGTGGTGGCAGATGCACTCTTAAGAAAGGATGAGGATATGGAAGCATTGTTGTGCGCCATTTCTATTATCCAACTAGATTGGATAAACGAAGCAAGGGAGGAATGGAAGAATGATGAAGAAGTGTGGGCATTTATTCAAAAGTTACAACAAGATTCCAGTACATCTGATACATTTGGTTGGCAAAATGATTCGTTATGGTACAAAGATCGCTTATACCTCTGTAAGAATTTCCAACTCAAACAAAAGATTCTTATGGAATTGCACACTTCTCCCTTAGGAGGGCACTCAGGATTTTTAAAAACTTACCACAGGGTTAAGAAGGAATTTTTTTGGGATGGACTTAAATGGATATTCAAAATTTTGTGGCGGAATGTTTGGTTTTCCAACAAAATAAAGTTGAAACAATTAAGACCCCAGGTCTATTACAACCTTTATCCATTCCAAGCCAACGTTGGTAGGAGGTTTCAATGGATTTTATCACAGGTTTACCCAAGTTTGAGGGAAAGAGTGTCATTATGGTGGTAGTTGACAGACTTACCAAGTATGCACACTTTTGTGCATTATCACATCCATTTAAAGCCAGTACAATTTCTACTGCATTTATGGAAACAATTCAAAAGCTACATGGAAACCCAAAGATTATTGTAAGTGACAGAGATCCCATTTTCACTGGAAATTTTTGGACATAATTATTTTCTTGTCTCGGTACTCAGTTAGCTCATAGCTCATCTTATCATCCTCAATCTGATGGGCAAACTGAGATAGTAAACAAATGTTTGGAAGGATATCTTCGTTGCTTTGTATCTGATAAGCAGACACAATGGGTCAAATGGTTGCCTCTGGCTGAATGGTGGTATAACACTTCCTTCCATACAACAACAAAAATGACCCCATTTATGGCACTTTATGGATATCAGCCACCATCCATCACATCATATTTAAGAGAAAATTCTAAGGTTCAAGCAGTGGAACATCACATCGAGCATCAACAACAAGTCCTCCAACTCTTAAAGGATAACCTCATGTTGGCGCATAATAGAATGAAACAACAGGAAGATCAACATCACAACGAAAGAAGTTTTGATGTAGGTGATTGGGTATTCCTACGGCTACAACCATATAAACAAATGTCCCTCAAGCAAGCTAAGAAGGATAATAAATTATCACCAAAGTATTATGGTCTGTACAAGGTGTTGCAAAAGATTGGTACTATGGCATACAAATTGGAGCTTCCTGCAACTTCTTGAGTGCACCCAGTGTTCCATGTTTCATGTTTAAAGAAGGTTATAGGTGACAAGCTCCCAGTTCAAACAATATTGCCAGAACTTGACGAGGAAGGAAAAAATATATTGGAACCGGAAGCAGTCACAGAAAGAAGAACTCGACAGCTACGAAATCAATCAATTTCGGAGTATCTCATCAAGTGGAAGAACTTATCCGCTGAAGATTCCACATGGGAGGATGAGAATTTTATATAGAAGCATCCAGAACTACTCAAGCATTGAGGACAACACTTTTTTGAAGGAGAGGGGCATGTTAGGTCCCTATAATACTAGTGATTACCCCATTACTATTGTAGTTGTATCCCTTATTAATATTGTTGTGCCCCTATTGTCCCCATATTGTTATTATTGTGACCCATAGAATCCCTCTATTGTTATTTTTGTGCCTTTATATTATTATTGTTAGGTCGGATGGGTTATATTGTGACTCCTTAGACTCCTATATAGAAAGGAGGTTTTGTCATTTGAATCATCAAAGAATCATTCATTTGTGTAATGTAAAGGAGGTTGCCCCCTCGAAGAGGCTGAATTCTAAGGCGTTGATCTATCTTTTGTATCTTTTTGTGAGCTAGTTTCATAACAACGTCTCAGACATAGAGTTCAAGAATAGAAGGCATGAGGTTATGGGATCTTTTTCAACATACAGCCTATGGCTTATGTACAGTCTACCAGAGCCATAAAATCTCTACAATAAATAGTTCCTCGAGAAATTTTCCAGGGAGAATGAAGACCCATTAGACGTTACGTAGGCCTGGATAGAAAATAAAAGAAATGTCAAATGGGATAAGATGGGTATGTATTATATGGCATCTATTTCACCCCCTTATAGTTTTGCAGCAACCATGCTATGTAGATTGTTTGGTAAGCCCGATAGTACCAAATTTTCCCTGGAGTGGCTGCCATTAATAGAAACAGTTGTGAACACAACAATAATGAATTGGGCTCAAATTTTGTCTGATAATTTGGTGAAAGCCATTATGGAGTATAGGAGAAAGAGGAGTCCCTCTTAAAGGGTTTATCCCCCATTTTTCATGAGTGCCTTTGTAATGGACGCGATATGTTTTAGCTTTAAATTTCTTATTATGGGATGGAAGTGGACTGTGCAAGAACTGCTTCCTATCCATGTGTACCATAAGAGTTTTTGGGAGTCTCAATTTCACCCCAATTTTTATAATATTTGTCAAGGAGTTATGCTGCCCATCCATAAACAAGTCTACAATGTAATCGCGCCTAGGTTTTCCAAAGAAGCTGAATTGGATATTTTTCCTATAGCTAGATGGTTTGGGGAGGAGACATTTACCTATATCAGAGTATCTGGTAGCATTGCTTCACCGCATGTCCTACCATACTCTGTCCCCGATAAGTTAATGGTCAGGGAGATAGCCTACCACACGGCAGGGGAAGGTGGGATCAGCAAAGGGTTGAAAGAACAGAAGAAGGACATTTGGCCTACATTTCTGTTGTAATGTGGTGTGTTTGCACTACATGATTTTGGACATGCATGCAAAGAGGAAGAGATTATGAAATCTATGAAATTAGATACATTTCCAAGAAGGCAGTATGACCCAAATGGCATTGTAAATGACTTCACTACTATGGTGAAAGTGAAACTATTCACCCATGAGGAAGATGCCTTTGATGACCTCTTTCTACAAAAAGAAACATTTTTCAGATGTGACGCATATGGCATCAATAATTTTTGCCTCATATGATGTTGAAGCTTTTCATGTGTACATAAAGAGGAGATTAAAGAAGGTCCCATTGGACCTACTACATATTGAACCAATAAGGGAGCCAACTCCCAGTGTAAGCTTGGAGGACAGCTCCAAAGAAATTTCAGAAGAAAATTCCAAAGCAGAGACCCAGGAGAGATCTACTCATGAGTCAGAGCACTTAGAGCAGCAGTCTCACAATGGGGGAGGCAATAAAAATAAAGATTCTAAAAGGGACACAGCCGAAACTACAGAAGAAACACCCGAACAAACCTCGGCAAAAAAAAAGAGAATAAATTCACTCTACTTCCACTTAGTCAGCAAAATCCCCAGTTATTGATTTGGAGAAGGAATGGGAGCATTTCAACAAGAAGCTTCATACAGATGAACACACATATGAGATGCAGACTCTAGAGCACAAGTCAATTCAAGAAATAACAGTGGAGAAAACTGTAGACACTCAGGATGCTGAACTCATTCCTGCTAACCCCACTTCAGAAATTATTTTGAGAATTGAGGAAATTCACCCATTAGATGTGTTTTATAGCCCTACTCACAAATATGTCTTTAAGAGACGGAGGAAGAAGAGGAAGCTAGATACTGCAGCTAATACGACCCCCAACAATGAACTAATGGACATTGTATGGAAAGACTCGCCCATGGACCCATCTGAAAACCTCACAAGACTGTCACAATTTGCAAGAGCCTATGCTACAGAAACTATTGAAAAAGCGACAGAGGTCCAAATGCTGCTTAGATAAAAGGAACAAAAGATTATGCTGTTGGAACAACAATTAGCTCAGGAGAAATCCAATCAACAAGCAGAATTACAAGTAGCCCAACTCCAGCAGGAATTTGAACAGATGCAAATACAACATCAAGCCAGCCTAGCGGAAAGAGATGCGTAGATACAAGCCATGATAGATAAGTATAAAGACAATCCGCAAATAAATGAGTTCATAAAGGAAGCACTCAGTCTTAACTCCCAACTAATGCAACAAAAGGAAGTTCTATGTCATAAAATGTCACAAATAAGTCCTTATTGTGAGATCAGTGATAAGCTAACAAGCCAAGTTATCGACATGAGACTTGAGTATCACGAAATCCATAAAAGGGTTTCTGACTTTATCACCTGGAAAGAATCAGAAGAAGGGAGAAAGGTTGATTTTCCAAAGATGGAGGAATCACATAAAGACATCTTGTTCACAGATTGGGATTCACGGCTCAAGCAAGCAGGAAGGGAAACTACAGTCGCGGGAATAGCAGAAAACAACATCATAGAAGCCATCAAAGAAACTTTGCATGGAACCAACTTGGTTGCAGAGTCTATACCAAGATTTCTTTCAAATTCCAAATAGTTAGAGTAGCAGTGGATGCAGGTGAAAAAAGAAAAGGAGGAGGTCATCAGACAAATAGGTAAGCTAAACTGCGAAGCATACTGGCAGTTCTTAGTGAAACCATACAACCAATGGATGACCTTGCGATGCTTAACTACCTCCATGCAAAAAATGGTGACAATGTTGACAAACACTATATTTGCTGGGCAGTTGAAATATGCAATTAGCCAACCGACATAGCTCAAGCCTATGACAGATATTTTCGATCTCAACGATCTAATGCAAAGGAGTTAGTCACTTAGTTTATGTTTATTTTGGTTTTATTTTTGCATAATCTAAGGCAGGTCATTTAAACCTCCCCAAATATTTTTGTAATAATCTATTTTAGGACCTATAGTTTAGTATTTAAACCCCTCATAAATTTAGAGAGGGGTCCAAAATTTTTATCATAAACATTCTTCAAAACATGCACTTCTATACCTTTGAGGGGGTTCTGATGGAATGAATGGAACATGATCTATTTTCTCTTAAATGTCTTACATGCTCTACTAAAATGCACTTTTGTACTCTTAGAATATGTTGGATTGATTGGAATTAGGTCAATATTGCTGAAGCACATGAGTAGGACTCGTCATATATGGTACTTTTATCTTATGATTTTGTTTTATTTATGTATCAGGTAATAATTCTTCTTTCAATTGTTTTATGTGTGAAAGTCTAAATTACAGTTAGCATTATTGTGCTTTTGTATGATGTTGGCTTTGACTTTATTCTGAATACATGAACGATTTATATGTGATATATCTTTCACAATCTTTTTGGCTAACTATTTATCCAAAATGATAACTGTTAAATTATTTCACTTCTTATTGCGGTTGAATGATATTTATTACGAATTTCTATAGGACATTATTGTAGATCACATATTTTATTTAATTCTTGGGTATATTTATATCCAAATAGTGTTTAAACTAGGATATATCCATGTGTTTAGTAGTTTAGCTTAGATTATACTTAGCTTGATCATTCCCCCATTACCCCATATATCACCCCATCAACACTATCAAAATCTCTTTTGGGAAATTGGTCCCATTATCCCTAGTTGGAGCCACTACACCAAATGGAAAGGAGTTGCTAACCAAGGTCTGGACCAGGTGGTTTTCCCCCATGTTGTAGCAGCGCTTTTTGAGGCTTCAACAGGCACTTGAACTGGGTTGATCTTTTCTGAGTTATTTCTTTGGCTAGTTATCTACATCTTCTTGATCCTCCTTCTGATTTTTCCTCTACATTCAAACCCCCTTCTTCTCAAAATATCCCCATATTATTTTTTAGGTCCACCATGAGGAGGTTTACATTGCAGTTTATATCCACAACTTGTTCCTTGAGCCACATAAACCTCACCTCTACAGGATCACGAGGTTCATTTACAGATTCGTCACCCATGATTAGGGTTTTACGATTTTTGGCCTCGTCGATCTAGATCCCCGCAATCTCCACAAAATACTCAAAGAAACCTGCTCTGATACCAAATGATCCATAAACCCTGTGGATATTCCACTCGACAGTTCGTCACAACAGATTTGCTAATAGTATATTAAAAAATTGAGATTCTAAACTATTATAGTTTTATTTAATTCCTAGATCTGTAAAATTAACTGTAATTAGTGCATGCTTGTAAAAGTAAATCAAGCAGAAAATTAGATAACGAAAAAATAATCCCACACACACATAATACACAATATATGCTCTCTAGGAAACCCTTTCGGGAGAAAACCCAACTAGAAGGTGAGGCCGCTTCGCTCTCTTTCTCTGTCTACAAATATGGTTGCATATACAAAGAAGTAATGTTTGTGGCCTATGGGCTACTACAGTGCACAAATCCTCTCTGTGTGCTCTACCTCCTATCTTTCCTGGCTATCTTTGCTCAACTATGGAACAAAATTCTCTCGAAATAATGGAATGCCTCTTCCTCTTAGTGGCCCAGTTATAACACAGCCCGATAGCCTACTAGTGGTTAAGTTTAACTATATCAACTCTTAAATAGAGTTACAAAATAGACTCTTCTAGAGTTATTTACATAAAAAACATGTGGCTAGCCCCTTTTCCATGAATAATGTGGGCTGACGCGACATCCTCCAGAACTATAGGTGTGAAAACAAGAAGGTCAACTTATGAATGGCATAAATTTTGCATACGGACCTTGATTGTCATGATTCTTGCGCTGTTGGAAAGATTTATTTGTGTAGAATAGCATGAAAAGGTGGTGCACAAAAGAGACAAAGTGTTACCCCCAAAAAATGTCGTTTTATGCCTCAAAATGCTCCTAGAAGGTTTTAGACCCCGTTTCGCCAAACTGGATCCTGTGAGTAAAAACGGTCCGTGAGATGATTCCTCCACTTTTTCCACTCCAAATGCATCAGATGGATGTCAAAAAATATAATGATCCAATTCCTATGATTGTTCAAGGAGGTAGTTGTGCTTGAAATAAGCTAGCAATGTTATGAATGAGATGTAATGAATGGGACAAATTGAAAGAATTGAGTTTTGTTTTCATAGTAGAAGATTTAGTTTTGGAGAAATCTCTTAGGTCTATTTATATTATGAAAGTTATTTTCATCGAAAATTTAATTGTATTTTTTATTTACATTGAAATATTTGTTCTTTTTTATCAGTCTACTTTTTAGTGTTTTGATAATAGGGCTCTAGCACCTCAATTCCCAATTCTCTGACATTAGCAAAGTTGAAATCAACATCTCTTCTTAACCTAGACCTTGAGTTAGAAATTGAATATTCAATGGCTAAGAAACTTTAGGGGATTAAATGTGAAAAAAGTATTAGGAATGTAATAAACCTTGGAATATTGTTTCATTTCCATTAGGATTATATATTAAAATTTGTAATTTATTCCTTCAGTTATTGTTTTTGGTTACATTAGGTTTTTCACTTTGCTCTTCAAATCCATAACATAAAAAATGCAAGGTCTTCCAGGTATTTTAGTTCATACACAACTTAGATATATTGCCAAGTTAACCTAGGCCCAAGTCTGTCTCTTAGGAGGTGACTCAAACTCTCTAGTAATGGATGGAAAAAAATTCCAACATCAAGTAGAAATATCAGTAAGGAAAATAAAAGCCCTCATTTGAATGATTTCTTCAAATAAGTATTTTGCTAGACTGAATCTAATACTTACACTATGGTCTTGTGGATTTGTTCTAAGCTAAAAATTTTAAAATCATTTGCAGATTTTGATAGAATCATTTGCAACTTGGTTGTATGTAGTGAATTTGTGTTTATGTAGACAATTAATTCAATGCACTAACCAACCTTTTAAGGTCCACTATAAGAAAGGGATTTCAACAGCATCTTAATAATATGATACCGAGGTCTGACGTGAATATGTATTATGTCGCTTTGCACTTAAAATGACCCAGTAACTTTGTGAATCAATACATATAAATTAGTAATTGTCATTTTGTTGTGATTGTTTACATTTTTGTTCCCCTATTTCAGCATTTATTCCAATTTTGTTACAAGCCTATTTTTTCTTGTTTTCTTGCCTTCACGATATTCTATTAGAGCACGTTAGTGATGCATGTATAGTATAAATTCATGAAAATACCTTCCCCCTCTATTTGTCTTGCATATCTCTCAATGGGTATTTCTGAACATTTAGAGTTTTTGGAGAGGAATTGAAGATTTTTGATTTAGAGTGAGCTTGGAGATTGTTTGGCAATCCTCGTGGGGTGTTTGTGGTGGATTTCTAGTCATGGTGGCGAGTTTGATGATTTGTGATGTTGATTAAGGATATGTAGTAGGCCAATAGCTTGTATTATATTGTGTTTTGGAATTTAGTGGTCATTTAGAACCTCATTCATTAATTATTTTGTTTTAGATGAGTATTTCACTTGGTGTGTTATTCATATTTTCATACTTACATGTTATATAAAAAATAGAGATTGAATATTGTCTATAATGGTTTGGGCTATTGAAAATATAATATTTTCATTTGAATTCTAATAATTTATGTATTCTTTAGTAAATTGAATCATAAAACTCAAACTTTTCCATTTCAAAGCCAAGTTCAAGTCGAGTTTGAGTGGATCCTCAATTGAGGCCAAATCGAAGTCTTATTTTTTATTTATTTATTTATTATTTTTTATTATTATTTTATATATTTATTTATTTATTTTTTATTTTTATTTTTTTAAGTAGAATCCTAATAATTTTATAATTTTTTATTAAATTGAGTGAAAAATTTCAATCTAATCCCGATTCAAAGCCAAGTCTAAGTTGAGTTTGAGCAAATCCTTATCTAAATATGAGGCCAAATTTGAGTCTTAGTTTTAAAAAAGTTACTTCAACCTTTAATAGTATAGCAAGTATAAGATATTTATGATAGACTGGACCTATACATACATGCTAATGAGCAATATTGTTAATTGAGAACAACCTTTAAATTTAATTTCTCTCCACATCAGAATAACAAAAGAGTTGCTTATACATTTGGCATATGATTTCGATTTATTCACAAAATGTATAAAAAGTTCATTATTATTTTGTAACTAAAAATATGGTAAAATCTAAAGGTGTTCCATACAATTAGATGATAATAAATACAAAGGGCCAATTTGTTGAAAATGTTAAGAGGTGGAGTTATTATCAATGAAGCTATTTGTTGCTCAAAGTTTCACAAGCAAAATTGTAAAGTTGGATGGTGCAACCAATGAACTATTCTACCACTTTGTAGATCCTTTTGGCTCTCATGTTAAGCATAATGGATTTTTCTTTCCTGCGTATGTTTTTGATAGGCTATAGTGATATCCATTTTTTCATTTTATTTCACTGATATGTTTCAGATACATCGTCAAGTTCTGATTATATTATGTATTATTACAACCATTTCCATTTTTAAGGTTTTTTCGATAATATATCTACTCATATCTATAGTTGGAAATTATCTTGCCAACATGGATTGTGGTTGATTGAGATCATGACAACTTAGATTGTTTTGGATAGTATCCTTATTTTTGCCTGTGTTCTTTTTGTATAATTGGATTCCACCAAATGGATATCTTGTTAAAGGATATACTCCTTAGAATGAATATCCTTTTCATTTCAAGAAACCTTTGAATATATCCCTTCAAGGAGATTTAAACCTTTCTAGCCTATTTTTTCATGTTAGGTGCCATACAAAATCATTGTTTTGTAGTTTCATTATAACTTTCATCTACTTCTATTGTGTTGAAGACCCATTTGATTCAAAGTTCTACTAATTAGGATTTTATATAAGTGATGTAAAAGCATTAGGTATTTGGGAGTGTATCATAATTCCCATTTGACTTTGTGGAGCCTTTATACAATTTGAAGCCTTTATAAAATTTGAATTGGCTCGAGAGAACTTTAAAGGCAACTAAATTGGCTTAATAAAACTTCACTTTAAATTGGCTCGAGAGAACTTTATAGGAAACTAAATTGGCTTAATAAAACTTCACTTTAAATAGAGAAAATTGAGACTAATATTTTTTTTAATAGCTACAAGTTCATCAAATATTTGATGAACACATATCTATTAGATATCTGATGAGAATTCTAACAAGATATCTGACAAAATTCTGTTTGATTATCTGACATTTTTTATAAAAAAAAACTCGATGGAATTGTTTGTCATATATCCAAAACCCTCTTAAAAACATTGGTTGGATATCCGATGATAATGTGTAAAAAATAATGAATAATTTTGAGAAGGATATCTGACAAAGGAGTGTTGGATAACCATCGAGAACATGTTCGTCATATCATTTAATAGAAAAACACCAATGAAAATAGGAGCCAGTGTATCCAAGGACAACATGTTCATGTGTATATAACAAAATTACACGGAAGAAACTAGAATCCACGTTACATCAGAGTACCTATGTAAGTTCATCGAAAAATCAATGGACAACCATTGGATTTTAGTGCGGATTTTAGTTGTGTACAAATGTCTCATTGGTAATCATTTATGATAGAAGTTAATGAAGGGTCCTTTCAAATCATATTCAGCCAATGTGACCAATGATCACCTTTGTTACTAGTGCATTCTGCCCTTTTTTCCAATCTAATGATAGGTCTCTTCCACTTAGCCGCAATTTCCCCCAACATCACGCACTTCACACGACCACAATACACACTTCACACAACCACAATAGATATGTGTGATACATCATTATATGTGTATTATTTCCCTTCACGTGGTGGCTTTATTTTCATACAACTACTACTTTTGCAACAAAACTTTAAAACTATCTATTCTTCAACACAAAAAAATCCATTATTTATTTATATACATAGACCTAATCTATAAAAGGGGTGGGGAAAGATCATGCACACATGCATAATTAAGCTTCCTCAATTCTACACAATTTCCAATTTATCCTATATTTTTATTATGAATCACTATAGGACTAATCCACTAAGATTCTTTTACTGGCTCACCTCTAGCATTTTTTATAACTCTTATTTCACCTTCTTATTGTAAATTTGTTTCAATTGGTAAGGTACCTTCTTAACCGGTTTGGTACCTAGTTTCAAGGGGATTTTCATTTCTCCCAATTCTCCTACTATCCCCCTCATTTCTAGAAAATTTTTGGGGAGTAGATCCTAGCATTCTCTTATCAAATTAAACACTTTTTCCACTATCTCATTATCCCAATAATCCCCTATAATGGCGAATTTCAGATTATGCATAGTTCCAATATTCACTTTCTTGGTCGCAATGGGCTTGGAATAGTATTTTATCTCCGACTTGGGTCCTGATACTGTGTGGCCTCCTTCTATTTCTAGAATTTGAAAATTTATTAGGTCTTCATCATCATCAACTAATCCTTCTACAATATTGTAGCACTCCATAAGTTATTCCAGTTTTTGTGAATGCTTATGCACTTGACACAGAGGTACTAACTTGTGCACACTCCAACATTTTGGCACAAAGATATTTTATTTCAAGACCTTCAAGTATTTATTAAGTGCAACATCCTCAACTACAAAACTAAATGTGGATTTGAAACTTTGTTCCATATCTTCCAATTCTATTAGTCCTCTACTCACTTCGAGGTCACCATACCAATTCTTATGAATAACATCTAAAGTATGAATAAACCTATGGAACCAATCCTCCTATAGTACCTTTATTCTATTCCACGAAGCAACATAACTCTTTAGATGGGTTGTTGGATAATCCAACCTGGCATATTTCACTCCCTTAATATCTAATATTGAGCCAAAGCGAATACATAGTAAATTCTTACATTGTTGCCAAGTCTTAATATTATTCTTGTGGCAAACCCACTAGTGTTCCAAAGTTGCTCTCAAAGAAACATTTAAAGCTAATAAGCATAAATGATCAAGTATATATATTTTAAATTATTGTACAAAAGATAAAACATTATATAAAGCATCATACCTTAGAGGATCTTGCATATCAATTCCAATCCAGTGTACTACACGAGTAATGTGTGTGTACCTCCTAGTTGATACCTCATGAGATTCTAGTTCTCTAAAGCAACTTCATAATCTTACAAGAAAGAACCAATATTTTTCCATCTCAACACACTATCTATGGTAGGATTGACATAGTCCTCTTATCATGTAGTTATATTGTAAATGTTATCTAAATATTTTGCATATATCTCATCACATACAAGATCCATGTATCTATCCCCTTCCTTGATATCCAATGGCACAATTACTCTGATATCCCCAGACTCAAATACCATCTACCTCTTTTTGAAATTGATGATGAATTGATTATCAAATTCCCAATCAATGCATAATAGTGCGAGATATGGATATATGTCATCCACTACTTCTATGACTTGAAATTATACAAAACCCTTAAGTCCATCAATATCCACTTCCACATTAGACAACTGTTGAATGGGGAATATTCAGTATTTTTTTTCCAACCTCAATTGAATAGAAGACCAAGTAAGTTAATGCTTTCCCATCATCTCCCATGTCTTCTTTGGCAGAATGTTTATATTTGATCCCAAATCTAGAATAATGTTGTCCATATCATAATCACCTACCTGCACGCTAAATATGAACTCCAAACTTGTCTGTTATTTATGTGTGAGATGATTAAATGTGCAGCATAGGGTATGCATTGTAAGTACTTCTGGTTCTTTGGAACATTGATCTATCAATTTGCAGAACATCTCTAGTGCATTTCTATCCTTCATTAGGTCTAAACAAATTTTCAAGAAGGTTTTTATAGGACTTTCTCCAACTTTAGGTTCTCTAGTAGTTGTTAAGTCATGAATTGGAGGCATATCATACACTAGAACCTCTTTCAAAATATTCCATTTTGATGCAACAAGCTCTTTGCATGTGCCCTTATATGTTTTCTTTTCAATAGGTGGATCAAATTTTAGTGGGGGATCTACAACCTTCCCTAGCCACTATTGATTTATATTGGTTTTCTTTGTTGTATTCATCTTAGCCTTTGTGCCCCCCCCGTAACTATACCCACACGCAATTGGTCTTTGCATACTTTAGCAATGATCACCTAGATATTATGTCCTTTATTCTCTTGTCATTTCGTAATAACTAGGGATAATATTCTATTGCATGGTAAAGTGCTCTATAATAAGTACAAGTTGAGCAAGTATTAGGGAAATCCCTTGCAATATTTCCTGGTTGTCCATAATTAAATCAAATAATTGGCCATCTATCCCTTCCAAATCCTCCTCTTCCTTTGCCTGGTCCTATAGGTACTCTGCCCATCATTTCTTGACCTATTCTTGGTTGATTATATGATATAGGATGATTATATGATTGCACAATTACTTCATGCCCATCTCCTCCTTACACACAGTAAGAATCCATAGTGTGCTCCTTTATTAGCTCCAATGTTTGGCAATTGAGAATATCATGTCCCACTGACCTGTAGAAATTACAAAACAAGGTCCTTACAAAATTTTGATATCTATATCGAATGCCCCTAAACTCTACAAACCTCGCACCACATCCCTCTTCCTTTTGCCAATGGGTTGGTTGTGTTAGTGGCCATGTATTCTGTCAACATATGAGATTCATTCTGTTGACGATGCTAGACCTGCTAACATTCAGGGGATCACCCCAGTATGAAGTCCCAACTAGACCTCACACTGTTTGGTGTGGGAGTCCCATCTGGTATGATGGCCCAATTTCGATTGTCTTAAGGATTTGCCTAAACTCTTGCTTGTCGGCATAGGAGAGTGGTTCGCTTTGTCTTTAAGAAGTGAGGTTTGCATGCCTATGAGTGTAAGTGTACTTGTGTCAATGGTTCTTTCACTATGATGGGAAGAGAGTGAAGGTGAGTTCCAGGTTGAAAGGGATCAGTCCCAACTCGACTAGGAACACATAACACAAAAGGACATACATAGCTTCCGGTGTAGTAGTCCACTCGAATGCGGTAGTCACAACGTAAAAGGTAAGATAACACATACAACACTCACAGATCAGTCCGAACGAGTGCAACAGTTGTTATAGCAAGGTTCATGTGAAAGGTTTGTCTGATGTCCGGTAGAGCAGTCGACACGGACGAGACAACACTAATAGCATATACAACACATTTCCATTAATAGATTATGAATTACAACAATTGAATTAGTTCAGATGTAGAACACAGGTTAAAGCAACATGCATTACAAGTGTTAAATATCAATCTTACAACAAATGCAATACATGTGTGAAAACGTGTTGGCCTGTTAACAGGCTTCTAAATTAAGCGAAAGTTCCAAGACACATCGCTACGCCATATATCACTAACCCCATCAGCGGGGCATTGGAGCCACTACTTACTCCTCAAAGAAAATATTACAGATTCTCTTGGCTATGTGGGAGGAGCTGAGGTGAAAAGTCTTTTCATGTAAAAATGAGGGGATATTTATAGCCAAGGGTGAAACTGACCCTTGTGGCTGTTTGACTACCCTCATGGCCGTTCGACTTCCATGACTTTCTGACTTCCATGACTCTATGTTCAACAAGTGGGTCTCTTGGACTTCCACATTACATCACATTGATTGACAACAAGCCCATAGTAGAGATATGGGCAACATGACTCATAACTTTACTCGACATGACTTGACATGACAATGTTGGTACATTCATGCTGCTGTTGAAGTGCATGTCGAGCTACAGTGTTGTTGAGTGATGGATGTCTTCATGGTGTATCATAGCTTCATCTCCGCATGGTGAAGTGCACGGAGTCTTCGATGGTCCTTGGTTCACTTGATGAAGCTCTAGCATGTTGGAAGGCTTGACAGACTCACTTGTTCGCGAAGGTGCACATTTGTCGCATTTGTTTGCTTCGCATGCTTCGTTTGTTCATCTGTTGGTGAACCTGTCCATTTGCATGTGCTCCCTTCATTCATCCCATTCGTCGTCTTGACATGTTTTTTGGTGTACCTATACCTGCAGACACTCATGAAGAGATGATATCAAATCCAAAACCTCCTAGTCTACCATGATACATGATCATTTGAATGTAGGTGATTGGGAGAGGCAGCAGGGCTATGATGCGGGATGATGGCACCAGGCAATTGTTGATGAAAACTATGCAAGAGTCACTGAGGGATGGAGACAGACAATCTGAGTCGACAGTGATTATTTGCAAGGTCTGGCTCGGCTGGGAGGGAAAATTGCACAAATTTTGGGAGGGATAGTTTGGGCTACAGGAGGGCAAGGCAGGCATGCTCTGCACATTTTCTGGAATGAACATTCAACAGGGGCTAGATAGGCATATTTGTGCAATTTTCTAGAGGAATGGGTCAGGTTGCATGAAGGGTTAGTAGGCAGGGATTGTGCAGTTTTTCTGGGGAACTGCTCGGGAGACTGGCATCCAAAACTGCACAATTCCTAAAGGGAACTTCTAGTTGGCTGCTAGGGTCATTGGAAGCCAGAACTGCGCAATTCCTAGAGGGGAACTGCCACTTGGCTGCTGGGGTCACTGGCAGCTAGACTTGCACAATTCCCAGAGGGAACTTCCAGTTGGCTATTGGGGTCACTGGTAGCCAGACTTGCACAATTCCCAGAGGGAACTTCCAGTTGGCTATTGGGGTCACTGGCAGCAAAAACTGCGCAATTCCTAGAGGCAACAGGAAGTCTACTACTGGGAGATGTTGGCTGGGAAAACTACACTAAGGATGGAAGGTCGGCTTGTTGATCATCTCTGCGCAATTTCTGAGTCGAGCTAACTGATGGGCAGCAGAAGGCCTGCTCATGAGCACTACGCAATTTCTGAGATGAACAGTCGGTCGACTATCCGAGTGGCCAACATGAGTGCTGCTTGAGTTGCTTGCGAGCAACACTGCTTGAAGGAACTAGCATGGTGCTTTTGTGTTGTTTCGATTGATAGTCGATCAAGTCGAAAGCAGGGTGATGGTCCGGCCCGTCAGTGAGGAATCTGGTCATCAGAACTTCAACCAAAATGACTAAGTGTGTGAATAGTAGAAATATGCATAGGTGATCATACGAACACACACTCGCATGACTTGACGACGAAACAATCGAACCATCCAGACACACATGTTCAACATGACTAACCGATGGTGCAAGTGACAACCGCGACACTCGTGATTGATCATTCATGATCAAGACGATGCTTGCACGATAGTGAATGTGACTCTGTGTGTGAGTGCGACATATGCTTTCATGGTGAACACAACAAACACATACGAAGCAAAGACTTTGAGCATAACCAGAAAATTGTTGCAAGCATTACTTAGACATCAACATGCAGAGACTTGAGTGCAATAAACAAGCAAGGTGAATGTAAAGACTCACACGAGCTCATAGAGTGAACCCGGGTGTGTGCAGTCATCAAGTGAAACTCTTCAAGGGAGGCTTCAAAATTGTTGCAGGCCAAAATTTTGGAGGGTGGTTGTAGCGCTACAACACTTGGAGACACACTGGTAGAACTCCAGCGTCTTTGTTTTGGTTCGTTGCTAGCACAAGGCCTTGGTCTTTCAGGGAGTATTGAATTGTTGTGTAGGTTACTTCAGTTTCCCCACTTACCCCATGGACATACATGGCTCACCTTTTTCCAACTTAGTAAAACACAATCAAAAGTTCAACTTAGATCTTAGTGTTTCAAATCTGGGAAGGGTAGTTTAGTTCGTGAGTTGAATATTTTCAGAGTATAAGTTTTCATCTCTAGTGTTGCTTCGCTGCCAGCAGGCCTGGACAGTACCCTAGCGGATTCACCCAAGAACACACACATTACTCCACTGCCAGCAAGCCTGGTCGGTAGTCCGGTGGAGTTGCATGCTTCACCACTCTGCGTAGGAAACCTTTCTCTTCTTTCGCCTTTGTATTTTTAAAGAGAATTATGCATAGGCAATTATTTATTTTTAGGGAGGAAGAGGGATCTTGACTTATTGAGAGTAGAAGAGGTTGTTCCTTCAGAGAAGCATGTAAGACCTATGACATAGGTTTTCTTGTTTACATTTTTACCCTTCTTTGTTTCTACTAATTGGAGTAGCTTCAACACATAGAGTAGAAGGCTAAGTATAGGCATGGAGTTTCCCAGTGTGGACACATGTTCATGGTTGGACCAAAGCTTCCCTTACAGATGGTTTGTATTTTCCATCAGGACTTCATCAATCGAAGATTGTAACCAAGCACAGAGAAAATGGACACAAGACTGGCCAAGTGTTGCAGTGTCACAAGTCTCTTCAAATTTCAGCCACATACTCTATTCAAAAGCCAGAACGTAGTAGTTGGCAACACTTATTTCCGGAAACAAAAATAGTAATATATCAAACAAACAAAATGCACATGAACAAAAATAGTAAGCAAAATAAAACAAAGCAAAAGCAAAAATAATAAGCAAAACAAACCAAATGAAACAACAAGCAGCAAGCAGACTATGTGCAAGGCATTGTCAGGCGGAAAGAGTCGATAGTGCGGACACAACCAACCTCCCTAGGATCCTAAGACTCTCTAGCGACAAACAAAACAAACAAGAGCAATCCTTCTCTAAACATGCATTTACTATACGAGAAATCAAGTGTTTAGATCCTACCTGTAGTCCAACGCTGTTGTAGCAGTCTAGCCTCGCTGATCCGGATGAGCTCCTCCTTCACTTCGAAACCTGCATTCACTAACAATCAAACGATTAAATAGTACTTGATAATCTCATAAAATAAAACATATTTAACACATAGACCAAGGAGTACATGAAACAACTCATAAATAACAAGTTATTGAGAAGAATGGACTCATTTGCATTAATAGGAAACAAAAGGAACAATTACAACCTGAGCCTTGGTGTTGTGCAAGTTCCTCCCAGGGTCCATCAAGAGTTCTCCTTTACTTTGACAAAGCTCACCCACTTCCAAATAGAACAAGCAAAGATGGTAATCTCTCCTCACAAGTTTCTAAATGGGAGTCTTAATTCCAGCAGCATCTACCCTTAGAAATGTTTAGCTTTCAACCTCTCCTCCTTCTGGCCCAATGCCTGTATTTATAGTGCTCAAGAGGAAGTTAATCAGGTCCACCATCAATGGGATAATCCCCTCTTTGGATGGGATAGCTCCCTTATTGATGGGATAAGTTCCTCTTTGGTAGGGGCACATGAACCATCTCGAGGCGCTTCATACACGTCAAACATACTTCTAGAAGCCTCTAGAAATGACCACAAGTAACTTTTTTAGAGTGAAACTTGCGCCTTTTGACCTTTACAGGGGTACGCACCTGCCCCTTTACATACAGAGCGTACAAGTACGCAGTTTTTGTGAACATTAGGTGCGTATACGCAAGTAAGGCCGAGAGAATCTGCGTACCCAGAGATAAACACATTTACAAAGACTTTCTCTCTTTTTGGAGTTTGACATGGAGAGCAGAGGCATAAGACTTGCCTAGGAGGATAGCATGACCGTTGATAGAGCCATACTAACTGTAAATAGCCATAGTGACAATTTTTAGTGTAACAGATTACCCCCTAAAGTGCGAAGCCTGTAGTAGATTAGGGTTTTGTATTATCTAGGAAGGGTGAAGCGCTTTATCATTTCAAGGATTATCTCATGGAGAGCCTGGTCAGAACCTGCAATTTTCAACACAAAATACATGTATAAGATTATATCATCGCTGAGGTAGGCATTCCCATACTCAGATCAAAACTTTAACTAACAGACTAACTACTCTGATACAGGAATGATCTTGCAGTACATCATAATCATAGACTTGCGTGGACACAGTATGGACGCAGCCATCTGTTTATAATTGGTCTACTATATAATGAATACAAAACTCCTCGCAGCCTAGATGGTGGAAACTAGATCCAGGGTCTTCATTTCTACTTCCCGAATTGGTATGATTCTAGCCATGCGAATAAATGAGTTGATGTCGAACATGGTAGAAACCACTTGATTACCAGTCGATGATGTAAACTGTTAACAAGTGTGAGAGAGACCACCAGTAATGTCAATGGTTCTCAAAGTACCCAGTACAATCTATGAGATGTGAATGAATGAATTGATGTCGAACACTTCACGGAATCCTTCGATCGAAAGTCAATGATGTAAACTGACGTCAAAGGCGAGAAACCTGCCATTGATGCATGCAGACTTCAAGGTACTGACGATTTCTAAGTCATCTCTCTAGATAATGTGCTGATGTCGATAGAAAGCGACTCGTTGCAGGCAAGCCCACAACACGAAATCATTGTTCAAGTTGAAGAAATGTTGCTGTAAGGACTCAGGGATGGTCAAATGGATGACAAGTATTTTGCAGATGAAAGTTTATTTGCAGAGACCTCTTGAACACATAACGACACAACATATGGTTTGGTTACGATTGACCCAAAGTTAATACCCGGAAACGGTTGAATACTTTCAAAGTGGTTTGATCAACTTTTAAGGCAAAGGATTTCCCAACCTAGGTGAACGGAAAGTGTCGTGTTCAAGAGCGGTGATAAGGTTCTTCTGTAACAAAGGATAACAAATACGTTCATTCTTCTCTCTTTTCCCCCACCATTTCTGGCAAGTACCTCTTTATTTTTAACAAGCTTGAGGAGGATAACATATGCTTGATTATAAGCTCATCCTTCGGATGAGTCCAACCTAGTTTTGATTCGAACCCTAGGAAGGAGTGGTTCGTTCCTGTTTGTAATTGAACAGGTCCTTTACTGTGAAATTTTAACGAGCCCAGTATAGGAGAAACTCGGCGTTTTTCAATTTTAGAGAGTCTGAAAAACTTAAGAAGACTCCAGGTTGAACTTTTTCGTAAATTTGTGTCCCCCAAGCCCGAAAAAGTATAAAATAATACCTGGGAGAACCGCTTGATCTTGCGACCAAGGAGTACTTTCATGATTAGTGTCTCTGACCTGAAAAGTAAAAAGCGATCAAGGACACGTCGTTTTATTTCCATATCGAGTTTGAAACGACAAAAACCCAGCAATCTTTTCCTGTTTTTATGGTCAGAAAAGAGCTATAAGGGGACCGTTCTTTAATTCCATTTTAACGAGTGTAAAAGAAGCGCTCGGCAATATTTTCATGTTTTAGGAGTCATAAAAGAGCTTAAAAGATGACTCTGATGTTTTGGTTCGTGAAAAATGATGATTTTACTCTAAAGTCCTTTTGCCCTGCACAAAAACGACACATTACTCATACCTGTTTAAGATGGGTAAAAATACATTGAAAAATGTCCTTTCATGAAAAATAAACAAACTTAGCATTCATTCATCCAAAAAACCTATAAAAAGACCTTTTACCATGTCATTTTTACCATTTTACTGTTGAGGTTGAGAAAAAGGCTTTTGACAAGAAACTTCCTGTGGATATTGCGGAGAATCTGACCATCAGAACCGAACGTCGTCTCATCAGGTATTCTACAACATCCTTCTCTTGCTTTCCATCCGTTTAAAATTCATTTTTAGGTTTTTATTTGATTTTTTGGAGGTCTTGGGGTTTCAAGATGCGCCCTTCGGGGTACGCAGGTCATGCACTGCTGACCTGCGTACCCCGATATTTTCTCAATGGGGAAAATACCAGGTGTACGCACCCGGCCTTAAGGGAAGCTGCGTCCAGACGCTCTGTCCCTAAAAGCCGGGGTGCGTACCCCGCAAAACGCATTTTGAAACCCTTATTTCTCCAAAATGAACCAAAATTTTAAAATTTTATGGACTCTAACAGATGTTTTATGATGTGCAGGGTGCACACCATGCTTGATTGGCATGAAAGAGAACACGAGGATGTTGATTTGGCCACAATAGGTCATCAACCTTCTATTGATGCGTTAAAGGCATGCGGACTCTATAAGTACTGGGCCATACCTGGCATGAGGGGACAGGTGCCATTCCTTGAGTGGCTGGTTGAAAGGTGGAACATTCAGGAGCAGTGTTTCTACATTGGAGAGCACCAGCTCGAGATAGAGCCCTCCGACATATATTTTCTCACTGGCTTGCCTAACAGGGGCGAGCAACTCTCTCTATTCGGGACTAGATCGGGTGGCCAATCCCTTGCTAGTCTCCGGCTAGAGTGGTGCAATAATCAAAACCAGGAGAAGGGGATAGAAATCAAGTACATATCCCGACCTGAACTTATGGTGATAGCCTTTACTGTTACTAGACTTTGCGGTGCGGCCTCTTTGCACCATGCCACCGGGTCCCAAATGCGGATGGCTATAGATTGTTTCCAAGGCACCATTTTCAACTGGTGCGATGTTGTGTTGGCCAATATGAAGGGCCAACTAACCAAGGCAAAGAGAGGACAACTGAAGACCTTTGGATATGGGCCTTTAGTCGTGAGCTTTTCCCTAGAGAGAGTTCCAATGCTGATCCCCCAGCATCTTACAGTTCCAGTTGGGGCTCCTCGGGAGCCTAAGTTAACAAGATGGGTTGCGGTAATGGCCCGACATCCTGACGAGGGAGCAGCAGTTGTTCGATTTCCTGATGGTTACTTTCGCTAGCTAGAGAGCCAGGTCTTTGCTATTCAGGACTTTCCTTATGCCGGAATGGATTTTCGGAATGATCCGGACATGGTTCTTCCACAGGGAGAACAGTGGGACGACAGAGGTATTTCATTTTTCACAAGTTTTTAAGTTATGTATATTTTTTTTTGTTTTTATATATCGCCTCAAAACTGACAGCACAAATTTTCAAAATGCAGATGTAGGTCCACGGCGTCCGGCCAACCTCCGGGCTTTTGAGAGGAGAGTACCAGCTGTACCAGCACCAGCCCCACAGGATGCGGCCGCAGAGACCTTAGCCGAGCTGGAACAGGATCTAGAGCGTCTGACGACGGGTATACCAGAGACCACCATAGATGACATTCCCATTCGACTTCAGCGCTATGTGGTCGCAGTCCCAGGACCTTTTAGGAGGTTCCTGTGTAGGGTAGCGCGGGTAGTGGTCTCGTATAGAGAGCACCACCAGTGATTGGCTAGTCACTTTTGTAGACACATATGACATTTTTGGTTTTTTGTACTTATCATTTTTGCCGATCATAAGGTGTTTTTCAACCTATGATCGAAGACGATGTATATTTTTGACACACTCCTATCTATATATATATCATTATTACCAGCTCATCTTGTTTAACATATGTGATGAAATGTTTTTAAATTTACTTGCATGATTATCGTAAATGTCTGTCCAACATTCGAGAAGCAATTGCATCTGCTAATGTATTTAAAGACCTTGGAATATGCTGATATTCAATGTAATCAAATTCACGTTCCAAGAGACGCACTCTCAAAAACAACCTTAATAACACAGGATTTCTAATGGCATATACTCTATTAAGCTGTAATACAACGAGTTCAGAATCTAACCTCACTATCAAACGTCGAATTCCAAATGAAATAGATTCAGACAATAATTCAACCACTGCACTGTATTCTGCAATGTTGTTCGTCGTTTGACCGAGGCTCACCCCATGCATAGAAACTAACTCGTCAGAGGGCGAATAGATAACCCAAGCTGCGGAAGAGATATTTCGTGTACTACGACAAGCACCATCGGCAAATCCAATGTACATTTGGAGAGGCGTCGACATCTGCAATATCAAGAGTAAAACCAAGATAAGCCAGAATAACGACGAAAAACACACTTTCTAAGCTAAGCACACTATCTAAACTAACAAACATACTAGCTAGAAAGAAAACCTAACCTAACTAAAATTCTCCATACCCACCATTTAAGCATAATACCTCTTTAGGTAAAGTCCATTTCTGGGTTTACCCAAAGAGTCCCCATCAAAATCTACCAGCTCATAGGCCCCTTTTGCTAGCTTTCGCTTTACAATGTAGGGTCCATGCCACATAGGAACGAATTTTCCAGCACCTAGCTTATCGTTAGCTTGATCATATAATAGCACTAGGTCTCCCTCCGAAAAACTCCGAGGGGTCACATTTCTATCATACTGAGCTTTCATTCGCTTCGCGTGAGTCTCGATTGCCAATGCAGCGTCACGTCGAGTCTCATCTAATTGAGCTAAGTATAATAAACGTTTCTCCTCTTCGGAAGTAGCTGGGAGTAATTCGACAGCCATTTGAAGTGATGGGATTTCGCATTCAATGGGTAACACAGCTTCCAAGCCATAAACTAGCTGGAAAGGAGTGAACCCTGTTGAAGTTTTCACTGAAGTTCGGTATGCCCATAGCGCTGAAAATAACATGTTGTGCCAATTCGACCGATGAATACCAATGATTCGTCGGATCATGATAACCAGAACTTTTTGATAGACTCAACCAAACCGTTGGCTTGCGGATAATAAGGAGTAGAGCTATCGTGGCGCAAACCAAGCTGGCTTGTAAGCTCAGTCATCATGATGTTTCGAAAATGGCTCCCATGGTCAGTGATGATTGCTTGCGGGACACCAAACCTAGTTATAATGTGATTGAATACGAAAACTGCAGCTGTTTTGCCGCTTGCGTCGAATGTAGGCATCGCCTCGGCCCATTTAGTAAAATAATCAACCGCGAGGATGATATACGCATGCCCCCCGGCCGAGTGAGGGTTACAAGTAATAAAATCGATACCCCATTTGGCGAAAGGACCAACGACAATTATAGGATGGAGAGGAGCAGGTGGTGCGCATCTTGCGATCAAACACTTGACAGTTGTGGCACTTTCGGACCGCAATGATACAATCTTTAAACATGGACGGCCAGAAATAGCCAGCGCGCAACACCTTCTGAGCTGTGGCATACCCAGACATATGACCGCCACATGCTCCAGAGTGACAATCATTCAAAACCCTCTCAGCCTCTTCGTGAGTTAAACAACGTCGAAAAACTAAGTCTGCCCCCCGGCGATAAAGTGTATCTCCAATAATTCTGTATTGCTGGGATTGAAACCGAATTTTTCGACGTTCCGACTTTGAAGCTTCAGGCCGAAAGGTTTGGGTTTGGAGATAGATGATTATATCCCCGTACCACGGATCTAAAGTACTGATAAGAAACAAAGATTCGTCCGCAATGGACTCCTCTGCCACAGTTTCTGTGTCAGCATGCGGGAAATCACACATCAATTCCGCAAAAACTAAGGATTTCTTAGACTTGGACTTCTCGAACTCCAAGTCGAACTCTTGCAGGATAACGATCCATTTAGAGTACTTGCCCCCTAGCAGTTGTTTAGTCAAAATATAAATCATAGGGTTGCAATCCGAAATAACTGTAGTTTTACGGAGAAGAATGTAGTGACGAAAACGCTGGACAGCTTGAACGGCTGCCAGGGCCAATTTCTCCACATGCGAATATTTTAGCTCAGTGGGGTTTAATGTCCTACTAAGATAATATATCACATGTTCCGTTCCGAATTCATCTTCTTGGACTAACACCATTCCAATAGTGGAATGCGAAGCTGCGAGGTATAAGAAGTAGTCCTGGTTGTAGTTGGGAGGATGCAACAACGGTGCATGGGTCAACGCGTGCTTAAGTGCATCAAAAGATTGTTGGGCAATCTCGTCCCAAAAGAATTGAGCGTTCTGTTTCAACAACCGTGTAAAACCTTTAGTGACCTCGGCGTAGTTTGGAATGAATCGGCGTAAAAAGTTTGCTTTCCCTTGCAAACTTTGGAGTTGGCGCAAACTCGAAGGAGGAGGCAATTTGATGATAGCTTCGACCTTCGAGGGATCGACGCGAATGCCGGCTTTTGAAACAACAAATCCCAGCAATCGACCCGTTTCTATACAGAATACACACTTGTGGGGATTCAACCGAATACGATAATGCCTACACCTCATAAAGATTGCTCGTAAGTGGACAAGGTGATCAGCTCGATGTAAAGAATGAGCAGGCAAATCATCGAGGTACGGTTGCACAATGTGCTTGATGTCATGAAATGCGTAAGACATCGCCCGTTGAAAAGTGGCTCCGGCATTCTTAAGTCCAAAAGGTAATTTGCAGTAAGCAAATGTCCCCCATGGACAAATGAATGCCGTTTTTGGTTGATCGGCAGGTAGAATATTGATTTGATTATAGCCCGAAAAACCATCCATAAAGGAAAACATTTCACTTCCGGCACAATCATCAATGATTTGATCGATATAAGGCGTAGGATAGTTGTCTTTTGGACAAGCTCGATTTATATCCCTATAGTCGATACAGATTCTTATTGTTCCTTGTTTCTTGTTAACCGGAACAATATTCGATACCCAATCCGTTAACGGGATTGGATAAATGAAACCTGCTTTCAACAGCTTCTCGACTTCTGCTTTAATCGCAGCCGCTTTTCTAGGGTGAATCTGACGCAACCGTTGCCGGACGGGTTTAGCGTCCGGGTAGGTCTTTATTTCATGAACAACAATGGCAGGATCGATTCCTGGCATTTCCTCGTAAGACCAGGCAAACACATCGCGGAATTCTTGGAATAGGGCCTTGTAAGTTTGAATTTCATCTTCTGTACATGAGGCACCTATATGAATGTTTTCCTCAATTCCGGGCTTCACTGAAATGTCAATGGGAATAGTGCGAGAAATATTCCCTAAATTCAACTCTGAATCAGAATGTTTCGTTGGATTCTGAGCGTCTTTGACATATTCAGCGGTAAAAATAGATGAAAAATCGTTTTCAAAAGCATCATCCTCAGGTAAAAACGAAGATCTATGATGGAGATCTTCCCATGGTAGATCGTCTACACTTAGGATTTCGCGAAGTTGCTCGTCAGATGACACGACTTCGGGAAACGCTATCTTTTCTGAGGTTGATGTGAAAAGTGATTCCTCACTGACCACATTCATTTGGTCGATTTGGGTTGAACGCGAGTCGGTAAAAGACATGACGGCTTCATAAGCAATTTCATATGGACTCAAAGGCATAGCATCACCGAATGAGTCTATCTCAGATTCAGATGGGACAATCCAAGGATCGTCGTAAATAATGGTGTCTGATGTAATCATATGAATTGATGCAAATGAAGGGTCTGCGTTGATTGGAGGGAAAGGAAAAGTTCCCAGTAAACCGAATCTTTAACTAAACCTACGCCAACGTCCCTATAAGGGATTGTCGTCTTACCGACATGCTGGATACTCTCTGAAGAGGCTGGGTCGGATGAAAAGTATGTCAGCTGATCAATTGTCACGATCTTGCCATTATGTGGAAACTTTATTACTCTGAAGACCGATGAAACGACCGCTGTCATAGCATATGACCAACTTCGACCCAAAAGAAGGTTGTAGTCTAGAGGGGCATCAACCACCTCCACATCCAGACTAACGGTTTTCCCTTCTACCCCTATAGGCAATTCCTGTAGAATACCAAACGGACGGAACCCACGGCCATCAAAGGCCTTAAGGATGGTCGGGGATTGGTTCAGCGAAGGAGAACCAAGCGATCTCCAACACTGAATCGACATAATACACGTGGAAGCTCCCTCATCAATTACAGTCCGATGAATAGGCCTGTTTTTGACTATCACTGGAATCTGGAAAGCCATTTGATGGGGAAGGCGCGGTGTACTATTTTCTAGATCGAAGATTATCAGATTCGGGTCCTGAACATCAACAGCTCCGATAGCCGACAAAAGTAATTTTCGTTGTGCTGGGCATGATTGCAGCACTTCTAAAGCCGACATTGCTGAGGGTGAAACAGCTAAGTCCTCAACAATGTTGTAATTCTGGGCCGCTCTCGCATGTGGATTAAAAGCAGACCTTCGAAGTACACCCTTGGCGGGCGGTTTGATTACTAAGTCCGGGTTAGGTTTTTCGATCTGTAGTGGATCGGAACCAGGAGCTGAGGTTGATGGATTAGAATGAGAAGATTTTGCTTCCTTACCATCAACAGGATTCTTACTACCATAATCTTGCGATCGAGTCGCAATCCTCACATGAGACATCATCAAAATGGGTTCTTCACTGGCAGTCGAGGAAGAACCTATCATCTTACTCTCCTGCTTTGGAAATGGATCTTTCAACACAGCAGGAGTGGGAGAACCTTTGACTATTTTCACAACCTCGGCCCGATGAGGGCAATCTCTTGTAAAATGATCCTCTTCACAAATAAGACAAGGATATCGAGGTTTGCGCTTTTCGTCATTGGTTTCCGACTTTTATGTTTTCTCCTTCGGAGCCTTGTCTGCTTTAGCCTTCTTCTTTCCTTTCTTCTTTCCACCGTTTTTTGATTTGGCCGTAGATGACTCTACAGCGTGAATATCGGCGGAAAGTTCAGGAGAAGACTCTCCTGTCGGGGAATCAGGCAAGGTGATTATAGGAGTAGTAGAATTCTTGGAAGACTTCTTCTTGCTCTTTGTGTTCACCGTACCAATCATACCATCAGCGGCATGAGATCCCGAAGGAGCAGCAGCGATTTGATTCGATTTTGGAAGATCTGGGATCTTCTCGTGTAACGTACCTGACTGAGTATAAACTAAGTCAAGGTACTGCGCCTGAGCAATGACTTGCTCCTCAGTAACTACTCCGGCCTTAGCTACATCTTCAGTAATCTTTGGTAATAATGATTTAACAAACCATTCAGCTAAGATTTGGTCCGGAATAAAAACTTTCACTAACCTTCTTCGACGTCTCCACTCATGAATGTGATCAGAAATATACGTGGACGTCGATTGTTTTAGTGAAGTTAATAACTCCGTGCCGTTATCGTATCTGACCGGCAACTGAAAGTGAGTTAAGAACGAGGTAGCTAACTGGCTAAAATTGTAAAAAGAGGCCCGTGGTAACTCAATGTACCACTTGGCCGCGAGACCAATGAGTGTACGCTGGAAAAGACGTAAGCGGATCGAATCATCCGAGATAGAATTTGAAGCACACCAGAGGTGGTAAGTCATCACATGATTGGACGGATCCTCTCCAGACTTACCTTCGAACTTGGGTATATCACTGGGCAACTTATTTGGCATTGGCGGCCAGAACGGAAGATATTGAATTGGATCGTTCGTTAGGCGCGTCAAGTCTGGTAAATCCAAAGTTGCGATAAACGGTAATTGCCGGTTAGGATCTCTAAAACTCTGGGTCACAAGACCAGTCCCAGGAGGAGGATATCCAGGATAACTAGGAACAGGAATCGCATTAGGGATATTATATCCTCCTGGAAAACCAGGATTAACCGGACCGTACTGGGGTTGTTGAGGTTGTTGATAAGTGTACCCAGGATACGGTTGATACTGGTAAACCGGCTGCTGGACAGCTTGCCCATATTGGTACTGTCCCTGGTACGGTTGATGAACAAATTGAGGTTGAGTAGTGACAACCGTACTTATACCAGGCTGACCTATAGGCATCTGGACCGTGGTTTGAATCGTAGATCCAGACAACGGTAAAGATGTCTGAGGAGTGGTTGCAGAGACAGTAGAAACTGGAGCTGTCGATACTCCAGAAGTAAGTGCGGCAGATGTTGCGGTAGTTGCAGCAGCCGTTTGAGATGGAGTACTAGGAGCAATTGGCGGCTGAGTAACTACCGAAGTTACAGAAGTTTGAACATTTGACTGGACAGGTTGCGGTTGCTGGGGTGGACCAGAAACTACGGGTTGTCCAGTTTGAGGTACCAACTGTATACTTGGTTGCAACACCTGTTGACCCTGTGACGGATCCCACACTATCATTCCAGGGTATTGACCCGTAACAGGTTGAGGATACTGGGATCCATAACCGGATTGAGGATAGGATTGATAACTGAAAGGCACAGTTCCCATACCTTGAACATATGACTGACCTTGAGGTGGTTGATAACCTTGACTCGAGTATTGACCTTGAGGTTGATAACCTTGGGGTAAATACTGATACTGGGGTTGACCTTGACCTTGAGGTTGATACCCTTGAGGTTGATACCCTTGGGGTTGATACCCTTGAGGTAAATATTGATACTGAGGTTGACCCTGGGGTACATATTGAGGCTGGGGTTGACCTTGAGGCATGTATTGCACCATAGGTACATACTGACTTTGAGGCTACCCCCCAGACACAATTTGTGTACCTTGAGGTTGCCCCCCAGGCGTTAACTGAGGCTGCCCCCCAGGCGGTAATTGACCACCTTGAGGTTGAGAAACGGGAACTGAACCTGACATCATGTAAATGTCCCCTACACCCAACGGTTTATTACCATTGTTTCCAGCTAATAACCCATGATCGACGGGTTGAGGAGATGCCCCCGCAAAGATACCAGAAAGTGACTGATACCCAGTGGGAACAGAAGGACCACCGTGTAAGAAAGATTCAGGAGATTGAGTGAACACGGACGACTGACCAGACATATTTACAGGAGTATAAATACCTCCAGGTGGAAAAGGAGTACGAGGTGTAGAAAAACCTATCCCTGAGTTGTCTAAATAATTGGTTAACGAAAGGTACCAAGTAGTACTTCTAGGAGGACTGTAAAAGATAGATTCACGCTCCCTGAGCTCAATAGTAAGTTGATCTTCAAGGTTAGAGACGCCTATTTCTTCCTCTGGAGCAAGTTCTTCAATAGCAATCAAACCAGTAGGAAGATTTTCGGTGATAACTCATTCTACTCTTGGTGAATCTGGAACACTAGAAGTTGGAGTAACAGGTTCAGATATTTCAGGTTCTTCGCCTATATCACTAGTAGATGAAAAACTACCAGCAAGCTCGGAAACTGTAACAGCTTCGGGATTATAACCTGTCTCTAGACTTTGGTAATCTGGATGGACTACCAAGGAAGATTCTCCTTCTTCAGGTGAACCTACTCTACTGCCACTAGGAGGAGTTACAAGGACCTTCAACCCTTCGTACTGACCCGGGACGTCTTCAGGAGATCCACCCCGCGATCTAAGGAGTTTCCTCAACAAATCCATTCCGGTAACAATCTCAGGTGACTTGCCCCGAAGTCTACGGGACTGTCTCGGTAATTCCGCCACAGCTAAAAACTTTTAACTACTACACATGAAAACAAAGTAAAATCTCAAATCAAACCACCTAAAGTCGCTAAAGAACCAAACAAATTTGAATCACACACCTAAAGAATCTAGGGCGTCAAACCAAGCACAAACAGTAGCCTTCCAGACCGAAAACGCTAGTTGGAGATGAAACCCAACATCGCCGGATTCAGTACAGAAGTGGCGGGTGGAACAGTTACCCCGGCAACCTGCTTAATGAATAGACCGGCACAAGTTCCTCCACTTTAACCGTCTCGAGTGAAGTGAACCCCCCGGAAAATCCAAGTGAGTCTAGCCGACGTCTGCTCCAGGTACAGTGGGATCTTCCCTCCACCGTCACCTCGGTAGAATCCTAAAGATAATGGTCACTAAGGTTACCAACCGCAACAAATGCACCTGGGGGAACAGTCTACACTCCGAAAGCACGCAAGGGCAGAGTATCAAGCTCAATCCCCTTGCCGGTTCCTTGACAATAATCCAAGGTTTACCGACAAGTGACCCCTGGCTCCTCGACAATGGTTAATCCGAGGTTTACCGTTTGTAATACGTGCGTGTCTAGCGTCGTTCCCAACGAGGGAGGATTGATCCCCTCACTGGTTCGGACACGAGCTCGTGCTTCTCCTTTAAGAGGAGCTTTCCTAGAGTACAAATGAGACAATTGGATTTATTCTATCACAAGATAAGCTACTTGTTTGGTTTTGTTGTCTTGGAGAGTTAATTACTCTCCTACTCCAAGACACTAGCCTGATCTAAATTGGTGTTTCAGAGCCCTAGTAAATAAAAGTTACTATGTTGATTTTACTTTAAGCGTTAATTTTATGGTTTTTCTTAAAGACAAAAGGTAGCGGAAATGAAACCAATGGTGTGTAGACTCGACTCAAACCACTACAAAGATGCACCTAAGATGATTTACGCTACTTTTCGCTTTCAATGAAACTCCTAACTAAGAGAGTTGGAAAATGCAAATTTTATAGAAAACAACTTTCTTAGTAAAGACAATCAAAGAAACAATTCCCTTTATCTTTCCAAGCATACAAACATGACCACTCCTTACGTGCACGAAAAATTCTTTTTCTTTCAAAATACCCCAAAGCTACTTGAAACAAAACTTTTCAAAGGAGATGTTTTTGTATTTTTCTTATTTAATAAAGCATATAAATCTATTTTAACGAAAATCAATCTCAAAATATATAAAAGCTATGAAAAATTGACGCACAAGCAAATCAAAAAGAAATTTACTCTAAAGCAAACCTAACGAGGCAAAAGCCTACAAGGATGATTCTAGGTTGTTTTTCTTGACCACAATCAAGCCAAGGACCAGCTAATGCAGAATCAAAAGACTAGTCAAAACAAAACTCAAATCTTTTTGTTCTTTTTGTAAAATGGAATTCAATACTCAATCGATAAGCACTTCGAAATTCGCCAAAGAGACAACTCGAAGGTAATTTGCTCTCACAGGTAGACTTTATGACAGGTCCGACTCCTAAGAAGGCTGACAAAACCAGAGAGATCTAAGGCTTGACAACTTCTACCGCCAAAGTCACTACAGGACCTACTCAAAAATCAAACCCTAGGGCTTAAATTTCTATGAAATCCACTAAAACACTCAATGCTATCGAAACAAGTTCAGGTGAAGATCTTTGACAAGAGACTAATGGATCTGGGTAGTAAAAACTAAGAAAAAGCAAAATCTAAGAGGAAATATGTAAAAAATGGAAATTTCTTAATTTTTAGCAGGGTGCGCAGGCAACCTGTTAAGACAGGTGCGGGCCCGCTCTGTGCACACAGCAACAATGCATACAGGTACGCACTGTGCAATACTCAGAGGGTGCGTACTACTGAAAAAACCAAGAAAAACTAAATTCAATCTAACCCTAAGCTAACCCACCCAAATACAAAGTCACAGAGCCAAAAACCAGAAAATAAATGACTTTTCTCAGATCAAAGTTGCATACAAAGGAAAAAACTTTCACATCAATGGAGTCCCCAGCGGAGTCGCCATTTTGTCAGGCAGAAAGAGTCGATAGTGCGGACACAACCAACCTCCCTAGGAGCCTAAGACTCTCTAGTGACAAACAAGACAAACAAGAGCAATCCTTCTCTAAACATGCATTTACTATACGAGAAATCAAGTGTTTAGATCCTACCTGTAGTCCAACGTTGTTGTAGCAGTCCAGCCTCGCTGATCCGGATGAGCTCCTCCTTCACTTCGAAACCTGCATTCACTAACAATCAAACGATTAAATAGCACTTGATAATCTCATAAAATAAAACATATTTAACACATAGACCAAGGAGTACATGAAACAACTCATAAATAACAAGTTATTGAGAAGAATGGACTCATTTGCATTAATAGGAAACAAAAGGAACAATTACAACCTGAGCCTTGGTGTTGTGCAAGTTCCTCCCAGGGTCCATCAAGAGTTCTCCTTTACTTTGACAAAGCTCACCCACTTCCAAATAGAACAAGCAAAGATGGTAATCTCTCCTCACAAGTTTCTAAATGGGAGTCCTAATTCGAGCAGCATCTACCCTTAGAAATGTTTAGCTTTCAAGCTCTCCTCCTTCTGGCCCAATGCCTGTATTTATAGTGCTCAAGAGGAAGTTAATCAGGTCCACCATCAATGGGATAATCCCCTCTTTGGATGGGATAGCTCCCTTATTGATGGGATAAGTTCCTGTTTGGTAGGGGTACATGAACCATCTGGAGGCGCTTCATACACGTCAAACATACTTCTAGAAGCCTGTAGAAATGACCACAAGTAACTTTTTTAGAGTGAAACTTGCGCCTTTTGACCTTTACAGGGGTACGCACCTGCCCCTTTACATACAGAGCGTACAAGTACGCAGTTTTTGTGAACATTAGGTGCGTATACGCAGGTAAGGCCGAGAGAATCTGCGTACCCAGAGATAAACACATTTACAAAGACTTTCTCTCTTTTTGGAGTTTGACATGGAGAGCAGAGGCATAAGACTTGCCCAGGAGGATAGCATGACCGTTGATAGAGCCATACTAACTGTAAATAGCCATGGTGACATTTTTTAGTGTAACAGGCATAGGTGTGGCCCAACCTACTGAACTAATGTTTGAGGACTTGGTTGTTTGACAGGAAGATTATCAATCCTCTTGTCAAGTGATTGAAAATGATATGTGTGTGAGCCAAGTTTCATGTGGACCAGTGCCAGTCCACTGGGCTCCGCTACCGGAACCTGGTGGCATTCCAGAAAATCTTCAAGTGAAGACAACACTATTGTCTCAGGTACTGTGTGCAACATGGGCTCGAATGATGGCATGGGGTAATTGTTTTTACCCTGGGAAGTGTTCAAGTTTTTGAAGTCAATGTGTAAACAGATCTTCCCAGATTTCTTATGTGCAGGATTTGAATTAGAGAACCAATTATGATGATGAACTTTGCAAGTAATCCAAACACTTAAAATGTTAGTCAATATTTTTAGCAAAAGGAGGACAAACAAAATGTATGTGTTACCTGTTCTTTGTTGCAATGGATTGTCTCCTCCTTTACCTGGAATCTTATGTTGGATTGCTCAGGTGCAATAGGTACTCAGGTCATCATCTACTTGTGCAGACCCATCTCAGTACTGTTCGATCAAGTGGTCAACAGTTGGTTGCTTCTACAGTGTGTAACTTGTACCGAGATTGACCATCTTCAGATCATAGTGGGTTCCCAGGTTTCTTTGTTCGTTCATGGTGTTGATCCTTCGTGTGTTCAACACGAGTGCTTCAACATCAGAGTTTGTGAAGTTGGTCTTCAAAAAAATTGAAATCACACAAGGTTCATTATTTTGGATGGCTGAGATACACTTTGTCCTTGAGCCATTATGTGTTCTTGATTTTCCAAGACTCATGGCCCACAACTTGTCTGTACATGGACCGTTTGGCATGCTGGTACTACTGCTACTACCATTGTTGCTACTACTTCTACTAACATAAAAAAAATTTGTACAAGTTTCATTATCATCAATTGGGCGAGGAAGGAGTTCCAACTGCTTGTCTGACGATGTTGAAGTAGGCTGCGCAGGATAACAATCCAATGTCTTTTCCAGGAGGGAGTTTCCAAACATGAGTTCTGCGAAGGCCAATGGTTCGTTCTTGCCGTCAAGGGGAGTGACATTGAGTTTCATATACCTCTTGGATAACATCCATATTTGGTTGCATCTGCCCTTGTATGGAAGCCACAGGTTAGACCAATCTATAGCAAAGTATCCATCTAGCTTTCTGGACTAGTCTCTGTCAAGCAGCAGACCATATGCTTCCGGTATGTCCACAACAACCATGTTGATGCACTGGTGGACTCGACTGTCATGAGATAGTCGGATGATTACGTCTCGTAGTTTACCAATGGCTGGTACTGATGTTCTATCAAGTTTTATGATTCTCACAGATGTTTCGCTCCATCGTGCATTGATCTTCTTAGCAATGGAGAGCGGCATGACATTGGCTATCGCGCCAAAATCAACCAAATAGTTGTGGACATTGTAGTTGAAAAATTCAAATAAAAGTAGGAATGGGCAGAAACCTGAGTTTTCTTCTTCCATCCAAAGTGTATTGAGCACAGTGGATAGTGATCTAGGAGGTGTTCATGCTCCCTTGTTGGTAGAGGCCATGTTGTCTGTTTATGTTTGTCCCAATGCATGCAGCAGGATATATCGCTGGCTTTGGACATCAGCGAACTCAAAAAAACTGATGTTCACTCGATTTTTCTTCATTTCATCGTCTATTTTGTAATCCAGAGGTTGTAGACTCACCGAGGTGTCCGGGGTGGAATGGATGCTCGTGCTGTCTGGCAGATTGTTCTGGAACTTGCTTCTCACAGATGTGTTCTTATCCACCATTGTCTTCCCAGACTTTCTTTGTGTTTGTTTCTTTGAGGTAGCTGGTGGATCAACCTTCTTTATCAGCCATCTCACTTTCTCTTGCATCTCCTCAAGTGTCGAGGGAGCCCCTTTACTCCTAAGGTTGTAACGATCATTTTTCTTTTGGGGCTACTTCTTGGTGTTCATCTTCGAGACTACTTGCGAGCATTGATATGCATTCACCACATGCACAAAACTTGTTGCTTCATGAGGTGCAGCCTCTTCATTATCATCAATGTCTTCGAGTTGCTCCTGTATGTCGCCATCCACATCAAGTATGCAAGTACAAACAACGGTATCAAATCGATTCCAATCTGAACAAGAGTTATCGGGGTGAAATTCTCCATGGAAGGAATAATACTTAGGATCAACGCATTGATTAAGTTGGAACATAAGCTTCTGTGAAAATTTGGAACCAAACCGGCTATTGCTTAATGAGCCAGTTGATGAACTTCCTTCTTGTCTCTGTCTGGGCGGATGGCTGTTCGCGAATGTGTCCATCGTGCGTTGCTTGAGTTCGAACATTTCGGTGGTCAAGTTCTTGATAAGGCAAGTGAGGGTCTCAATGTCAGTTGCTTCCTCATCTCTACCATTGCTCATCGTTGCTTGGGGATTTCTTCTCACATCCTTGGAGTCTTTCATTGATTCGTCATCCTTGATGACTCCAATGGTGCACAAGTATTTCTTAACAACAATAGCCTCTTCGCAACTTTCTAACAGTGTTGGCTTCACATCTCACTTGATGAACTACACAATGGTGGTTGGAAATGCAGATGTGTAATAATCGACAGTGATGGAGTCATGAGGTTTGGTGTCTGCTGCAAACTTGTTCAAGATACGCGTAAACCTTTGATTGAAATATTTCACTTTCTCATTTCCTTCCATCTTGAGGCTTCCCAGTTCTTTGAGTAGCATGGCTAGAGTCTTGTCACCAGTGAACTTTTCAAGGAACATACATTTGAAAGAACCCAAGTTCTGTATAGAGTTGGGTGGAAGGCTATGATACCAAGCAGTTTCTCGACTGTCCAAGGTACATGGAAACAATCTACATGCTACATCGTCATAACGTACCTCAAGGGTTTGCAGCTGTAGGAGAAGTTGTCTAAGTGGTCTTCTGTCTTCACCACACTGTCAAGGTTAAACTTGATGTTCATTCTCTCTGCTCACTTTGGCATCTTGTGCAGAACATCCGGGAGAGCCAATGGTCCCTGAGTCATCCATTCAATATTTGGTTCATCCATCTCTTCATCCTCTCCTTCAAAATATGATGTTTCTGGATCTGAGTCTTTCAGTTCGTCTCTACCTCCACTTCCTCCCCTGCCTTCCCCTCCACCTCCTATATTAGAGTTTGATCCCAAGACCACAAGAGTGCCTTGTTCATATTCAAAGAAGATTGGAGGTTCCTCTCCATCTTCAATAGCTTCTTCCAAACCTTCAAGAGTAGCAAGGACCGCTTCTTCCATCGATGATACAACAACCCTTGTGGGAGTGGCTTTTGGCTTCTTTGATGTGTGTGGAAGATATTGTATGCCTAGGATTAGTCTGACTACTTTCGTGAACTGGCAAGTGATGGGACGGATGGAGCAAAGGTGTTGATATAAAATCTCATGTTCGATTTTGGGAGGTGAGGAGTAACCAACTGCTGAGTCGTGAGAGAGGGAGTGCGAGTTACTGCCTTGACCAGATGGTTGATGAGTGAGTGTGAGGGGAATTTCAGCCATGTACAACTGGCTACCCTCCTTCTAGTGCCAGAAATGTTGACGGTGTTGGACCTACCAACATTCAGGGGATCACCCCGATATGAAGTCCCAACTAGACCTCACACTGTTTGGTGTGGGAATCCCATTTGGTATGATGGCCCGGTTGCCATTGTCTTAAGGATTTGCCTCAAATCTTGCTTGTCAGCATAGGAGATTGGTTCGCTTTGTCTTCGAGAAGTGAGGTTCGCGTGCCTGGTGAGTGTAAGTGTACTTGTGTCAATGGTTCTTTCACTGTGAGGGGAAGAGAGTGAAGGTGAGTTCCAAGTTGAAAGGGATCAATCCCAACTTGGCTAGGAACATACAACACAAAAGGACATACACAACTTCCAACGGAGCAGTCCACTCGGATGCGGCAGTCACAATGTACAAGGTAAGATAACATGTACAACACTCATGGATCAGTCTGAATGAGTGCAACAATTGTTACAACAAGGTTCATGTGAAATATCTATCTGATGTCTAGCAGAGCATTCGCCACAAACGAGACAACATTAGCAGCATATATAACACATTTCCATTAATAGATTATGCATTACAACAAATGAATCAGTGTAGATGTAGAACATAGGTTAAAGAAACATGCATTACAAGTTTTAAAGATCAATCTTACAACAAATACAATACATGTGTGAAAACGTGTTGGCCTATTAACAAAATTCTAATTTAAGTGAAAGTTCCAAGACACATTGTTACACCATACATCACTAACCCCGTCAGCGGGGCGTTGGAGCCACTACTTATCCTCAAAGAAAAGTTTACAGACTCTCTTGGCTATGTGGGAGGAGTTGATTTGAAAAGTCCTTTCATGTACAAATGAGGGGGGAATTTATAGCCAAGGGTGAAACTGACCCTTATGGTTGTTCGATTACACTCGTGACCGTTCGACTTCCATGACTTTCCGACTTCCATGACTCTATGTTCAACAAGTGGGTCTCTTGGACTTCCATGTTACATCACATTGATTGAAAACAAACCCATAGTGGAGATGTGAGCAACATGACTCATGACTTGACTCAACATGACTTGACATGACAATGCTAGTACATTCATGTTGCTACAGGAGTGCATGTCGAGCTACAATGATGCTGAGTGATGGATGTCTTCATGGTGTATCATAGCTTCATCTTCGCATGGTGAAGTGCCCAGAGCCTTCGATGGTCCTTGGTTCGCTTGATGAAGTTCTAGCATGTTGTTCCTTGCTTTCATGTTGGAAGGCTTGACAGGCTCACTTGTTCACAAAGGTGCATGTTCGTCGCATTCGTCTACTTCACATGCTTCATTTGTTCATCGATTGGTGAACCTATCCATATGCATGTGCTCCCTTCGTTCATCTTGTTCGTCATCTTGACATTTTTGTTGGTGTACCTGTACCTGCAGTCACTCATGACGAGACGAAATCAAATCCAAAACCTCCTAATCTACCATGAAACATGATCATTCGAACGCAGGTGACCGGGAGAGGTAGCAGGGCTATGATGCGAGATGATGGCTCCAGGCAACTGCTGATGAAAAATGCTCAAGAGTCACTGAGGGATGGAGACAAGCAATCTGAGTCGACAATGACTGTCTGTAAGGTTTGGCTCAGCTGGGAGGCAAAATTACGCAAATTTTATGAGGGACAGTCTGGGCTGCAGGAGGGCAAGGCAGGAATGCTTTGTGCATTTTTTGGAACAAACAGACAGGAGGGGCTAGACAATCAGATTTGCGTAATTTTCCAGAGGAATGGGCGAGGTTGCATGAAGGGTTAGCAGGGAGGGATTGTGCAGTTTTTCTAGGGAACTGCCTAGGAGACCGATAGCCAAAACTATGCATTTCCCAGACGGAACTACCAGTTGGCTGTTGCGGTCACTGGCAGCTAGAACTGCGCAATTCCCAGATGGAATTTCCAGTTGGCTGCTGGGGTCACTAGCAGCCAGAACTGTGCAATTCCTAGAGGGAACTGCCAGTTGGTTGATGGGGTCACTGGCATCCAGACTTATGCAATTCCCAGACAGAACTGCCAGTTGGCTGCTGGGGTCACTAATAGCCAGACTTGCGCAATTCCCAAAGGGAACTACTAGTTGGCTGCTAGGGTCACTGGAAGAAAAAAATGTGCAATTCCTGAAGGGAACAAGCAGTGTGCTGCTGGGAGTTGCTAGCTAGGAAAACTGCACTAAGGTCGGAAGGCTAGCCTGCTAATCATATCTGAGCAATTTCTGAGCTGAGTTGACTGATGGGCAGTGGGAGGCCTGCTTATGAGCACTGCACAATTTCTGAGATGAACATTCGCTCGACTATCCAAGTGGCCAACATGAGTGTTGCTTGAGTTGCTTGCAGGCAGCACTGCTTGAAGGAACTAGCTTGGTGCTTTTGCACTTTTCTGGTTAACAGTTGATCAAGTCAAAAACAGGGTGAAGGTTTGGCTGTTAGTGAGGAGTCTGGTCATCAGAACTTCAACAAAAATGACTAAGTGTGTGAACAGTAGAAATATGCATAGGTGATCATATGAACACACACTCGCATGACTTGATGATGAAACGACTAAACCATCCAGACACACATGTTCAACATGACTAACCGACGGTTTAAGCGACAAGCGTGGCACTCGTGATTGATCATTCATGATCGAGATGACGCTTGCACAAAAATGAATGTGACTCCATGTGTGAGTGCGACAGATGCTTTCATGGTGAACACAACAAACACATACAAAGAAAAGACTTTCAACATAACTAGAACACGGTCGCAAGCATGACTTAGACATCAACATGCAGTGACTTGAGTGCAATAAATGAGCAAGGCGAATGTAAAGACTCATGCGAGCTCACAGAGTGAACCCGGGTGTGTGTAGTCATCAAGTGAAACTCTTCAAGGGAGGCTCTGAAATTGTTGCAGGTCAAAATTTTGGAGGGTGGTTGTAGCTGCTATAACACATTCCTATGGCGTCCTTCCTTCCTACATAATGTGCACCATTATTTCTCTTTATTTTCTTTGCACTTAGCAAGTCCTATAATTGGATTGTTAGTGCAGCTAGCTATCACTGAACTTGAGCCATGCCACTATTACCTCCATTTCTTGCTAGAGATGCCTCCAATTTTAGTGTAATCTCTAAGGCTTCTAATTGTAATATATTTTTTTGTTAGGTCAATGGTACTCGTATATGGGGGATTAGTCCAGCAATGAACCACTCCTTGTGTTATGCATCTAGAATACAAATGTTTATCTACCCAACAAGATCTTAACCTTTGACAATAGTCCCATATAAACTCACTTTGACCATACTTAATCTCCTTCAAATCTATAATGCATTGTGACACAGATTTGGGTTTTTGAAATTCTTTCATCAATGCTTACTTTATATCTGTCAAAGTTATCTACTATCTAGCTAGGGTAGTACTCTTATACTTCATGATGTACCATGTCATTTTGTGGTCTCTAATGGTAGTTTACAGTCACACAATATTAGTGGGTTCATCTTGGAATTGGTTCATAGTCCATACTACCTCACATACAAAAAAATGTTAATTAGGATCCTTAGTCCCAGAACCATGAAATGTAGGCATCCTCAAAGTAGAATATGCCATTGTATTTTACACACTAGTCTGTGATAAAGGATTGTTACGTATACTCACTATTTTTTTAGGAATACTCTGCATAACATTCTTTAATAGAGAATTATTTGACACACTTCTATTCAAATTACCAATCTCACTACTACTTCTATTATGACTACTCCCACTTTCTTTATTGAATAAAGTATGCAAAAATCTACTACATGAACTTACCTCTTGATCAACTGATGCATGTAGGGTAATGGGTTTGACACAGGGTGTGGTCTAAGAAAGGTTAATAGGATTCAAAAGTTCTAATATTTTCATACTATACTATGAGGGTCCTCCATCCTCTCCTCCTTTGCGTGGTATGCCAAGTTGCACTTTTTCAGGATTTATTTGATCTTCGATGCTCTTTCTTCTCCTATGAACTCTTCTCACCACCTTCATTAGAAGTCTATTAGTTGCAAGTACTGATGCAGATATCTATCCTATATCATTACCATGTTGAAACTATATTCTATTATGCAATACTCCACCCTCAAAATATACCATCATTTTCTACCACATACTTCCTTTCTTAGGTTCCTCCTTTCATGTTGTCAATTTTGCAGAATCTTGGCATACCTTTTGATAATTAAATTGGAGTTCTCAGTAGTTCACCCACTCTCTTCCTTCTCCTTTCTTTTCACTCGAGGCCCTATCCACTCTATTGTGCTATATGATACTATAAATTTATCAACAAACTCTACAATGTATCTTTCCAGTATAACTTTGAACCAATAGCCTACCATGTGAGAGATATTTAATAACTAAACTAATTTAGGTGTCCATATTTTTGGCTCAATAGGTCACCAATTCCTATGCTCATCAGTCAACCTTTGTAGCCATTGTATTAATAGATTTGGGAATTTAACAAAGAAAACCTCACAGAACTCAGTGAATACATATCTTTGTAATCATTCTTCTTTACTGATCCACCAATCTCCAATCTAACATATTCTCACTCTTTTTCTTTGATCCACTAATGTATCTCCTCCTTAGTGGGATTCCATATTCGCTTCAATAATAGATCCCTATCCCAGCAACATAACCATTTGTTGGCACTAGGGCAGGTCTAACCCAAGATAATACATAAATTCTATCCAACAAAGCCCCACTAGACACTAGCCCTTTTAGCATTACTTGCAAAATAGGTGAAGTCTCACCCGAGGCACCTATGGGGACTGTAGGAACTAGGATTCGACATTCAATACACATTCATACATTAAATCCAATTGTATTGAACCATAATAGCTATTACATGTATCAAAACATTAGCAAAAATTAAAAGGGGTGCTTCACTTCTATGCATAGTGCAATATCAGACATTAATACATTTGATGCACTGGAGACTACTTATAACATTACTATAACATGTTGAAAATAAAAATAATTTAAAGGAATCATACAACCATCACATGGAATACGTAAAGTGGGACAATCCATCCATCAACCATTTACTATTAATATCCATAAAGGGTGCTAAGCACATCATTATAAAATCACCTCTTTTACCCCATATTGGCTTACTATCCTATTTGGAAACAAATTACAATAGAATTAACTTGAGTTTCCCCCACTGTAACATAAATTAACCAACAAGAATTTACCCCTTGAGCTAGCCAACCCAAATCCTTTCATCTTCCACCTATTTATAGAGCATCATGTGGACACATGTTGACCTTACCATTGAAAATATTTACCATGGGCAGTAAGATTACAATTTATATTCTTGAGCTAATCAAAATTGGTACAAAAGATGTATTCAAACTTAACTACTTCACCTTGATCACCTCGTGTGCTTCTCCTCTCTACAAACTCTTTTCCTTCTGCTACACTTCTGCGTATTAATACTAATGCAAGAATTATGCATGTTGATCCTTCTATGACAATTATGTGTGTTGTTTCCTTCTCTTCACTTCCATGTGCAATTTCTCCACAACCATCAAAATGACATCAAAATTCTAAGTGTTCCACCTAAAACTGGCCCCAAGAGCTCCTATCACTAGTCATATGTTTATAACACCCACTATCTAGATACCATTGGCTACCTTGGCTTTAGGAATATAAGACAATGCCACATTCTTCAATCCTTTCTCCCTTTTTCTTCTTCCAAGTCTTCGATTCCTCTTGAGTTTTCTTGATTTGATGAGTTGATTTGAATTTACTGGTTCTTCACTCAACTGCTTTTTATCCATAGTTATGAAAATTATATCATTCATTATAATCAAATAAGGGACCAAAAGGATTGTTGTCCCTGAGATTATTTCTAAGTGAATTTACAAATATGCTATCTTGGTTTGATTGATAAGATTTATTTCTTTTATTTATTATCTGATCATTTCCAATATGTTCTCTACAATTTACAACTTTATGTCTAAATTTTGTACATGAATAATAGTACCCATGGAAAAATTTTGGTACTTGGGATCCATTTTCCTTTGAGGATATGATTTACTAATTCTTTGATGGCTTCCTCTTTGAAGGAAACAAGATCTTTGTTGATTTCTCACTTGATCTTTGGGGTTGTTCAAATAGTTGTAGCTTTCTCTCCTTCATTGCTACTAAGTTGTATAGTTGTCTTTTTATTTTCTTTGTTGATATTGATTCTTATCATTTACTTTGGTTGTAATATTGTTTGGTCCTTTGACTACTTCAACATAACTTATTGGTTATTTTTTTCAAATTTGTTTGTGCTTGTATCTCCTTCATAACCTAAACCAACCATGATGAGGTGATACATCTGTACACTCAAAATATCATCTAATTTGTTAGATTCTTTAATAAACTTTATATTTTGGTTGAGTCGTACCTAAGTCTTTTCTAATTATTTTCTAAGGGAGACTACATATTTTCTAATTCTTTTCACACACATTTCCCTTCTCTTTCCGTTGTTACAATATACTGTCATAAATATTATTTTCTTCCTCCAACTCCACTTAAAAAAAAAAAAAAGTGACGAATCTTCAAAGTTAACCTTTTCTCTTTCAAATTTTGCTAGCATCTCTTTTTGCTTCTTATTCTTCTTCGTGGGCCTTTGAATTTTTTCCAATGCACTAATAAATTCACCTTCTATATCTACTTTATCTTCTTCTTCTTCATCAAACTTCACTTGTCCATGAGCATGAATTCATGAATTCATTCTTTCTTCATCAGAGGATTGTTCATATTCACCTTTTTATGAATTGTTGTCTTCTTGGGTATAGAAAATCTTCTTATTGAAGTTCTTTCCATATTTACTTTCCTATATTTATCTTTCTCTTTATGATCATATTCATTATTTTCTTTCTTATGTGGACATTTATATGCATAATGACCTAGTTTTCCACAATTAAATAATTTTAAGGGTAACTTACCTTTGTACTTTCCATATCCTCTCTTCAATATTTTGACAAAATTTTCCTCTTCTTCATCGAATCCATAGCTCAAGTCTTATTTATCTTCTTTCCTCTTCTTATCATATTTGAAGGTTGCCTCCTTTGATGTAGATCTGCCTTTTGATGTTCTCATTTCGTAGATTGTCATTCCTCCATGCAATTGATCCAATATTAATGTGTTGAGATCTTGCTTATCCTTAATGGCTAATACATTGGCATTGAATCTCATAGGAAGATATCTTACCATCTTTTGAACTAAAAATGAATCACCCACAAGTTCATTAAATTCTCTAATGGTGTTGACTATTACATCCATGTGAAGGAAACATTTGGCAATGTCCTCATCCTCATTCATCTTTAATGATTCAAATTGCATTGAATAGACTTGGATTTTGGATTTCTTTACCTTATTATTTCCTTCATAAAAAATCATCAACTTATCCGATATTTCTTTGGATGTTTTTCACTACATGACTAACTAACTTAGATTCAGGAAACCACCTAGACTTACATTCATTGCTTTAGAATTGTAAGTGAATTCAAGATTATAATCTATGTCAATCAATACATATATCTTTTTACAACCATTTTGTACTATATCCTAGACATATGTAGTAAGATACATTACATAAATTCTCATTCTTAACTTCAAACATTCATAATTCGTTCATGTGAACATAGGAGCCTTGTTGGTGAAATTTCCATCTTGGTTGGCAATGTCTCATATCTATATTATAGCTCAAAAATCCACCCCTAGGATAAAGAAGATAAGCACATCCTTTGCCAAGATAGAGTATCAATTTGTGATTAGTGACACATCAAAAAACAAGTGTTTTGAGGGATCAAAGCTCCTTCCTAGTTGTGGGAATTGAACTAGAAGGCACAACAATGATCCTACTTAGTGGTGGGGATAGAAATAGAATGCCATCAAGGCCCTCTCTGCACAAGGAATCTGACTGGATAAGATTATATTTAGTCCAATTTAAAAAATTTGTTTCAAATAGTAATTGTTGATTAAAATAATGATTGATTTGGTCTACCTTAATCATCGCCCTAATACAATAAAAAAAGTGTCTAGTTGAAATCACGGCTACTCATAAGGAAGTATATATAAACAATATTCTTCATTATTCACAGGAAGAAGAGAGAAACTTATGTGGGAATGTTTCTAGATGTGTAACCACACTAACCATGATAAACTTGTGCACTCATGCCAATGAGCATAGAGGTTAGGAAATAGATCAATGGAAGTGGCTTGTAGAATTCATTGATGTACTCTAGTTCAATTAGAGAGCAATAGTAATGAAGATTTTCCCCATATACATATTTTTTTTTCTTTGATATGTTATATGATTGATGTATTATGTTGCACTAATAATTTTTTGTAAGAATATTGGATTGGTTTCTTTCTCAGTGTGCAGGTGATCTAGGAAATCTAGGAGCAAATATCTTGGGGAGATCTTCCTATTGCTTGCATCATCAAATATAGCTAAGGATCTAGTGTTTAGAGGTATGTTCTCTAACTTCCTCCCTGTGATATGAAGTGTTTGGGATTATCTGATTTACTTTGTTCCACTTCTTCATTCGCACACACTGTTTAGGAAAAAATTAGGCATAGCTTAGTGGGATTAAAGTAAACTATTATTGTAGGTGAAACTCTCTCTTAAAATGAAATGGTGACCATATTGGGGATCATCCAATAAGTCGATTGTATTTTTCCTATTGTACTTCATTTTTCTTGGGGATTTTTGGATTCCTTGGTGTTTTATGGTGGTCATTAGTCATCTAGAAAGTTTGGCTGTGAAGCCTAGGCCCAAAAACCTCCTAGATCCAAGATTTCTCCCTCCAATTTAGATGAAGGCATTGATATCCCTCTATTGAAATCTACATAACTATTGGGGAGAATTGATAAACTCTTTGTTTTGGCTAGTCCTTCTATGATTGAGAATTAAAGGAATTTTTCATTAGAAATTGAGGGGTTAAGCTCAAATTTATCACAGGGGTTTTGCATCTTTGCAAACCTTGTTGGGTGGTGTTTCAAATTTTAAGTTTTTGGATTTGATTATTGTTTTTTTTTAGTTTACATTAAACTTTTTGGACATAGTTACCTGATTAGGGTTTGATCCTTCTTCTTGGATTTTTTTTTTCCATGAACATTGGTGTTTAGATTCCGCTCTGGAATCATTGTATTGATATCCTTGCACTAATTGTGTAGATGTAGTTTGATTGCTTGATTGAACTCATTTTTCAAATATTATTGCATTCTTCTAGGTAGAGCTAAGGTTTTTGTTTTGGGTAGAATCTTCTTTGTTTCCTTTTTATTCTTCTACTACCGTTTTTGCAGTTGATTTTTTGTTTTTCTTGATAGGATCAAAGTGTTAAATGAGATAGACGTGAGGGATATGTGCATGGTTTCATTCTAAAAAGAAAATATCTCTTCCTTACTCTAGGTAAAATTCATCAAAAGTAAACTTTTTCATTTGCATATCTTTGCATTGTTTATTTGAATCAATTGAGTCATAACATCATCATAGTTTCATCCATCACCATTGACTTAATGAAAAACCATTAAAATAAACACACTTAATAAAATTAATTAAAAAAAAATCTATTTCCTTGGTAGCACACCAACATTAGATAGCCTAGGTCTTGGGATGAAAAAGTGAAGTTAACCTACCCAAGGCAATAAAACAAACATAGAATCTTGAGATAGGGTGTGTAAATCCACTTTTAGTAGCACAGTTTGGGAATCCCTTCTAACACAAAGGTTAAGAACTAGGCTACATTGGGACCTTCAGAGTGACCTCTCAACTTTTTTTAGAATTGGTGGTGGTTATATCTGAGAACTATATTGTACTCATGGAGGTATCCTTTGGGAGGCTTTGGGCCTGATACTCTACCCTTGCATGTAGTTCTAGATGAAAATTTTCCTCCTAAGACGTGTTGTTGTTGGTGGTGACCTTAGTGGCCTTTATTAGGATACTATCATAGGTGACAGTGAGGGGGTCAATCCTTGTTGTACCCGGGGTGGATTTCAGGAAAAATCACTCAGTCCTCCTAGGGTGGGTGCTCTGTGACTTATAAGAGAACGTGATCCTATGTTGGATAGTTAGGAAGATACCTATTATAATCATCCCAACCATTTCCTCATTATTGAACCATGCATTGATTAAGTGGGCTCTAGTGGTGGGAGGGTGAGGATCCCTTTCCCACTCTGGTTTACTTGGTTTGTAGCTTTAGGATCTTTTTAGTGCATGTAGTTTTCTCTCTTGTATATAGTGGCCTTAGGACTTTTATTCAATCATGATTTTGTACGCTTTGACCGTCACTGTGGCATATGTTTTTTGTGTTGTTCTCGTAGACTTGTGGCCCTTGCCCCCTATAAGGTGGGTCCACCTCCTCATAGACATAGAATTAATTCCAACATAGATACATTTGTGTCTAGGGACACTTTGGGTGTTACTCAAAGGCTTGAACCTTTTGTTCATAAAGTAGTTGACCAATATTTTCCACCTCATCATCCTACCTTTGAACCCAACTCCTTAGGTGGAGATATCGACTTATCTAGATCTTTACATAGTCCCTTACCTGAGTCATTCATGGATAACATTAATTCTTTTGTGTTGGAACTCATTGTGTCTAGACCTATAGTGACTAATGGTCTTCCACAGGTCACATCTACATATATTACTTTGGCCAAAGATTCCTTCCAAACGAGATCTTCTAACGACTCTTTCTCCCCATTATGGTAGAATCTTAGTGGAGTTCCACCATTTAACACACCCAATATGGCTACCTCTGCATGAACGACCTTTACATCTCTATTCATGATGAGTGGAAGTTCTAGTTCCATTTCATCTAATATCCCTATGTCCATTGTTGGAGGGTCTAAATTCTCTTTCACATCTAGGTTCACGGGCCCCACAATGGGTTCATGTATCTCAGTAGGAAGTATGGAAATTCCAAATAATGAATTTCCCTTTGGTTGGAATCCTTTCAGTGTATCCATCCCATCCTTTAGTAGAGTTGGAGGTGCGTTAATTTTTAGTGGTTCACTAATCCTCTTGGGAGTCAATCGATTGGAGGATCTACATTCTAGTGTCATACATATAATCCTTGGAATGCCTCTAGGGGGAGGGGCACTTTTCTCATTTATAATCCATGGGGTCTTAATCCTTTCAATAACCCCTTTGGCTCCCCTTATAGTATAGGAGCTCAACAACCTCTTGGGGATCGTTTTTCCAATAGGACAATGTACCCTAGGGGAATTAACTAATCACAAGTTTACATGGGCATTGGAACTAGAGACTATAGCCAAACCACTCCCATGACCATCCCTTATATTGGAAACAATGTTATGGGAGGAGAACCTCCTCCACTAGGGTCAGAAAGTGGTGGTGCTACGAAGTGGTATATTGATCTCGAATTTGTCTCTTATGAAAATTTCTTATCTTTGGCATAAACATTTGTTAATTACTATCAATTTCTTGCTAGATATGAGGCTAGTACAGATATCCTCACTAACTTCCATCAGGATAACTCCACACTCATCTCTGATCATATTCATGAGCATGGAAAATTTTAGGGGCTAATATTGAAGAAGTATTCTGGTAAGTTCATCTTTTTCAGGTGTTGGCTCACACAAATGACGCTATGAAGCAAACAAGCAACAAGGATTAACTACAGGAAATGGTAGAACGGTTCGTTATTACACCCTGAGTGTTGTTACAAACTGTTGCTATATACTAGGTGTTGTTACAGGTTTCTGTTACACATCGGATGTTGTTACACCTCGTGTGGATTTGCCATCACATCAATAGTGTTGTCGTCAATTATGCCACATCATCCCGAACCACCATTTGCTCAATGTTGTTGCACTTAAGCTGGAAATGTGGGTACTATTCCACATAACAACTATCAACAGTAGGCTTGTTTATTTTTGAAGCAACAAGACTCAAGAAGTTGCAATCGATGTATATTTATTTAGTAATAAGTTGTAACTTCTTTATTTTTGATCAGCATGAGAATCGAGAGATTCTCATGACTGATCTGCTTTCTAATTTTTGGGTTGTAATAATTATAAAAGACTCGACTTTTTATGTATTAGCAGACGACATATAGAAGAGTATCGTTACTCTATTTTTGTAATCCTGAACTTATTCAATATCAATTGGCATGGTGATGTTGTTACTTTCCAACTGATTTGTTAATCACTTTTTGTGTTCTTCCTGCGCCCTGCTGAGGAGGAAGGGCCCTCCTCTTTGGCAAGGATTGTAGTGATTAGGTAGTGTACATTTTATTTTAGTTCATTGATTTATGGTTTCTCGTTGTTGTTGTACAAATCATGGATTTCATTCGCTACTATTTCTATTTATCTTATGTTGTTACACAGAGTTAATCAACAGAGTAATAGTAACCAGCTGGAATAGATGTTAGTTCTTGTGTGGCGCGCCTTTAATTCAATATCTGCAAGTTGTGATTTAATTTTGTAGAGTGTTTTTGTATCTACATGCATGGTTTGATTCAGCAATTTAGATCAGCGACATCCTTTATAGTTTTTTTGCATTTTCTTATGCTTGTCTAGAGTGTATCGACACAGACAGCGTGAACTCCGTTGAAACAGCAAGACCTACCTTGGATTGACAATTAATGTTGCAATTTGAGTCAATTAAGGTTGATTAAAACAACACTACAATCTCTTTTGTCACTAGTGAATCCCTTGGACCTCTTGATCCTTATGAAATTCCTACAGAAGATGAATCTCGTGGTGACACAATGCCATCTTTTGTGGAAGTAATCACATCTTCAATGGTGCCACCACCACTTGATTACATTGGTTAAAAAATCCATCCTAATATGGAATATGATCAGGATCCTTTGCCATATAGGCCATCATTCAATCATTTTCACATGATTCCTTTGATATTGAGCTCTTTCAGATAAGGCAATCTTGAAGGTCATGGCTTCACAATATAAGCTAAGGGAAATTATTCCTCATGATGGCTCTACTCTCCCACAACTGGAAATGATGGAGATTTTCACTGGAAATATTGAACTGATCCAAGGGGAATTTCCCACATCATCTAATGAAGTACCACCCCTGGACTGAATCAAGTTGATATTTATAGTAGTGAAATTGCCACTAGATCATCCACTTTACCTTCTCCCATTGACAAGTGTCTCATACCCTCTTCATGTATTGATCATCATTATCAAGGATTTGTCTTAGCTCATGAGATATTCTTTATGTCCCTAGGCCATTCCTGATAATGATATGTTTTTTATCTCAGGAAAAATACCTTAGAAGAAACTCCTTAGAGATTTCTCTGATAGGCACTTTGAGCTATCTTCATGATGTGTAGAGGTGAGTAACAGAGATAAGGAAACAACAAGGTGACTTGGACCAAGACCTTTTCTCTCTCTATACTCTTGGCCACATGGAAAAATTGAATAAAGAGATGATGTAGGAGACATAGTGGCATTGTTGGCATTATGAGATAAGTGTTGTCCTTGATGGCAAACCACATTGATGACAAATCATAGTGCAGAAGGTCAGCAGCAAGGAATTGATGATCAGACTATAAGAAGAAGAGAAAGTTCATACATGCAGGTTCGTTAAGCCCAAGTCGCGTGCACAAGCAGGTTGGCTTCAGCAAAAGCGCGTGTATGTGGAAAAGTACCTTTGGTCCATGGCGGTTAGTTCTTGGAAGTTGTGCCTATGGTTTCGGACCATTGTGTCTCGACGGGCGTGTCGATCCCTAGTTTTGAAGTTGATGGTATTGGATTTCTATGGTTTTGGCTCTTGGTATTGAACAAGGCCTAAGGCTATATAAGGAGAAGGAAATCATTAGGCAAGGTCATCTGAAATGTCTTGAATATCTGATGAAGCATTAGATCCAGTATGCAGGGTTATGGGTTGATGATGCATTGCTTGATCTGAGCTAAGGAGAGATCTCATAGGTTGATGGAGAGCAAGATCTAAGGAGAGATCGGGATCAAATGGTTTGAAATGAACTATATTTATGATGCTTATTCTAGATCTACATACTGACGCATGTATTGTTCTATAAGTATTATGAGTATGATTGATGTCTGGTACAGCTGCAAGTTATGAGAAATTATTTTTAGATCTGTACGCGGGTTGTCTTTGGAGAAAGCGCGTATACACGCGGGTTTGATTCATAGAAGTAGCGTATACATTGTAAAGCTTGATACTTGAAGTTGCAGATGGGTCTGATGGTTATTACAGAGTTCTGTGTCTGCTCTGTGTTCTGGTGACGGTGTTGTTAACAGGGTTTCAGTGATTTTTGATGATTGTTTTGAGCTTCAATGATAATTATGGGTCCAGTATGAAAATTGGATGAAATGTGGCCTTTCAGATTATGTGTTGTGCTTCAGTGTATCCAGTCTGAAAATTGATGAAACGTGGTACCTGGAGGTGAGAAGATTGTAGGCAAGCACCTACGTACTAGTATCTAAGCTAGTACAAAAGCTAAAGGAGATCTTTGGAGCATTGTAGCAGGTAGCAGCCTGCGTACTAGTAAATGGATCGGCTAGTACAAGAGCAAAGGGGGTTGTAGCTCCCGTACTGGTATAAGACTGCACCAGTACAAATATTGTAAAAGGATTTTCTTATTAAGAAGAAGATTGAGATGACTTGCAGCAGGTGGTTTTCACCCACATTGGGTTTCCACCTTATATCTTTGTGTTCATGTGTGTGGCTCTTGTGTGATGTTCTGTTCTGTTTTTCTGCACCTGTTTACTGTTAATATGCTTAATAATGATCTGATGCATTTACTGAAGATTAAGCTAACTGAATTATAAGATCTCTGGATATACGCGAGTTTCATTAGACACAGTAGCGTGTACACGCGGGTTCACTTAATTGAAGTAGCATATATGTTTCTGAGTATGAAATTGAAAAGTTTGATTGATCTGATAATACTGATTCACCCCCCCGCCTCTCAGTATTATTTCCAACAATTGGTATCAGAGCGGGTCCTTTGGTAGAAGCTTGATCGCTTGAAGGAGATCCGTGGAACAATGGGAAAGAAGCTTAAGAAGAAAGCTCATAAGAAGAAGAAGACATCTCAGAAGGACTATGACAGTGGGAGAGTCGATTGGGGATTAGGTATAAGAAGCTCTTCAGATTCAGAATCAGATTCAGAATCATTATCAGGTATGAATGTGTTATCCTCTGATGTTCCTGCTATATTTCCTTGTGAAAGTGATGGAAGTGATAGTGAAACTATTGAACATGTTTTTATGGGTGAGCAAGAAAAGTGTCAAATAGAGGCAGTATTTAGAAGGCTTGCAGACAAAGTTAAAGATCAACAAGATCTATTGAACAAAAGGGAATGTGCTTTCAAAGAAGAAGTTACCAAACTAAAGGCCCAACTAGAAGAAGGAAACAAGGTAAGAAAGCTACTCAAGGACAAGGAAGACCAATGTCAAAAATTGCAGCATGAAGTGACATCATTAAGAAAAGAAGTCAACGAAAGAAGCTCAACCATCAAGAAACTCAAAGATAGATCCAGCTACTATGAAAATCTTGAAGCTACAATCCCCTCACTAAAAGGAGATCTTGAAGAATCAAAGAAGCAGAATACAGATCTACTCCAAGCTATTGCAAAACAAGAAAACGAAGTCACCAGCTTAAAATCTCAACTAGAATGTGCCTTCCGAGTTCGTCAAATGCAGTAGGATCTGAATGAAGAACAAGAAAAGGAGATTCTCAAACTAAGGCATCAGTTGGAAGAAGGAAGGAAAGATGGAGAAGACATGAAGAAACAATGTCTAGAAAAGGAGGAACAACTTCAAGTTGAGGTAAATATCTTGAAAGGTAAATTAGAAGAAAAGGATAAACTTTTGAGATTTCAAGATAGTACTAAAGCCTTGGATGATATTCTTAATAGTCAAAGGTCTCCTGCTATCAAGACTGGTCTTGGTTTTCATGAATCTGTTGAAGGTGAATCTAGCTCACAAGGTGAGGCAAGGAACTCTAAAGAGAAAACTAAAATGATCAACAAGGAGATGAAAGGTCAACCCCATCAACAATCAAGGAAAGAGACTCCTCAAAGAAAATCTTTTACTCCTCCTATGAATAATGTTGAATGTTATGTATGTCATAATCTTGGACATGTTGCAGCTAGATGTGGAAGAAGAAGGGTTCAAGACCATCATGTAGAAAGATCATCACATTCAAGGTACTTTAATGGATATTGTTTTGCTTGCAATATGTTTGGTCACAAAGTTGCTGATTGCTACAGGAGGAACATGAAACATGTTAGATGTTATGCATGTAACAAGCTTGGACATATAGCAAAGGAATGCAGGAACAAAGGATGGACATCACACAAAAAGAAGAAAACCTCATCACACTTGAAGATATGGAGGAAGAAGGAAGTACAGTCAGCACAATGTACTGAGACACAGCACAACACAGACATATCAGACTCAGAGGGAGCTGAAAGTGTAAAACTTCAGTGTTCTAATTCTCATACGCAATTTTCATGAAGTATAGCCGCGTATATACACGAGTTTCACACTGAAAAGTCGCGTATATGTCAGTCTGAGGAAAAGCAGTGGGAACAGGATCAGAAAAAGGATCTGATATGATTCAGTCTATTATTTGCTCTATTGGTTACAGTCTGCTGAGGATGTGTGGAAATGTTTTGTTACTTGTATGATGTCTAGAAGTGTTTTTGATCCTAACTTGAGGATGATGATGTTTTGATGCTTATTGCTGATATATGCATGATCAGATCTAACAGATGGCACTGATTGACGGGGAGCATATGCCTTTAGTAATTCGTTGTTGGCATTATGGCTAATAATCCTTGGTGATGATTCTTATATGGCTAAATGATATATCTTGCTATGATGTGGTTGTGAGTTGTCTATGATAAACTCTCATATGATTCTTGAAGATACATAGAAGATGTTCAGATCAGATTTATGGTTGATTCTTTGATGATGCATATATGGTGCTTACATGGTGATCTTCATAAGGACAAGGAGACGTACAAAGCTTGAATACACATCTTCCTCACTTGATGATGAGTCACTTATATACTGCTGTTGTCATATGCATAAAGATCATACAGTTATGATGCAGGCACTCTTGTGGATAAGGATTGTTGCTGTTGATGATATCAAGAAGTTTTGTCAAATGAGCTTGAGCTCAAGATACATAATGCTGATACATGGATGACTACTCAAAGTTGCTTTATTGGAGACATGGTGATGAGTTCTTATCTATATGATGATAGGTTGATACTTACATATGTTGATTGATGCAGATGTTCCCAAGTAATGATACTTGGATCATGTAGATCTTGAAGTTGATGTAATGGCTATGGTGGTTTCACACATGATACAATGTGAATGACTCTGAATTCTGTTCAAAGGGATGAATTGATGCAGACATACCTTGTTATAGGTTGATGACCTATTCTCTACAGGACATTTACAGGTTGCTGATATGGAAATTTGTGTACGCGTGTTGTTTAAAGGATATCCGCGTGCATACGCTGTTTTACAAGGGGATAGTCGCGTATATGGTGTACGCGTGTTGCGTAAGGGATATCTGGGTATATACGCATGTTTATGTGTATACAGGCGCGTATATGGAGATTTGAAGAAAATCAGCAGGGACAGATGTTGGTTGCAGAAAGTCTGATATAGGTCTGACAGAGATCATCTGGCACAGGTTCAGGGGGAGCAGATAATCTTCCAATGATGCATTGTTGGCATTATCTTAAAGCTTTTGGTTCTAGTTCACATTTGGTGTTGATTTCAGGAGGAACAAAGGCGAAAGGAGAATAGAAGGATCTCTTGGTTGCTGATCTGAATGGTGATTATCAGATGCTGCTGGTGACTTTCATAAGTCTTGGTCTAGTTATTTCGTCTCTATGTAATATATCTCTTTTGTGGTATCTCTTTCATGGTGTCAAGGTCATGTAACGGCCTACTTTGGTTTCCCCACTATGCCTGGGATGATTGATGCAATGTGATTGGTTGTCATATGTAAAATTTTGATGTATTCCCACTTGGTTGGGTGGATGAGTCAATTTTTGTATATCCTCACTTAGTTGAGAGATGGATGTATGTATGAGTCCTAAGTGATAGGAAGGTCCTTTATGATGTATAGAGTCATGTTCTTCTTGAAGAACATCTTTTGTAGACCTTGCTTACAGTCAGGAAGAGCATGATCAGCACACTTCAGCAAGAACAGAGATTCAGCATGTACTCAGAGGGAGCATGGACAGATTGGTACACCTTGGCATATACAAAGGGGGAGATTATTCAGAGATTTCAGCAGGTACTCAGGGGGAGTATGGACAGTGGAATGATTCAGCAAAGGAAGAGAATATCTTGGTCCACCCTTTGCCCTTGATGTCAAAGGGGGAGAGTGATTTGGTGTTGTTGCCATCAAGTCCAAAGGGGGAGATTGTTGGCATTATGATGCATGTGTTGTACTTGATGGCAACCCTCTCATAGAAGAATATCTCACTTATGTATAACTGGATGAATCTTCAGAAGAGATATCAGATGTGACTGATGGAGGACAGCTCAAAGGAATCAGATGATAGTTCTAAGTGTGACAAGTTAGCTTTGCCATCAAGTCCAAAGGGGGAGATTGTTGGCATTATGAGATAAGTGTTGTCCTTGATGGCAAACCACATTGATGACAAATCATAGTGCAGAAGGTCAGCAGCAAGGAATTGATGATCAGACTATAAGAAGAAGAGAAAGTTCATACACGCAGGTTCGTTAAGCCCAAGTCGCGTGCACACGCAGGTTGGCTTCAGCAAAAGCGCGTGTATGTGGAAAAGTACCTTTGGTCCATGGCGGTTAGTTCTTGGAAGTTGTGCCTATGGTTTCGGACCATTGTGTCTCGACGGGCGTGTCGATCCCTAGTTTTGAAGTTGATGGTATTGGATTTCTATGGTTTTGGCTCTTGGTATTGAACAAGGCCTAAGGCTATATAAGGAGAAGGAAATCATTAGGCAAGGTCATCTGAAATGTCTTGAATATCTGATGAAGCATTAGATCCAGTATGCAGGGTTATGGGTTGATGATGCATTGCTTGATCTGAGCTAAGGAGAGATCTCATAGGTTGATGGAGAGCAAGATCTAAGGAGAGATCGGGATCAAATGGTTTGAAATGAACTATATTTATGATGCTTATTCTAGATCTACATACTGACGCATGTATTGTTCTATAAGTATTATGAGTATGATTGATGTCTGGTACAGCTGCAAGTTATGAGAAATTATTTTTAGATCTGTACGCGGGTTGTCTTTGGAGAAAGCGCGTATACACGCGGGTTTGATTCATAGAAGTAGCGTATACATTGTAAAGCTTGATACTTGAAGTTGCAGATGGGTCTGATGGTTATTACAGAGTTCTGTGTCTGCTCTGTGTTCTGGTGACGGTGTTGTTAACAGGGTTTCAGTGATTCAGAGTTTGATGATTGTTTTGAGCTTCAATGATAATTATGGGTCCAGTATGAAAATTGGATGAAATGTGGCCTTTCAGATTATGTGTTGTGCTTCAGTGTATCCAGTCTGAAAATTGATGAAACGTGGTACCTGGAGGTGAGAAGATTGTAGGCAAGCACCTACGTACTAGTATCTAAGCTAGTACAAAAGCTAAAGGAGATCTTTGGAGCATTGTAGCAGGTAGCAGCCTGCGTACTAGTAAATGGATCGGCTAGTACAAGAGCAAAGGGGGTTGTAGCTCCCGTACTGGTATAAGACTGCACCAGTACAAATATTGTAAAAGGATTTTCTTATTAAGAAGAAGATTGAGATGACTTGCAGCAGGTGGTTTTCACCCACATTGGGTTTCCACCTTATATCTTTGTGTTCATGTGTGTGGCTCTTGTGTGATGTTCTGTTCTGTTTTTCTGCACCTGTTTACTGTTAATATGCTTAATAATGATCTGATGCATTTACTGAAGATTAAGCTAACTGAATTATAAGATCTCTGGATATACGCGAGTTTCATTAGACACAGTAGCGTGTACACGCGGGTTCACTTAATTGAAGTAGCATATATGTTTCTGAGTATGAAATTGAAAAGTTTGATTGATCTGATAATACTGATTCACCCCCCCCCCCCCCCCCCCTCTCAATATTATTTCCATCAATTGGTATCAGAGCGGGTCCTTTGGTAGAAGCTTGATCGCTTGAAGGAGATCCGTGGAACAATTGGAAAGAAGCTTAAGAAGAAAGCTCATAAGAAGAAGAAGACATCTCAGAAGGACTATGACAGTGGGAGAGTCGATTGGGGATTAGGTATAAGAAGCTCTTCAGATTCAGAATCATTATCAGGTATGAATGTGTTATCCTCTGATGTTCCTGCTATATTTCCTTGTGAAAGTGATGGAAGTGATAGTGAAACTATTGAACATGTTTTTATGGGTGAGCAAGAAAAGTGTCAAATAGAGGCAGTATTTAGAAGGCTTGCAGACAAAGTTAAAGATCAACAAGATCTATTGAACAAAAGGGAATGTGCTTTCAAAGAAGAAGTTACCAAACTAAAGGCCCAACTAGAAGAAGGAAACAAGGTAAGAAAGCTACTCAAGGACAAGGAAGACCAATGTCAAAAATTGCAGCATGAAGTGACATCATTAAGAAAAGAAGTCAACGAAAGAAGCTCAACCATCAAGAAACTCAAAGATAGATCCAGCTACTATGAAAATCTTGAAGCTACAATCCCCTCACTAAAAGGAGATCTTGAAGAATCAAAGAAGTAGAATATAGATCTACTCCAAGCTATTGCAAAACAAGAAAATGAAGTCACCAGCTTAAAATCTCAACTAGAATGTGCCTTCCGAGTTCGTCAAATGCAGCAGGATCTGAATGAAGAACAAGAAAAGGAGATTCTCAAACTAAGGCATCAGTTGGAAGAAGGAAGGAAAGATGGAGAAGACATGAAGAAACAATGTCTAGAAAAGGAGGAACAACTTCAAGTTGAGGTAAATATCTTGAAAGGTAAATTAGAAGAAAAGGATAAACTTTTGAGATTTCAAGATAGTACTAAAGCCTTGGATGATATTCTTAATAGTCAAAGGTCTCCTGCTATCAAGACTGGTCTTGGTTTTCATGAATCTGTTGAAGGTGAATCTAGCTCACAAGGTGAGGCAAGGAACTCTAAAGAGAAAACTAAAATGATCAACAAGGAGATGAAAGGTCAACCCCATCAACAATCAAGGAAAGAGACTCCTCAAAGAAAATCTTTTACTCCTCCTATGAATAATGTTGAATGTTATGTATGTCATAATCTTGGACATGTTGCAGCTAGATGTGGAAGAAGAAGGGTTCAAGACCATCATGTAGAAAGATCATCACATTCAAGGTACTTTAATGGATATTGTTTTGCTTGCAATATGTTTGGTCACAAAGTTGCTGATTGCTACAGGAGGAACATGAAACATGTTAGATGTTATGCATGTAACAAGCTTGGACATATAGCAAAGGAATTCAGGAACAAAGGATGGACATCACACAAAAAGAAGAAAACCTCATCACACTTGAAGATATGGAGGAAGAAGGAAGTACAGTCAGCACAATGTACTGAGACACAGCACAACACAGACATATCAGACTCAGAGGGAGCTGAAAGTGTAAAACTTCAGTGTTCTAATTCTCATACGCAAGTTTCATGAAGTATAGCCGCGTATATACGCGAGTTTCACACTGAAAAGTCGCGTATATGTCAGTCTGAGGAAAAGCAGTGGGAACAGGATCAGAAAAAGGATCTGATATGATTCAGTCTATTATTTGCTCTATTGGTTACAGTCTGCTGAGGATGTGTGGAAATGTTTTGTTACTTGTATGATGTCTAGAAGTGTTTTTTATCCTAACTTGAGGATGATGATGTTTTGATGCTTATTGCTGATATATGCATGATCAGATCTAACAGATGGCACTGATTGAGGGGGAGCATATGCCTTTAGTAATTCGTTGTTGGCATTATGGCTAATAATCCTTGGTGATGATTCTTATATGGCTAAATGATATATCTTGCTATGATGTGGTTGTGAGTTGTCTATGATAAACTCTCATATGATTCTTGAAGATACATAGAAGATGATCAGATCAGATTTATGGTTGATTCTTTGATGATGCATATATGGTGCTTACATGGTGATCTTCATAAGGACAAGGAGACGTACAAAGCTTGAATACACATCTTCCTCACTTGATGATGAGTCACTTATATACTGCTGTTGTCATATGCATAAAGATCATACAGTTATGATGCAGGCACTCTTGTGGATAAGGATTGTTGCTGTTGATGATATCAAGAAGTTTTGTCAAATGAGCTTGAGCTCAAGATACATAATGCTGATACATGGATGACTACTCAAAGTTGCTTTATTGGAGACATGGTGATGAGTTCTTATCTATATGATGATAGGTTGATACTTACATATGTTGATTGATGCAGATGTTCCCAAGTAATGATACTTGGATCATGTAGATCTTGAAGTTGATGTAATGGCTATGGTGGTTTCACACATGATACAATGTGAATGACTCTGAATTCTATTCAAAGGGATGAATTGATGCAGACATACCTTGTTATAGGTTGATGACCTATTCTCTACAGGACATTTACAGGTTGCTGATATGGAAATTTGTGTACACGTGTTGTTTAAAGGATATCCGCGTGCATACGCCGTTTTACAAGGGGATAGTCGCGTATATGGTGTACGCGTGTTGCGTAAGGGATATCTGCGTATATACGCATGTTTATGTGTATACAGGCGCGTATATGGAGATTTGAAGAAAATCAGCAGGGACAGATGTTGGTTGCAGAAAGTCTGATATAGGTCTGACAGAGATCATCTGGCACAGGTTCAGGGGGAGCAGATAATCTTCCAATGATGCATTGTTGGCATTATCTTAAAGCTTTTGGTTCTAGTTCACATTTGGTGTTGATTTCAGGAGGAACAAAGGCGAAAGGAGAACAGAAGGATCTCTTGGTTGCTGATCTGAATGGTGATTATCAGATGCTGCTGGTGACTTTCATAAGTCTTGGTCTAGTTATTTCGTCTCTATGTCATATATCTCTTTTGTGGTATCTCTTTCATGGTGTCAAGGTCATGTAACGGCCTACTTTGGTTTCCCCACTATGCCTGGGATGATTGATGCAATGTGATTGGTTGTCATATGTAAAATTTTGATGTATTCCCACTTGGTTGGGTGGATGAGTCAATTTTTGTATATCCTCACTTAGTTGAGAGATGGATGTATGTATGAGTCCTAAGTGATAGGAAGGTCCTTTATGATGTATAGAGTCATGTTCTTCTTGAAGAACATCTTTTGTAGACCTTGCTTACAGTCAGGAAGAGCATGATCAGCACACTTCAGCAAGAACAGAGATTCAGCATGTACTCAGAGGGAGCATGGACAGATTGGTACACCTTGGCATATACAAAGGGGGAGATTATTCAGATATTTCAGTAGGTACTCAGGGGGAGTATGGACAGTGGAATGATTCAGCAAAGGAAGAGAATATCTTGGTCCACCCTTTGCCCTTGATGTCAAAGGGGGAGAGTGATTTGGTGTTGCTGCCATCATGTCCAAAGGGGGAGATTGTTGGCATTATGATGCATGTGTTGTACTTGATGGCAACCCTCTCATAGAAGAATATCTCACTTATGTATAACTGGATGAATCTTCAGAAGAGATATCAGATGTGACTGATGGAGGACAGCTCAAAGGAATCAGATGATAGTTCTAAGTGTGACAAGTTAGCTTTGCCATCAAGTCCAAAGGGGGAGATTGTTGGCATTATGAGATAAGTGTTGTCCTTGATGGCAAACCACATTGATGACAAATCATAGTGCAGAAGGTCAGCAGCAAGGAATTGATGATCAGACTATAAGAAGAAGAGAAAGTTCATACACGCAGGTTCGTTAAGCCCAAGTCGCGTGCACACGCAGGTTGGCTTCAGCAAAAGCGTGTGTATGTGGAAAAGTACCTTTGGTCCATGGCGGTTAGTTCTTGGAAGTTGTGCCTATGGTTTCGGACCATTGTGTCTCGACGGGCGTGTCGATCCCTAGTTTTGAAGTTGATGGTATTGGATTTCTATGGTTTTGGCTCTTGGTATTGAACAAGGCCTAAGGCTATATAAGGAGAAGGAAATCATTAGGCAAGGTCATCTGAAATGTCTTGAATATCTGATGAAGCATTAGATCCAGTATGCAGGGTTATGGGTTGATGATGCATTGCTTGATCTGAGCTAAGGAGAGATCTCATAGGTTGATGGAGAGCAAGATCTAAGGAGAGATCGGGATCAAATGGTTTGAAATGAACTATATTTATGATGCTTATTCTAGATCTACATACTGACGCATGTATTGTTCTATAAGTATTATGAGTATGATTGATGTCTGGTACAGCTGCAAGTTATGAGAAATTATTTTTAGATCTGTACGCGGGTTGTCTTTGGAGAAAGCGCGTATACACGCGGGTTTGATTCATAGAAGTAGCGTATACATTGTAAAGCTTGATACTTGAAGTTGCAGATGGGTCTGATGGTTATTACAGAGTTCTGTGTCTGCTCTGTGTTCTGGTGACGGTGTTGTTAACAGGGTTTCAGTGATTCAGAGTTTGATGATTGTTTTGAGCTTCAATGATAATTATGGGTCCAGTATGAAAATTGGATGAAATGTGGCCTTTCAGATTATGTGTTGTGCTTCAGTGTATCCAGTCTGAAAATTGATGAAACGTGGTACCTGGAGGTGAGAAGATTGTAGGCAAGCACCTACGTACTAGTATCTAAGCTAGTACAAAAGCTAAAGGAGATCTTTGGAGCATTGTAGCAGGTAGCAGCCTGCGTACTAGTAAATGGATCGGCTAGTACAAGAGCAAAGGGGGTTGTAGCTCCCGTACTGGTATAAGACTGCACCAGTACAAATATTGTAAAAGGATTTTCTTATTAAGAAGAAGATTGAGATGACTTGCAGCAGGTGGTTTTCACCCACATTGGGTTTCCACCTTATATCTTTGTGTTCATGTGTGTGGCTCTTGTGTGATGTTCTGTTCTGTTTTTCTGCACCTGTTTACTGTTAATATTCTTAATAATGATCTGATGCATTTACTAAAGATTAAGCTAACTGAATTATAAGATCTCTGGATATACGCGAGTTTCATTAGACACAGTAGCGTGTACACGCGGGTTCACTTAATTGAAGTAGCGTATATGTTTCTGAGTATGAAATTGAAAAGTTTGATTGATCTGATAATACTGATTCACCCCCCCCCCTCTCAGTATTATTTCCAACAGGCATGATGTCATCCACAATGATGTGGCACCAATGAGAAGGTGAGACATGGAATGTAGATTTGGCATTTTCAGGTACCTAAGTGGACCAAAAATGGGTGACAGATGGCACCACTCAGCAAGTGACACATGGAATCCTTGTAATGGTGGCAGACATGTTGGAGCACAGGTGACATCATCAAAAATAGTTCTCAAAAGAAAACTATCTCGAAGGTTATTAAAAGGTAAATAGGCAGTAAAGTCCAAGAAGTAAAATCGGAGAAATAAAAATTAGCTACAAGACATGATGGTGCTGAGGTGGCATCTCGGCAAAAAAGTTATTGGTCCATGTGTCAGGAAGGTGGTCCTCAAAGACTTGTCCTCTATGAGGAAACTCACCTCGGAAGAAACCTCCTTGGAAGAAATAATCTCGGAATTTTTATCGAGAGTCTTTAGCGGTAAGTTCTAAGAAGAGTAAGCTGAGAAATAATTTTCGACGAAAAGCAAAGGTGCTTCACTAAGTTTTCGCTAAGAGATTAAGGTGTGGAACTTCAGTATGGACCAACACTAAGTTCTAAGTAGATGGAAGACCAAGGGCATGGAAGGCCGAATAAATGGTGGTTAAGGCCCTCGGGATTGGGAATAAAGGGTCCTAATGGAGGTTATATGTGGCAATTCTATGTTAAAAGTGTTCAGGCCGATATGATGTGTGAATAGGTCTGTAGCTTAGTCATATTTGGTGATTATGCCATATTTAGAGGTTTGGAAACAAACAATAATTGCATAAAGTTTAAAAACAAAGACATGGATGAGTTGGTAGCCATGATGGTGGAATGAACATATTTGGAGGTAGGTTTAACAAATTCGCAAAATTTGGAGTTAGCGAAATTTAAAAGAAACACTGTTAAAACCTATAAATTTCCAAAATGGTGGAAAACAACAGTTAAACTCAGTTTTTCTAACAGAGACAACAAATTAAATATTGAAAACTTATAGTGCACATCAAGAGGACATTCCAAAATTATAAAAATACGAAGTTAATGAGATCAACACCTAAAAATATTAGTCAAAATTCTTTATAAATAGAATTGATTTGGTGTATTGTTTTAGATTTTATGGTTTAGAGGTGGACGGTGGTTGATTGGTGAGTAATAAGAGATTGCTGAAGGTGATTTTATGGTGTTTGCGGTGAGTGTTCGAAGTGAGAAATTTAATTGTTTATGAAAGGAAGTGGTATTCATGATTTGAGTTTTAAAATTGTATGAAAGATCAATCATTAAGGTCAAGAAAGTGGTAGCTTGCTAATTAGGGGTTGTAGCTACTTCTAGTAGTGGTTCATAAATAGTTAGGGGTTGTAGCTCCTTTCAGTGGTAACTGATAAATTAGGGAGTAGTAGCTTCTTTCTATTTGTAGCCAAAGAGCTTTGTAGCAGCAAGTAGAAGCTTTCCCTTGGGAAGTATATTGAATAAAAGTTTTGAAGAATCTATGTGTACTATTTGTGCTTCTGGTATTGATTCTTTTGATATTTATGAGTTGTTGTTGAAGTAATTATTGGTGTCCTAGTATTTTTCATTAGTAAAAAAACTTTAAAAGTTCCTACAATATTGACTCACCCCCACTCACAATATTGTCATGATTTCTAACAGAGAGAACAACATTTCGGGGTCTCTTATAAGTGGAAACCTCCTTCAGTAAAACTCCAATAGAATAATTATAATTGACAAAGAGAAAATCGAGCGAGAGAGAGAGAGAGAGAGAGAGAGAGAGAGAGAGAGAGAGAGAGAGAGAGAGAGAGAGAGAGAGAGAGAGAGATAGGTTCTCACTAGAATAAACTTAAGCACCAGTGGTCCCATCATTAATGAGTACAAATTTCCTATCCAACCATATTTAGCAAAAACAACACTTTTACACTGAGTAAAAACCTAATAACTACCTGATTAGAAATATTCAAAATAGGTGACCTTGTAAATTAATTAACTAACTACTAAGTACCCTAAAGTAGGGAAGTCAAGGTAGGACCTTGACATGCCCTCCACCTTCAAAAGTAGTGTCTTCCTCAATGTTGTAGGTGTGCCAATTTTTTTAAAACCATTGTTGGTTCCTAGGTGGTGTCATCCAACTATGTATCCTTCCACTATATTATGACTTCTCAATTTCTACATTATTGTAACCAATCTTATCTTGTGGCCAGTATTAGATCCCACTATAAACAAATGGAACCATCTTCATTAAGTTCTAAAAGGATAATTTAAAATCAAAATTTTGGACCCATAACCTTATTCCAATAGGACACATGAAAACCTAATTGAATTTGGAGTGATCCAAAAGATCCAATCGATATGTAACTTGTCCCATGTGTTGGAGAATTTGATAGGGCACATAAAATTTGGGTGTAATCTTCTAGGAGTGCATGTCTTTAACTACTTATTGGGATAATCTTGAAGGAATACTTAGTGTGGTTCTTCAATATAATTCTTAGAGTGATGTTGATTTTCCTATTGCTTCATTCAATTTTTACCCCAAACCATATTTCGCTTAGGTGTGGATAGAATGTTTTTGCAATATTGAGTAGATGATCCACACCTTGAATCTTAGATGTCCCTGTAAATAAGAATCGAATGAAGGAAGTATTTGGCCATAAATGGATTCATATGATTACATTTTTGTGGCACTACGATAGTGGTATTATATAATAAACAAGGTGTAACAATTAAACCCATTGTTGTCATTAATCACTACAAAACATTGTATGTTTCCAATCATTTTTTCACCACCTTGAAAGGCCATATTTTTAGGGATGATAAGCAATGTTCATGTTCAACTATGTTCCTTGTAGTTTAACAACTTTTCCCAAAAATTTGCTAGTGAAGGTGGGATCACAATCCCACACAATGAAGGTGGGAATGCCATGTAGCTTAAAAAATGGATTCCTAAAGACTTGGGAAACTATGGAGGGCATCAAAGGGTGTGGTGAGACACAAAGGTGGTTATGTTTAGAGAGTTAGTCAAATACCACCATGATGGCTAATTTGTTGTTTGCTTTTTGTTAGTCCCATTATAAAATACAAGGGAATGTCCAAATAGATGTTGAATCTAGTAGTGGTTGTAATGCTCGGGTATTTTTATTTATTTCACTTATGTTCTTATTTTAAGCTTCACATTTAGTGAAATAAATTATGGATGTTTATGGATGACCTTTTCATGCCTTCCTAAAAAAATAATGCTTATTTAAAAGGTTTTCTAGAATAATCACAACTAGGTTTTAATTTCAACATGTCAAACCAATTAATCTCATCCATCCCCAAAAATGAATGAATTTGTTAAAAAAGTTATGTTTTAAATTCTTATTAATATGAATTTATCTCTAAAATCATAAACATATCTAAAATAAGCACATAAACCCTAATTTTGTAAATTAGTTATAACTTGTACTTTTTATTCTAGTTTTAAAGTTCATTTAGAATAGTCGTAGTCTATATGTTTTCTAGCCTATTTTCTAATTTAACTTGCATAGAATCTAGGAGATATTTGTTGGAACTACAAGTTTAAGTTGCAAACTCTCTGCAATCCGAGTTCCTCGAATTTTTTTCAGGGTGTTGAATCCATATATGCAATCAAAAACCAATTTTAAACAATAAATATCAAGATCTAACCAAAACAAAAATTGTCGAATTCTGTCCAAAAACTCCAAAACGTATACTGTTTAGACAATGCCATTTGAATATATTTATTTTAAGATAATAATATTTATTTGTACTGCTGATAGGCATGTCTATTTTGGAATTGGAATTCCAAAATTTTAATTATAAATCATTATAAAGTGGATGGTAGGGATTCAACCCCCACAGAATATTCTAGGATATTCTTAGTAGTGTACACAAAACAAAAGTTGAGATTTATCTCCAAAGTAGTTATGTCATTTTTTCCTTTTTAATTAAATTGATTAATTTAAAAAATGTCTTATGAACAAGTATCATATGGAATGAGTTATGGTTCTTTCAGCGTGTGGTATTGATAAGCCATGGTATTCACCCATGGTATTGTAACAAATCTTATTTAAGATTAAGAACCTTCATGGTAAAGTGAGGGTGAATATTCATGGTTATATCTTGTTACATGTTTTTTAAAATATATAAATGCTTTATTTTTATTTTTCCAAATGAAAAAAAACCATAATTTCAGTCATTAATAGAAATGATAAAATTACATTTTGTAAATGCACGCTATGGGCACATTCATATAAAAAGAGTTGGTTTGATATCTATATCCATATTAAAACAAAATACAAAATGGCAAATTTTTAGTAATTATATATTATGTGGAGGGTAAGCAACAATACTTCCTATAATTATGTGTTGACTAAGAACTATGAACATAATAAAACTGATCAAAATTGTTTGAAAACCCATTGCATAAAATCAATTCCTTTCAGCCCCTGAAGGTAAATCCTTGTAGGGCCTATGGTAGAAAGTTGTAGTAGTAATACCTCTCACTATTCCATTATCCCCCAGTGCCCTTCTTCCATTAACCGGCCTTCTTTGGAGAGGTGGTATGCTTATTCATTTCCTTATAGATGTATGAACATGGGAAGAAATTAAAATAAATTTTAAGCCAAACTGTTTCTTCCAAAATAGGCATGAGTAAAATATTTTTGTATTCTTATATGTTATTGAGCCATTTTATTATCAACATGGAGTTCCCATATACTTGGATCTGAGTACATCCCTTAGCTAAAGTGAATAGGATAAAACTTTTATAGGCTAATATTTTTAGCATATTATTAGATCCTAAACCAAAACCCATTTTTACATGAGAAATTGTGAATCAGAGAGGAAAAGAATAAATCCCCCTCCACTATTATGCCTAGACTTAGAAGATGCAAAATCAAAAAATCCCATGGTATAGAGTGATCATGATTTTCTTCAATAATTACCCTTAGCGAGGAAATACCTTTATCTTGAGGGAAGTGTTCTAAGATAGCTAACGCTTCAACAACAAAATCCTTATGGATAAAAGGTTTATCATGCAATATGCCTTTGTTCCGGGCCAACCATACCCCCGAGCATATGATTAATGAAAGAGCTTTGAAATCACAACAAGATAGGTTGGAGATCCAAACCCTCCATGCCCCCTCCAAATTTTGTTCAATCCATACCCCAGAGTGACCTATGACTTATTAGAAAACATGCCATACCTGCTGATCAAATGGATAAGTCATGAAGAAGTTCTTTGTATTTTATTTGTCATTTTCACACAAGAAACACCAAGTCCTATAAAAAATATTTTTCGGAAGAATATCCCGAGTGAGGAGTTTATTTTCCAACAAGCACCACATGAAAAGTTTTGATTTTGCATGGCACTTAGCTTTCCATAATTCCTTCCACTGCCACTTGGTAACAACATCATCTTTGACTACCACATAAGAGATTTATCTGAGCTTAGGGGTATAAGTTCCAAACAGAGAGATGATCCAATAAAATTCATCTTATTTATTTGTCAAGTAGATGTGCTCAGTTGATATGCCATTTATGCATTCATTCCATACCTCTTTAAAGTCCCCTTCCAGTCCCTAATCCTTATATGAAAGCCATCCTTGGCTCCATATCATTTTAAGAGTTGGATTAGTAATGTGGGAGATTTTAGAGATACCTATGTCTCTCAAGTGGTCAATTAAAGAGGGGAAGGAGGTGGCCTTGACCACTTCCTGGACATGGATCAAGAAAAATTCTCACCCAATCCCCTCTACCAACTTTCCATGTCAACCCTCCAAATCATGAATATATTTTCTCGCAACTTTTCCACCCTCCTAATCCAATCTTCTAATGAACTTGGAGCAAAGTATTTTTTAGTGACAATGGTTTACCAAAAGCTCTGAGTTGAATTCAGTCTCCACCCATATTTAACAAATAGGTCTTTAGAGAACAATAATATATTCTTTAAGCCCCATCCTCCTAAGATCTTAGGGATAACTCATTTTCCCCATTTAACCCAAGGAAGTACACCATGATCCTGCTTCCCCAACCAAAGAAAATTGAAATAGATTATTCTCATTTTTCTAGGACACCTTTGGAATCCATGCAAGTGACATCTAGTTGATAGGGGTAGCTTCTAAAACTTATTTTATTATCACTAAGTGTTTAGCCTGAGGTAGCTGCTGAAAGGACCATCTTTTTAGTATTTTATCAATCTTAGTGATGAGTTAAAACCAATCCTCCTTGTTGTAACGATTTGGCCTGAGATTGAATCCAAGGTACCTCAAGTCCTCATCTAGTGGTATAGATGCAAAAGGGAGAATCTATATAAGATGACGAGTTACCCCATCATCCAATTTTTGCATGGAAATAGTGTATTTCCTATTTTTTATTGCCATACTGGTGCCTTTCCCATACAAAGAGAGAATGCATGAAAATAATCTCACCTCTCTAAGAGAACTATTACAAAATATGAGGATGTAATTAATGAATAGAGGATGGGTGATGGCCATAGCTTGAGTAGTAAGAGTACCATGGAATTCACATCACCTCTTTTCCTTTAATTATAGGCGACTGATCCCTTCAGCTACCAACAAAAATAGTAGCAGGGAGAGAGGACATCCATGGCACAAACCTCTTTGTGCATGAAAAAAGGGGAGGTCGATCCATTAATTAACAATGAAAATTAAACAGTCTAAATACAACTCATCCCCTAGGCAATGAAGTCTAGGTTGAAGCCCACATGTGTCATAAAGAGCCTTATGTAGACCTAGTTTACTCTGTCATAAGATTTATATAGATCAATTTTGACAACATACCTTTTTAAATTCAGGATTTTTAGACTATGTAAGCCATCCTGAGCAGCAAAAATTGCTTCATGAATCTATATCCCCTTCAAAAAATCAAATTCTTCTTTAGAAATAGATCAAGAGAGGATGGGTTTGATTCTTAACGAGATTATTTTTTCTATGACCTTATATATGGTATTTCATAGAGAGATAGGTCAAAAAAATTCTAGAGAAGATGGATGGTCCACTTTGGGAATAAGGGAGATGAAATTTGTATTGAATATTGGAAACATATGCCTTTCCCTTCTAGATTCTCCAGTCACCATTAAGAGTTCATTAATGATAGTGTCAAATAGATCAAGAAATAATTACAAATCCCAACCATCAAGACCTAGGCTTTTGTCTCTCTGAAAATTTTGTAAAACATTTTTTAATTCATCTTCAAAACTTCATCCGTGATGGCCCTATTCTCATCTTCATTGACCAACTTGGCGAAAATCTAAGCAATTCTAATTAATTTTGTGATTGAGGCTCTAGTTGTGACATGAAATAGGATTTCAAAATGACTCTTTCCCATGAATCTTAGGCCTTAAAAATGTGTAGCTTTTGTGCCATTAGGACCCTAAAGACTCCATATGGTATTGTGCATTTTCCTTTCCTTAGCACAGGCTTGGAAAAAAATTGTTTTCTTATCCCCACTAGCCAACCAGATGGCTCATTTTTTTAATCGTCACTCCTTCTCTCATTCTCCTAATAGCATATTTTCCCATTTTTCCAAGGTCATAAGAGCCTCTCTAGATTTAGGAGAGATTAATCCTTCCCCATATTGATCAACAAAGTTCACTAGTTGTTCTTTAATTTCCCTCAATTCCTGGACCTTATTCAACTTATTATTTTTAGCCCATTCTTTAGTTTTCAATTTAATAAGCCTAATATTATCCTCAAATTAGTTGGCCACATGGGAGCCAAGATGAGGATCAAAATTTTTCCACTGACAATTAATAAGGGATAAAACCTCCTCCTCTTTTAAGGAGTTCATCTTGAAAGGGATGACTAGTTTCAATGAGGCCCCTCTAATTTCCAAAAAGATGGGGGAGTGCTTTGAATCACCCCCAACCCCTATCCATTATTTAATCAGAGGGAAACTTCCCACTAAAGCCTCTAATAATAAGAAACAATCAATCCTATTGACCACTTTGTCAATCCATGTACGATGATTCCTCCAAATAGGAGCTAATTTCACTTGTTCCACATCCACCAAATTCCAACCTTCAATTTTATTCAAAATCTAATCAATAAAAGGCTTTGGCCTAGCATTGGGATTAGGTATCTTAGATTTACCCAGGGAGAAGTTCAAGTCACCACTAAGGATGAGGCTCAAAGAATTGATAAAATATTTTTCAAAGAGGTTTTCCTAGAAATCCTCGTAGTTGAGAGAAGGACCATATATATTTAACAGAGTGAATGAAGAGCCAAGGCCCTCTAAAAAGGCCTTGAAACCCAACCTATAATCCATACACCAAAAATTTGAGACTTGACTATTCTTGACATCCCAACTCACTGCAACCCCACGATATCTTCCATTAGCATACAATGCCAAGAATCCCCAACTCTTTAACAAATACTATAAACAGTTGAATATGGCATCACCATGACCCAAGGTCTCTTGAAGGAAAATCACATTTGGGAAATTTTCTTCAACTAGTATACCTAGAGCATGCTTTTTTGGGGAACATCTTGGAGCCATGTAGTTAAAGGAAAGGAATTTCATTGGAAAAACCCTCTAGGGGATGAAACAACTCTAAGGCCCCCCTGAATAGAAATTTGTTTCCTCGCAGCTAGGTGTAAGAGAGATTTTTCTTTCATCTTTGTCAAGTGATATTTTTGATCTCTTCCTCTGTCCTATGCAATCGAAAGGAACACATTACCAAGTCCCCATGTAATTCTATCCTAACGAGGAAGAACTAACCTCAAACAAAGATTGTATACCTCCACTTGGGCTATTGAGGCTTGAGATCGGCCCAAAGAGGGAGAGGATGCAAAGGAGGAGTGATCTCTTATCATAGATGGATAAGGGCACAGGGCCTAAACAGGAGTGGGAATCCCAAGGAGAAAACAAGGGGGAGGGATTTCATCCATCGCAGGGAAGCAAAGACATCTATTGGCATGTAAATGAGGGCTAGGATGAACTAGAGAAACAATGGAAGATGCATAGGGGATGGGATCTAGGGAAGACAAGGGAGAGTGTGGGGATATCTTGGGCTCCAAATGAGCCCCAAGACTATTATCACATGACATGAAAGTAGAATGTACATCACATACTCGGGAAATAATTTGGAAAGGGAAAATTGGGGAGTACCTACAATTGATGTTGCCATAATGTCAACCTATGAGATTGGACTTGCATGCTCCTCCTTGATCCTTGTATTATCTTTTCCAGCAACCTCTTGGCCTCCGGTCTCTTCTATGGTAAATAAAGCATCCAAGACAGGTGTCAGAACCTTTCCTAAATTTCCATGGTCATGTTTTTTTCTTTTGGACAAATGTGATTTCTTTGAAAGTGGCATCTTGTAGTCCTTAACCAAATGACCATGTATGCGACATGATCTTCACTTGAATAGGATACCTGCATAATCCAATGTATAAATTATTTCCTCTCTGATCCCTATGTCCATATCCTCTAGATACCCTTCTCTAACATCAAAATTAACCTGGACATAAGCTAGAACCATATTTCGAATAAAAAAAATATGGAGTCATGGTTCAAATAGGTGCCCAAGGAGTTTCCTATGTCTTGGAAGATTAGTGCATCCTAGTAATGAGGGTGAAGACCTAGTAGGCACACCAAAATCGACATTATATCCATTCTCTCCAATTTTGCATCAAAGAATAGAGTTCAAAATTAAAGAGAATAAGAGTTGATCCAAGCAACCATACCTTTTGTTTAACCTTTTGGGAATCGATCACTTCCTTGAAAATTAGGTGGATCCATCCTTTGGTCAGTAGAACCACCTCCCGAGGATTATTAACAATGGGTGTGATTTCCTTGCTCATCCCTGATTTTAAGGTTGATACACCAAATTTTCGACCCCTCGCCCATCCAACGAGATATTTCCCAGAAATTTCCTCCACATTATGCATGAAGATGTCTACTACCAAAAAAGGGATAATTGGCCTCTACAGGTCTTCTTGACATAATGAATCTTTTTCCTCTTATTCACTTTCTCAAATTCAACCTCCTGGTTCTCTTTTCCTTCTGAGGTTGGTGAGGGTTTCTTCCCCGGTGCCATAGCTTCATGTGATACTTAATTCAACTCTTCTTCTACCTTCAAAATGAGGATTTCCCATAAGAATCTACTCAAATATTGTGAGGTCAAAGGAACCTAGGGAGAGAAAGAGACCAGAATGGCCTTTGTAATCCTTAATTGCATTCAATTCCTTTTGTGAACCCTAAAGACACTGAAAAGTGTTGAAAGTTTGACCTACTATTCATGATGGGTGAAGGAAGGAATGACTACATAGATCGGGTGACTTCTAATGAAGTCCATGATATAGCTCAAAAACCCTGACTCCATACTATTGGTCCTAAATTCACCAATCCTTGTTATCCCATTCCTTATGATTTTGAGGCTAGGGTTAGGACCTCTAAACCTCCAGACGACATAAATTTATCAACTTCATGCTGGAATAGAGCTATTGAGGTGATGACCAACCCACTCTGAGCCTCTAAGTTATCTCCCTCTTGTACGTGGGTGAATTCTGGGGTACTCGCCAAAATTTGTTCGAAACCACCCTCTTCTAGATCATAGTCAACCTATTCTTCCTCCTCAATGTGATACCTTGAGCTAGAAACCGATAGATCAACCACTATACCTATTAAGGAACCACATACACATTTTATGAACCTTCCAACTACGGAGATAACCAGTAGATGTGGGGTTGACAAAGAGGGACAAGTGATATTAGTTAATGGTGAGCACTGTGGTAGGGAGCATTCTTATTACAAGCATAGTTTGCACCTATTCCTAGTGGTTTTAACTTTTTGCAATTTTTGAGCTGAAAGTCCTAGGTTCTTCCACATCCCCATCTCGTAAAAATATTTAATTTATATATTAAATCTTCTTATAATTAATAATAATAATAATAAATAAACAATTTAGTTATTTTTTTATGATTTTTATTTTTATTTAGCAACATGAGATGTATCATAAGGGTTTTAATGTTTGTCATGGATTGATATATATTGATGTTTACAAGTCATTTAATTTATATGGTTACACTAGTTAAGTTATAATCATAATTTATTTTTACATTCCAATAAATCATCCTTTTTATAATTCATGATATATATATATATATATAATTGTATTTATGTTATATTATATAAATCTTATTATTATTATTATTATTATTAAGTTGAATAACAACAACAACAACATTTATATAATAAAATGGTAATGCATCTATATTAGAAATAATAAATAAAGATAGCCACTTTTCATAATAAATAAATAAATTCAACATTTATAATTTATAAATTATAAAAGGTTTGACCTTGAGGGTTAGCTCAATTGGTCGAGGTCGTGTTGCTAAAGCAACTTTCCATTGGGAGGTCATCGGGTCAATTCTCCTCGATGACCTCAAGGTTAGGCTTTGATTAAAATGGTTAACTCATTTGAAAAAGTAAAAATAAATTATGATTATAACTTTAAAATGAATATTTCTTAAGATGGGGTGCAAATTATGATTATAACTTTAAAATGAATATTTCTTAGGATGGGGTGCTAGAGAGGGGAAAGGTTGGGGTGCATTGTTAAAAAAATTATAAAGAGAAATTAACTATGAAAGTTAAATTTACCAATAACAAAAAATACCCATAAGCACAATGGTCATCCTATAAAATATCACTCCAACAGAAAATCAACTAATAGAATATTCTATTAGCGTCCCCAAGCCTTTTGAAGGCTTCATTACATGCAAACCACAAGCACAAACTATGGGCAACAAAACCATGTGCTCAAAACCACCATGATCCGGATTTAAATAGGAACACAACAAATTACAGAGGTAACCGTAAACACAGAGATGCAGTGGAAATAATACTTCATTTCATTAATGTAAAATACTGAAATATGCTTACAAATAGGGATGGAAATAAACCACCTAGGGCGATGGTAGCTTATCTCTGAGAAGAGATGTGGTGGCTACATGCCTTTGAACCGTCTTATAATGAGGCTCAAGGGCCTTTTTATTATTGAACAATAAGACAAAACCCTAACTCGAGGAGATGTAACACCAAGAGTTTATGGGCCCCGTTGGGGTGAGTTGGATAGCCAACTTCTCGGGGTCGCGACTTGGTCATATTATCTTTGTTTGACGCACATGATAGCCTATTGGAAATATCTCTCTGAGGGCTATGACGAAAAAGGCGATTTTAGATAAAAAATCGCTAGCGTTAGATTTCCCAAAAAACATTGTTTAGGGCCTCAAAACGGCTCCGGAAGTTTAGGACCCGAAATACTGCTAAAAATAGTAAATTGTGCTATAATTAAGGAAACTGAAAAACTGGAAGAAGAAATGGTGGGGGTCCAAGTGGAATTGGCGGGTGGCCACCAATATCCACTTGGATCATTCCTCCCCCCTTAGAAAGCAATGGTCCCCATTGCGTTGAGTTCCTCCATGAGATGAGAAAATTTCTGCTGAACTTGGTCCTTGGTGAGCCACTTGCCCTGGTGAAGGAGTTGGCCTACTTTAACAACTTGATACAGTTGGATATTCAGCTAGCGAGTGTGCTTGATCTGTGAGTCCATGATCTGATCAGTTGAAGCTTGTTCCATGCAATCTGGATTTAACTCTGTGGGTGAGCTGTTCTGCAATGTCGAATGTGTCTAGTAATGGTGGAAAGTATGGCCGAAGGCAGTCCACATTGAACACTGGGTGCAGGCCAAGGAATGGGGGAATGCTGAGCTCAAATGCATTGTCTCCCATAGCCTTGGTAATGGTGTAAGGACCATGTCGGAGTGGTCTGAGTTTCCAATAGGCTACGGTAAGGTGTTCCTTTTGCAAATGCAACCAGACTTTGTCGCCCACCTGAAACTTGTGTGGTCGATGTTGATCATGTTGCTGCTTATACTTGGCATTTGATTTCTCCAGAATGTCATGGACCTGCTGGCGAATATGTTGGATGTGCTCAATGAAGTTGTTTGCCTTATCTGTTTTTGTCTAGACATGAGCTGAATCTGCGTGAGTAGCTGCAAATGGCATGGCCACATCAATGGGACATAGTGGCTGGAATCCCAAGCCCACTTGAAAAGGGTTGTGGCTAGTCGAGTTGTGGAAAGCCCGGTTGTAGCTGTGCTGAACATAGGGGAGGCTCTCATCCCATGTGCGTGGATGCTTTGAGTTGTACATGCACAAAATGTGTATGATCATCCTGTTGATAACCTCTGTTTGACCATCAGTTTGAGGATGGAAGGCTGTGGACTTAGTGAGTTTGGTGTCCGACATCGACCAAAGACTGGACCAAAATGCACTGAGGAACCTACTGTCCTGATCTAAGATAATAGACTCTGGGATCCCAAAGTGTACCCACACTCGTTCAAAGAAGAGTTTAGCAGTGACTTCTGCCGTGATATTCTTCTTGCAGGCCGCCATAATGGCCATCTTCGAGAACCTGTCGAAAACCACAAAAACACAGTCACTTGGTGGAAGGAAGGCCTGACATGTAATCCATGGAGATGGATTCCCAAGGTCGACTAGGGGTAGGCAACGGGGTACAGAGGCCTTGCTTCTTGATGGTTGGTTTGGCAATGGCGCAGGTAGTGCATGATTGGATTTACTTCCTGACATCCTGTCGAAGATTCGGCCACTAGAAATAATTCTGCAGTATTGCCACTATTTTTTCGACCCCGAAATTCCTAGCAACTCGACTGTAGTGTGCTTCCCAAATCATCTTGGCACGCTCACTTGAAGGAACATAGAGGTGACCCAAGTGGCATAACAGGGCATCCTGGAGGTGAAAATCTGGAACATGCTAACCCTCCAAGAGTGTCTGGTATGTGTGGCCAAATTCCGTGTCGCCTTTGTAGAGAAGTGGCCGATCAGAAGTCTCGTGCCCACAAGAGTTGAGCATGATGGTTAACGCCATGATCGGTGGTCGATTGAGGCAATCTGCAACATTATTGGTGTTGCCCTTCTTATACTTGATATTCAAATGGAACTGTTGCAGGTATTTGGACCACTTTTAATGGCAATCATTCTAGAATTTCCCTTGGGTCTGTATGAATTGCAGGGGTTGGTGGTCTGTGTGGATAACCATTTCCTTCCCCAAAATGTAATGCTTCCATTGTCGGCAGGCCTGCACAATGGAATACATCTCTTTGTCATAAGTGGGATACTTCCGAACTGTGTCTGAAAGTGTCTCACTGTGATATGCCACTGGATGCCCGTGTTGAGTAAGCACTGCCCCAATAACATAGTCAGAGGCATCTGTCTCGACCTCAAATGGTTGTTGCAAGTTTGGTAATGCAAGAACTGGTGCCGAGCAGAGGTGATCTTTCAACTCTGTGAATGCCTTCTATTGAGATTCAGACCAAAAGAATTTTGCTTTCGCTCCTCCCTTGGTGACATGACTCAAGGGCCAAGTGTTATGAGAAAATCCCAACACGAACCTGTGGTAGAAGTTGGCAAGGCCTAGAAAGCTGCGAAGCTTGGTCAGAGTGGTTGGAGATGGGAAATCCCGAATGACTTGGATCTTAGCTAGATCCACATGCACCCCCTGTTCATCAATAATGTATCCCAAATACTGAACCTGGGTCATGCCAAAAGTGCATTTCTCCAAATTAGCACATAACTTGTGTTGCTGCAGTGTTTGGAGAACCTGTCGAATGTGGTAGAGGTGCTCTTCCCAACTCTGGCTAAATATCAGGATTTCATCCAAGTATACCACTACAAATGAGTTGGTGAATGGCCGCAAGATGTCATCCATTAGTCTCATGAAGGTTGGAGGAGCATTTGTCAATCCAAAAGGCATAACAAACCATTCGAAAAGGCCCTCCTTGGCTTTGAAGGTAGTCTTCCACACATTGGAGGGTTCAATTGGTACCTGGTGATATCCTGACTTCAAATCGATCTTGCTGAAATATTTTGCCCGCTTCAGTTGGTCTAGGAGGTCTTTAATCTGTGGGATTGGGTACATATTACGGACAGTGATCTTGTTCAGCGCCTGATAGTCAATATAGAGTCTCCAAGTCCCATCCTTCTTCTATACCAACACGATTGGGCTCCCACAGGGCGATGAACTCAGACAGATGTGACCTTTTTGCAGCAGCTCCTGAATCTGCCTCTTGAATTCATCGTACTCCAGAACAAAGCACCGATAGACTGGTCCATTGGGTAGTGGCGCACCTGGGGTCAGATCAATGGAGTTGTTACACAAAAATATCATCACCATGATTATTTGCAGTCAGTATGGGTCTATCATCACTTGTATTGTCCTCCTAAGCAAGTCTCAGACCTCAGCTCTTCAAGTCAAGCTTTGAAAATGGGAGAAAGACATTGAAAATCAATGAAACTCTGGTTTCGCACTTTCTCTCACTGTTACCTGCGGTCCCGCACTTTCTGTTTACAAAAACCGCGGACCTGCCTGCTCTATCCCTAAAGGTGTGGGTGCGGACCCCTGTGAAAGTCAAAAAGGTGCAAGTTTATTATAAAAAACTCACTTTGGGTTAATTCTAGATGATTCTAGAAGGAATTTTGACGTGGATTGGCCGCTCTTAGGTGGTTCATGCATCCCAAAAGAGAAGGAGCTAATCCCTTGATGAGAGGAGCTATCCCTTTGAAGGAGGGCTTTATCCCTTTGAAGGAGGACCTAGTAACCTCCCTCCATTGCACTATAAATTCAGGCATTGGGCTGGTTGTTAAGGAGGTTAGAAGCTGAACATTTTTTAGGGTAAATGCTGGTGAAATTAAGACTTCCTAGTTGAGCTTAAGAGGAGAGATCACATACCTTTTTGGCTTCATTGGGAAGTGAGTGAAACTTGTCAAAGTAGAGGAGACTTCTTGCTGGACCCTGGGAGGAGCTTGTACAGCGTCAAGTCATATGTTGTAAAGTTCTTCTTCCTTTGAATTAATACAATCAAACTCATTTTTCTCAACAAGTATCTCATGTTATTTGTTTCATGAACTCCTTGACTTTCATGTTAAATATGTTTTATGATATTGGCTTTTCAGGTGCTATTTAATTTGTTTGCTTGTTTGTGTTTGCAGATTCGTGACAAAGGAGCTCATTTGGATCGAAGGAGCGAGGACATCCACAAACTTGCAATGGACCTAAGGTAGGCCCTAAAAACACTTGTTTGCCTTTGTTTATTAAAGCATATTTAGAGAAAGATAGTGTCTGGTTGTTTTGCTTGTCATTAGGTCTTCTTTAGATTCTAGGAAGGTCTATCTTGTCCGCAAGATCGACTTATTTCGTGTGACAAAATGGCGACCATACTGGGGACTTGATGTTTTCCTTGTTTTTACTTTGACCTGAGAAACTGTGCTTTTGTTTCTGTTTTTGGCTTGTTGTGTGTAAAATTGGGTAGAGTTTGTAGATCCAGGGTTATTTTTCGTTTTTCATAGCTTTGGGAGAGGACCACACCCTAGCCTTTTGACACAGTGCGTACCTATCCGCACCTTTGCTTTTAGCACAGAGCGGGACCACACCTGTGTTAACTGTGGGCCTATGGACCCTGTCAAAATTTTGAAAAACCTAGGATTTCCTCTGTTAGTCAGCTTAGTTTTTGTTTAGAAATTGTTATCTACTGCCCAGACCTGCATATAACTTGTTAGAAGCTTTCCTTAGGTTGATTTCATTAGTGTTAGGGTTTTAGGTGAAATTCCTAGGAGTTTTGCTTGTTGGGCTTGTTTTTCATTTTGGTTGTGTAGTGGCTCTGAGCTTAGAAGCTGTAGGGACTTCAGATCACCTTGGTGTTTACCAGCCTTCTTATGAGTCTGACCATTTATGAAATCTCCCCTTGTTGAAGAATCTGCTTTGAGTTTTCTCTTTACAAAACTTCGAAAAGCTTGTGTTTAAAAGTTTGGATTTTCATTTTCAAAAAGAAAACAAAATTGGTTGTTCTTGACTGATTTGTGATTCTGCATAAATTGGTCCTTAGCTTACATCTAGCTAAGTAAAACATCCTTAAAAAAGACATCTTGTAGGCTTTGACTTCAAATAGGTTTTTATAGTTTATAGATCTCAAAGTTAGTCATTTCCATAGTTTTGAGTGTTTTATAAAAATAAAAAAATCTCTTTTGGAAAAAGGTTTGTTTTTGTAGTGGTTGAGTGCTTTGAAACGAAAAAGGGAATTTTTTGTGAAATAACTAGTTGTCTCATTTTGAGTGCATTGGAAAGGACAAAAGCTCTTCTTTTAATTTGTTTCTTAAGAAGGATTTGTGTTTACAAAGTATTTGCATTCTCAAACTCTTTCTTAGTTTAGAAGTTCATCGAAGAGAAAAGATTGTTTAAATCATCTTAGGTGCATTTTTAGTGATTTTGAGTCGAGTCTTCATACCACGAGTTTCATCTCCGCACCTTTTGACTTAAACAAAAAACAATAAAAATAACGCTTAAAGTAAAATTCATCTAGTAACATTTTTATTTCTAGGGCTCTGATACACCAACTTAGCTTAGGCTAGTGTCTTGGAGTAGGAGAGTAATTAACTCTCCAAGACAGTAAAAACAAACAAGTAGCTATATCTTGTGGTAGGGAAGAAATCCAATTGTTGCATTTATGCTCTGGGAAAGCTCGTCTTAAAGGAGAAGCACGACATCGTGTCCGAACCAGTGTGGGAATAAATCCTTCCTCATTGGGAACGACACCAGATATTCACGTATTAAAAACGGTAAACCTCAGATTAACCATTGTCGAGGAGCCTGGGGTCACTTGTTGGTAAACCTTGGATTATGTCAAGGAGCCTTCAAGGGGATTGAGCTTGCTACTCTACCCTTGCGTGCGTATTGGATCGTAGACTGTTCCCCCAGGTATATTTGTTTCAGTTGGTAACCTTAGTGGCCATATTCTTTAGGATTCTTCCTAAGGTGACAGTGGTGGGAAGATCCCACTGTACCTGGAGCAGACGTCGGCTAGACTCACTTGGATTTTCTGGAGGGTTCTCTTCACTCGAGACGGTTAAGTGGAGGAATTTGTGCCAGTTTATTCATTAAGCAGGTTGTCGGGGTAACTGTTCTAACCGCTATTTCTGTATTGAACTCTACGACGTTGGATTTCATCACCAACTAGTGTTTTCAGTACGGAAAGTTACTGTTTGTGTGTGTTTGATCTCCTAGATTCTTTAGGCATGTGATTCAAATTTGTTTGGTTCTTTAGAGGCTTTAGGTGGTTTTCATTGGGATTTTACTTTGTTTTCGTGTGAAGTAGTTAAAAGTTTTTAACCGTGGCTGAATTACCGAGGAAGTCCCATAGACTTCGGGGCCAACCTCCTGAGTTTTCACCGAGCTAGCTTGAAGGCTTGAAAGTCCTCGTAACTCCTAGAGACAGTAGAGTTGGGTCAACTGAAGAAGGAGAATCTTCTTTGATAGTACATCCTAATTTTCAAGTATTAGTAGCAGATTATAATCCACAATCAATGTCTGTTTCCGAAGTTACTGGTAGCTTTTCATCTACTAGTGATATGGGTGAGGAACCTGAAATATCCGAGCCTGAAAGTGAATTTGCTGCTACTCCGACATCGGGGTTTGCTTCTCCAGCTTCTAGTGGTCCTGGTTCACCTAGGGTAGAAAGAGTAATCACCCAAGATCTTCCTTCTGGACTTATTGCTATTGAATAACTTGCTACTCCGGAAGAAGAAGTAGGCATCCCTATCCCTGAAAATCAACCTGTTATTGAGCTAAGGCAGCGTGAATCAATTTTTCACAGTCAACCTAGGAGCAGTACTTGGTATCTTTCTTTGACTAATTTCTTAGAAAACCCAGGGTTAAGTTTTTCACCACCTCGCGTTCCTTATCACCCAACACCTAGAGGTTATTATCCTCCGTTAAATATGTCAAGGCAGTCGTCCATGTTTACTCAATCGCCCGAATCCTTAGTTTACGGCGGTCCTTCTGTTCCCTATGGGTATCAGTCACTTTCTGGTACTTTTTCGGGAGCATCTCCTCAACCCATTGAGCAAGGGTTATTAACTGGAAGCAATGGTACTAAGCCGTTGAGCATAGAAGACATTCTCATGATGTCAGGTTCTATTCCCAATCCTCAACCTCAAGGTGGCTAGTTACCGCCTGGGGGGTAACCTCAAGGACAGTACATACCTACAGGATAGTACGTTCCTCAAGGTCAACCCCAGACTCAATATTTACCCCAAGGTCAACCCCAGTATCAATTTATACCTCAAGGTCAACCCCAGTATCGGTACGTGCCTCAAGGGTATCAACCCCAAGGTCAGTACTCGAACCAAGGTTTCCAACCACCCTCCGGTCAAACGTATGTTCAAGGAACGGGAAATGTACCTTTAAATTATCAACCCTACCCTAAACTCGGTTATGGTCCTCAATATTCTCAACTTGTTATGGGTCAGTACCCCGGAATGAATATAGTGTGGGATCCATCGCAAACTCAACAAGTGTTGCAGCCAAATGTACAGTTGTCATCTCAAACTGGACAACCCTTAGTTTCTGGTACACCCCAGCAGCCAGTCCAGTCTAACATTCAAACTTCTGTACCTTCGGTAGTTTCTCAGCTTGGGCCTAGTACGCCTCGTACTCCGCCTCAAACGACTACTACAACTGCCGCAACATCTGTTCAATCTACCCCACCTACTTCTGGAGTATCGACAGCTCCGGTTTCTACTGTTCCTGTATCTACTCCTCAGACATCTTTACCACCGTCTAGATCCACGATTCAAACTTCGGTTCAGATGCCTGTAGGACAACCTGGTTGAAGTACGGTTGTCACAAGTCAACCACAATTTACTTATCAACCGTACCAGGGACACTACCAATTCGGTCCTGCTATGCAGCAGCCAGTCTATCAGTATCAACCGTACCCTGGGTACACTTATCAACAACCTCAACAACCCCAGTACGGTCTGGTTAATCCTGGCTTTCCGGGAGGATACAATATCCCAAATGCAATTCCTATTCCTAGTTATCCTGGATATCCTCCTCCTGGGGCTGGTCTCATCACCCAAAGTTTTAGGGACCCTAATCATCAGTTACCGTTTATCGCAACTTTGGACTTACCAGACTTGTCGCGCCTAACGAACGATCCCATTAATTATCTTCCGTTTTGGCCGCCAATGCCGAATAAGTTGCCGAGTGACATTCCTAAGTTCAAAGGTAAATCAGGAGAGGACCCGTCGAACCATGTGATGACTTACCACCTCTGGTGTGCGTCTAACTCCATTTCAGATGATTCAATCCGTCTTAGACTTTTCCAGCGCACTCTAATTGGTCTCGCGGCCAAGTGGTGCATTGAGTTACCGCGAGGTACTTTTTATAATTTTAGTCAGTTAGCTACCTCGTTCTTAACTCATTTTCAGTTGCCAGTCCAATATGACAATGGCACGGAATTGTTAACTTCGCTAAAACAATTGACATCCACTTACATTTCAGATCATATTCATGAGTGGAGACGTCAACGGCGTTTAGTGAAGGTTTTTATTCCAGATCAGATCTTGGCTGAGTGGTTTGTAAAATCTTTGTTGCCAAAGATCACTGAAGATGTAGCTAAAGCCGGAGTTGTTACTGAGGAGCAAATAATTGCTCAAGCACCGTACCTCGACTTGGTCTATACTCAGTCAGGTACGTTACATGAGAAAATCCCCAATCTTCCAAAGCAAAATCAAATCGCTCCAGCTCCTTTGGGATCTCATGCCGCTGATGGTATGATTGGTACGGTTAACACTAAAAGTAAGAAGAAGTCTTCCAAGAATTCTTCTCCCATCATAACCTTGCTTGATTCCCCAACAGGAGATTCTTCTGCAGAGATTTCCGCCGATATTCACGTTGTAGAGTCATCTGCAGCCAAATCAAAATCCAGTGGAAAGAAGAAAGGAAAGAAGAAGAATAAAACGGACAAAAATTCAAAGGAGAAACCTGAAAAATCAGAATCCAATGATGAAAAGCGCAAACCTCGTTATCCTTGTCTCATTTGTGACGATGAACATTTTACAAGAGACTGTCCTCATTGTGCAGAGGTTGCGAAGATTGTCAAAGGTTCCCAAACTCCTGCTGTTTTGAAGGATCCTTTTCCAGCTCAAGACAGTAAGATGATAGGTTCTTCCTCAAGTGCGAATGAAGAACCCATACTGATGATGTCCCATGTTAGGATTGTGACTCGATTGCAAGATTATGGTAGTAAAAGTCCTGTTGATGGTAAAGAAGCAGAATCTTCTCATTCTAATCCATCAACCTCGACTCCCGGTTCCGATCCACTACAGATCGAGAAACCTAATCCAGACTTGGTAATCAAACCGCCCGCCAAGGGTATACTTCGAAAGTCAGCTTACAATCCACATGCGAGAGCGGCTCAGAACTATAACATTGTTGAGGATTTAGCTGTTTCACGCTCAGCAATGTCGGCTTTGAAAGTGCTGCAATCATGTCTAGCACAACGTAAATTACTTTTGTAGGCTATAGGAGCTGTTGATGTTCAGGACTCGAACCTAATAATTTTCGATCTAGAAAATAGTACACCGCGTTTGCCTCATAAAATGGCTTTCCAGATCCCAGTGATAGTAAAAAACAGGCCTATTCATCGGACTATGATTGATGAGGGAGCCTCAACGTGTATTATGTCGATACAGTGTTGGAGATCGCTTGGTTCTCCTTTGCTAAATCAATCCCTGACGATTCTAAAGGCCTTTGATGGCCGTGGGTTTCATCCTTTTGGCATTCTACAGGATTTACCTATAGGGGTTAAAGGAAAAACCGTTAATCTAGATGTGGAGGTGGTTGATTCCCCTCTAGATTACAACCTTCTCTTGGGTCGAAGTTGGTCTTACGCTATGACAGCGGTCGTTTCATCGGTCTTTCGGGTTATAAAGTTTCCTCATAATGGAAAGATCATAACAATAGACCAGCTGGCTTACTTTTCATCCAACCCAGCCTCTTCGGAAAGTATTCAGCATGTCAGTAAAATGACTATCCCGTATAAGGATGTTGGAGTAGGACTAGTTAAAGATGCCGGTTTACTGGGAACTTTTCTTTTTCCTTCGATCAACGCATCGTCTTCATTTGCAACCATTCATATGATTACATCATACACCATTGTTTATGATGATCCTTGGATCATTCCTTCTGAATCTGAGATAGACTCATTTGGTGATGTCATGCCTTTGAGTCCATATGAAATTGCGTATGAGGCCGTGCAATCGTTTACCGACCCATTTTCAACCGAAAATGACTTCATGAATGTGGTCTGTGAGGAATCACTTTTCACATCAAGCTCGGATTTAATCACGTTTTCTGAACTTGTTCACTCTGATGAGCAAATTCGTGAAATCCTATGTGTAGATGATTTACCATGGGAAGATCTCCATCACAGATCTTTGTTTTTACCCGAGAATGATCGTTTTGAAAATGATTTCTCATCAATTTTTACGACTGAATATGTCAAGGAACCTCAGAATCCAATGAAACATCCCGATTCAGAGTTAAATTTGGGAAACATCTCTCGAACTATTCCTATTGACATTTCGGTTAAGCCTGGAATTGTTGAGAACATTCATATAGGTGCCTCGTGTACAGATGACAAAATTCAAATATATAAGGCCCTATTTCAAGAATTCCACGACGTGTTTGCCTGGTCCTATGAGGAAATGCCAGGAATTGATCCCGCGATTGTTGTTCATGAGATCAAGACTTACCCGGACGCTAAACCCGTCCGTCAACGTTTGCATTAGATTCACCCAAGAAAAGCTATTGCAATTAAAGCAGAAGTTGAAAAATTACTCAAAGCAGGTTTCATTTATCCGATCCCATTAACGGATTGGGTATCGAATATTGTTCAGGTTAATAAAAAGCAGGGAGCAATAAGAATATGCATCAATTATAGGGACATTAATCGAGCCTGTCCAAAGGACAATTACCCAACTCCCTATATCGATCAAATCATTGATGATTGTGCCGGCAGCGAAATATTCTCCTTCATGGATGGTTTTTCTGGATACAATCAAATCAATATTCTACCTGCTGATCAACCAAAAACGGCTTTCATTTGTCCATGGGGGACATTTGCTTATTGCAAGTTACCTTTTGGGCTCAAGAATGCCGGAGCAACTTTTCAAAGGGCCATGTCTTACGCGTTTCATGACATCAAGCACATTATGCAACCTTATCTCAATGACTTGCTTTCTCATTCATTACATCGAGCTGATCACCTCGTCCATTTACGAGCAATCTTTATGAGGTGTAGACATTATCAGATTCGGTTGAACCCACACAAATGTGTCTTTTGTATAGAAACGGGCCGATTGCTGGGGTTTGTAGTTTCGAAAGCCGGCATTCGTGTCGATCCCTCGAAGGTCAAAGCTATTGTCAAATTGCCTCCTCCTTCGAGTCTTCGCCAACTCCAAAGTTTGCAAGGGAAAGCAAACCTTTTACGACGATTCATTCCTAACTACGCCGAGGTTACAAAGGGTTTTACCCGGTTGTTGAAACAGAATACTCCATTCTATTGGGATGAGATAGCTCAGAAATATTTTGATGCACTCAAACACGCGTTGACCCATGCATTGTTATTGCGTCCTCCCAACTACAACCAGGATTACTTCTTGTATCTCGCTGCCTCTCATTCCACCATTGGAATGGTCTTAGTTCAGGAAGATGAATTCGGAAATGAGCATGTGATATATTACCTTAGTCAAACTTTAAATCCAACTGAGCTAAAATACTCACATGTGGAGAAATTGGCATTGGCAGTTGTTCAAGCTGTTCAATGTTTTCGTCACTACATTTTACTACGTAAAACTACAGTAATTTCGGATTGCAACCCTATGATCTACATTGTGACCAAGAAATTGCTAGGGGGCAAGTACTCTAAATGGATTGTTATCCTGCAGGAGTTTGACTTGGAATTTGAGAAATCTAAGTCTAAGAAATCTTTAGTCTTTGCGGAGTTAATGTGTGATTTCCCACGTACTGATACAGAAATTGTGGTGGAGGAGCCCATTGCGGACGAATCCTTGTTTCTAATCAGTACTTTAGATCCGTGGTATGGGGATATCATCATTTATCTCCAGACCCAATCCTTTCGGCCAGAAATATCAAGGTTAGAACGTCGGAAAATACGATTCCAGTCCCAACAATACAGGATTATTGGAGATACTCTTTATCGCCGTGGGGCGGACTCTGTTTTTCGACGTTGCTTAACTCACGAGGAAGCTGAAAGGGTTCTAAATGACTGTCACTCTGGAGTGTGTAGCGGTCATATGTCTGGGTATGCCATAGTCCAAAAGATATTGCGCACTGGCTACTTCTGGCCGTCTTTATTTAAAGATTGTATTACGGCAGTCCGAAAATGCCACAACTGCCAAATTTTTGATCGAAAGATGCGCACTCCACCTTCTCCTCTCCACCCTATAATTGTCGTTGGTCCTTTTGCCAAATGGGGTATCGATTTTATTACATGTAACCCTCACTCGGCCAGGGGGCATGCGTATATCATCCTTGCGGTAGATTATTTTACCAAGTGGGCCGAGGCGATGCCTACATTTGAGGCAGACGGCAAGACAGCTACAATTTTCGTGTTCAGTCACATAATTGCTAGGTTTGGTGTCCCACAAGCAATAATCACTGATCATGGGCGTCATTTTCGAAACGTTATGATGACCGAACTTACAGGCCAGCTTGGTTTGCGTCACGATAGTTCAACCCCTTATTATCCACAAGCTAATGGTCTGGTTGAATCCATCAACAAAGTTTTAGTCATCATGATCCGACGAATCATTGGGATTCATCGGTCGAATTGGCATAACATGTTATTTTCAGCGCTTTGGGCGTACCAAACTTCAAACAATGTAAACTTTGAAACGGGAACTATAAACTCAAAACGGGAACTCTAGCCCAAAAACCCCCAAAAAACCACAAAAACAGTGCTCAAAACGAAAAGTGTGTATACTGGAACGATGTTTTTTTTTTTTAGGTGTCAATTTTGCGGCTGTTTTAAAAATGGCAGTGACTACGAAATTTTCTACGAAATTTTCCTGCAAAATATAGCTTCAGAACGAAAGTGTTGATACTGGAATAATGATTTATTTTTTTAGGTGTCAATTTTGCGGCTGTTTTAAAAATGGCAGTGACTACGAAATTTTCTACGAAATTTTCCTGCAAAATATAGCTTCAGAAAGAAAGTGTTGATACTGGAATCGACCCACCGCCGGTCCGGTGGGGCGGGGCGGCCCGGGGGTGCCGCCGCGTGGAATTGGTAATGTGGATCGTCATTTGATGCGTGGAATTGGTAAAACCCAAGCTGCCCGCCAATGGAGAATGTCTGCGTCTTTTCACTTTTCCGAGTCTCTCTGTCGCGTACTGTCTCTCTGTCCGTTGTATCGCACATACAAGCTGACGTCCACCCTCGAAACCTGTAGTCGGGGATGCGAAGGCAACCTAACGTCACCTTAAAATTTTCATCAAAACTATAATGCTAACTATATATAATTGGAGTACAGACAAAATAATAGAGCTCGACCAAATATAGATATCGTTGCTCAAACATTCACATAATAAATAACAAATTTAATATATACAATTAATTTTTCAAAAACATGCTACTTGGACCATTGCTGACCTAAGAGGCATCCTTCATAGTATCATATAATAAAATACAATATATTACAATAGTCTTTAAGAGTCCATGAAGTGTAATATGGTCTTGAAATACACTATACATGTGAGGACTTCCAACCAAAGGGCGTATGCATCACTAAAGAACTTATCCAATCCTAATATTTGTATTGTTCCAAAGCATAAGGGTTCAATGAATATGCACGGTTGTTTTTTAACTAAGCGCAATCATATCTATGAGAGTCCTCCTAATTGAATTCTCTCATGCATCCCCCTAGCAGCTTCCCCTGAATCCTTCTTCTTATTCCAAGAATGGAGGTGAGACACCTCTTTAGTCTTCCTAGTCAGAATTTGCCTCCAAAATTTCTTAGGAGCTAGCTTAGAGAGGTGTAAGAGATTCCCTTGTCTTTGACGAATGTATTGCCTCTTTTTCCTTTTAGTTAGGGCTTTATATATTTTTATCTTGTCCATGTTAAGAGATTCATCAACAACTTCCTTAATAGCTCTCCTCGCACTTTTACACTCTTGGTCATACCATGGATTGGTTTTGCTATTTCTTTTATTATTTGATATAGGAAAAATTATGGTAGATCGAATGGCCACAAGACAAGGGTAGATCGAGTAGTTTATAATCGTTTCCACGTTTTTATTGTTACTGCGAGAGAATGGCTGCAATTTAATAGCTTAATGCTATTAATATTGATTTTCCACTTCTCCTTTCGAAAATTGGCCGTGGGAGCTCTTCCTAAACCTTCTATATCAATACTAAACCTTCTATATCAATACATAAGGTTCTGTAACTCTAGATTGATAAATAAGTTTTGATTGTTATTGTGAGAGGATGGCTGCAATTTAATAGCTTAAAGCTATTAATATTGATTTTCCACTTCTCCTTATGGAAATGGGCCATTGTTATAATAAAAAATATATAAAAATAATATAACTTTTCCACATTCTTATAGCTGCATAGATTAATACTACTCAACTTTCAAACATTATTGTAGAGTAAATTTATATTTACATTTATAGATTTAAATTTAAAACTGTATAGTAGCAAATTTTCTCTTCCCGTCTATTTAGCAGAAGTGCCAACGTACTTTGATTTAGTTCATAATCAGTTAAGTTTATTAGGAAGAATTTCATGATTTATATATTACTTTATAACAGGGAATAGTGAATTAAGTTACCATAGATTAACTATCATAAAATTTATTCAGAAGTATTTTTTTGGATTCGAACTTTGATACAAATCCTTAGGAAAGAGATCCGTTGGGTAGATCGAATGGCCACAAGACAAGGGTAGATCGAGTCAGATTTGACAAGATTATAGTTCAAAACGAAGTTATGAACATAATTTTATTGAAGAAACATTGTGCAATTAAAATAAGCATGATTTAGTCAAGCCACCACGTTTAAAACCACATGTGCCACATGACCGCAAATGCAAACTAAAATTTCTGAAGAATTGCATGCCCGTGGCACTACGTATGCGTAAAACGAAAATCTTTATAGCTTGACTCATGCTGTAAGTCAACGCATTCGGTGGTAGAAAGCATTCGCTTGAAGAATACGGATGTACTGTAACCTGAGGGCGAACTTTTTAATACTATTATTATTATTATGATGCTAATTAAGCATGCCTTGCCCTTGTCTTGTGGCCATTCAAATTACAACTGGCATATCAAATGCCACAAGAATTTAGTACGTCAAACGAGTTTCCACATCTAATTTTATGGCAAGTTGACAAAAAGAAACTTTGACACGGCAAAATTTAAACGTTATACGTTTTGTGTTTTGGTTTTTTATAATGAACATTCGATTATGCAATTTTTGTTAATATAATAGTTTTTAGTTATTTAAATTGAATTTCTCAACATATATTCTACACGACTCTGCAGAGGACATCAGCCACGGAATCTTCTTGTTATCACCACGCTCTGCTCGCCCATAATCATAAAATAACAAATCAATGCAATTTTTCCATGCAATTTTTTGTAAAAATACACTATAAGTTATGGAATCAAGGGATAAACTAAATTATAATGAGAGCGCTGTCGCAGAGTACCGGGTACGGGTCGATTCCCGGAATCGACCCGCCGCCGGTCGGGCGGCGCAGGGTGGCGCTGCCACCCCCGCGCCGCCCGACCGGCGGCGGGTCGATTCCGGGAATCGACCCATCTGAGCTCTAGTTCACAAATTCTATTAATTGATGATATCGGTTTTATTGTGTTATGAAATGAGGAGTCCACAATGGCCATCAGTTTAATATTACACTTCGATGAGATGTTTGAATGCTAAATAAACGGCAAGAGGTTTTCACTATCATACGGGACGTATGGGAGGCACAGCAATCCACATGACTTCCTTTCGAAACCACAGAACATGACAAAATCCAAGCCTGTGTTCTACATAGCCATGGCAACGTGGAGGATGGCCAAATCGACAATCTATGGGATTGGGATTCTTTTTCCGTTGGCGTATTAATAAGGACGGTTATTTTTATGGAATTGTAGCGAGAGTGTATGTATAGGGTACAACTTAAATTTCAGTTTTTAACAAATTTTTATCGCATTCCACATAAATTTGATAGGAAAATATACCCAGAAAAACTCACAAATATAAAACAATTACAGGACTACTTTTGGTAATGTGATTAACCTGACAAAAATATCTATTTGAATTTACTCATACATATAGAATTTCAAAAAATCTGTAATCAAATTAACCTCAAAATGTGTGATCAAGTTAACCTCAGATGATTGGTGACTGGCATAAATATAGCTAAGTGATTCTTTGATCTGTGACAACAACGTGGCTTTCAAATCTGGCGCTTCATATGCCTCTCAAATTCCATAATTTTTGAGTTTCGAGAGATAAAAAGTAAATGACGACCATTTAATTTAGTGGGCATTAGTTTCTCGTGGCCAACAATATATGTAGTTATTTATTTATTAATGCACAAGGTAGTATTGGATTTTGTATTTATTTAAATTTAATGAGTAATTTATATGGTTCGTTTGAATATATAACATATGTTACTGGTATTTATAGCATGTAACTTTTTATTAAATAAAAAAATTAAAATTTGTATGGAAGAAAAAAATATATACGTGTGTATTAATAAATAAATAAATAGTTCCAGAAATATTGATAGCGGTTTCTAGAGAGCAACCTGACGTGCCAGAGCATTTAAAGAGACTTTGAAGAAAATTATATCAATTCTTGGACTTCTGCAGTCCAATAAATCAAATGCAGAAATCCAAGGATGAAATGCGTGCATGCCAAACTCCACGTTCAAACAGTTGCTACCGTCCGACCGCTAAAATAGAAAACAATAAAGTAGTTGGAGACTTGGAGTTGTTCCTAATCTCCAATGGTTTTCAATATAATATTTTCAATAAAACAAATAAGTAAAACAAAAAATTATGTATAGTGTACAGATGATCATAATATACTCGACGACGCATGAAATATTCCACCTGTGCTGTAAATCACTTAGCTATATTTATGCCAGTCGCCAATCATTTGAGGTTAACTTGATCACACATTTTGAGGTTAATTTGATTACAGATTTTTTGAAATTCTATATGTATGAGTAAATTCAAATAGATATTTTGTCAGGTTAATCACATTACCAAAAGTAGTCCTGTAATTGTTTTATATTTGTGAGTTTTTCTGGGTATATTTTCCTATCAAATTTATGTGGAATGCGATAAAAATTTGTTAAAAACTGAAATTTAAGTTGTACCCTATACATACACTCTCGCTACAATTCCATAAAAATAACCGTCCTTATTAATACGCCAATGGAAAAAGAATCCCAATCCCATAGATTGTCGATTTGGCCATCCTCTATGTTGCCATGGCTATGTAGAACACAGGCTTGGATTTTGTCATGTTCTGTGGTTTCGAAAGGAAGTCATGTGGATTGCTGTGCCTCCCATACGTCACGTATCATAGTGAAAACCTCTTGCCGTTTATTTAGCATTCAAACATCTCATCGAAGTGTAATATTAAACTGATGGCCATTGTGGACTCCTCATCTTGCATAGGTGTTAGTTTTGATTAACTTGCTCATTTCATAACACAATAAAACCAATATCATCAATTAATAGAATTTGTGAACTAGAGCTCAGACGGGTCGATTCCCAGAATCGACCCGCCGCCGGTCGGGCGGCGCGGGGGTGGCAGCGCCACCCCTGCGCCGCCCGACCGGCGGCGGGTCGATTCCGGGAATCGACCCGTACCCGATACTCTGCCACAGCGCTCTCATTATAATTTAGTTTATCCCTTGATTCCATAACTTACAGTGTATTTTTACAAAAAATTGCATGGAAAAATTGCATTGATTTGTTATTTTATGATTATGGGCGAGCAGAGCGTGGTGATAACAAGAAGATTCCGTGGCTGATGTCCTCTGCAGAGTCGTGTAGAATATATGTTGAGAAATTCAATTTAAATAACTAAAAACTATTATATTAACAAAAATTGCATAATCGAATGTTCATTATAAAAAACCAAAACACAAAACGTATAACGTTTAAATTTTGCCCTGTCAAAGTTTCCTTTTGTCAACTTGCCATAAAATTAGATGTGGAAACTCGTTTGACATACTAAATGCTTGTGGCATTTGATATGCCAGTTGTAATTTGAATGGCCACAAGACAAGGGCAAGGCATGCTTAATTAGCATCATAAAAATAATAATAGTATTAAAAAGTTCGCCCTCAGGTTACAGTACATCCGTATTCTTCAAGTGAATGCTTTCTACCACCGAATGCGTTGACTTACAGCATGAGTCAAGCTATAAAGATTTTCGTTTTACGCATACGTAGTGCCACGGGCATGCAATTCTTCAGAAATTTTAGTTTGCATTTGCGGTCATGTGGCACATGTGGTTTTAAACGTGGTGGCTTGACTAAATCATGCTTATTTTAATTGCACAATGTTTCTTCAATAAAATTATGTTCATAACTTCGTTTTGAACTATAATCTTGTCAAATCTGACTCGATCTACCCTTGTCTTGTGGCCATTCGATCTACCCAACGGATCTCTTTCCTAAGGATTTGTATCAAAGTTCGAATCCAAAAAAATACTTCTGAATAAATTTTATGATAGTTAATCTATGGTAACTTAATTCACTATTCCCTGTTATAAAGTAATATATAAATCATGAAATTCTTCCTAATAAACTTAACTGATTATGAACTAAATCAAAGTACGTTGGCACTTCTGCTAAACAGACGGGAAGAGAAAATTTGCTACTATACAGTTTTAAATTTAAATCTATAAATGTAAATATAAATTTACTCTACAATAATGTTTGAAAGTTGAGTAGTATTAATCTATGCAGCTATAAGAATGTGGAAAAGTTATAAGAATGTGGAAAAGTTATATTATTTTTATATATTTTTTATTATAACAACGACCCATTTCCATAAGGAGAAGTGGCAAATCAATATTAATAGCTTTAAGCTATTAAATTGCAGCCATCCTCTCACAATAACAATCAAAACTTATTTATCAATCTAGAGTTACAGAACCTTATGTATTGATATAGAAGGTTTAGTATTGATATAGAAGGTTTAGGAAGCGCTCCCACGGCCAATTTTCGAAAGGAGAAGTGGAAAATCAATATTAATAGCATTAAGCTATTAAATTGCAACCATTCTCTCGCAGTAACAATAAAAACGTGGAAACGATTATAAACTACTTGATCTACCCTTGTCTTGTGGCCATTCGATCTACCCTAATTTTTCCTATATCAAATAATAAAAGAAATAGCAAAACCAATCCATGGTATGACCAAGAGTGTAAAAGTGCGAGGAGAGCAATTAAGGAAGCTGTTGATGAATCTCTTAAAATGGACAAGATAAAAATATATAAAGCCCTAACTAAAAGGAAAAAGAGGCAATACATTCGTCAAAGACAAGGGAATCTCTTACACCTCTCTAAGCTAGCTCCTAAGAAATTTTGGAGGCAAATTCTGACTAGGAAGACTAAAGAGGTGTCTCACCTCCATTCTTGGAATAAGAAGAAGGATTCAGGGGAAGCTGCTAGGGGGATGCATGGGAGAATTCAAATAGGAGGAAACAAACTAGAAAAAAAGGAATGAAAAGAGAAGTTTAAGAGAAGAGAATGGGATAAAATGAAGTGTGACGAGTATATAGACTAGATCAACTCTTAAAAAAGGTGGATCCATTTTCAACATTGTCCCTCCTAACATGCGTCTAGAAATAAAACAATTGCATGTGAAGGTGGGAGAATAAAGTATTCATTGTTTGATTCGAAATTACTTGAAGATTTGGGTAGATGTGTTCTAGATCCGCGCAGCGCCACCCCCGGGCCGCCCCGCCCTGCCCGACCGGCGGCGGGTCGATTCCCGGAATCGACCCGCCGCCGGTCGGGCGGGGCGAGGCGGCCCGGGGGTGCTGCTGCCGCGGAGGGGGCGGGGGAGGGGGAGAGGGAGGGGTGGCCGAGGAGGGGGCGGGGGAGGGGGAGAGGGAGGGGTGGGCAGGGGGGCCGGGAGGGGGCGGTGGTGGGGGATGGATGGGCGGGGGGGCTGGGGAGGGTGCGGTGGCGGGTAGGGGGCGGTGGTGGTGGGCGGGGAGGGGGCGGTGGCGGTGGGCGGGGTGGGCGGAGGGACCGGGGAGGGGGCGGTGGCGGGGGAGGGGTGGGCGGTGGCGGTGGAGGGGGGGTGGGGAGGGTGTGGGCAGGGTGGGCGGGGGGGCAGTGGCGGTGGCGGTGGCGGGGGATGGGTGGGCGGGGTGGGCGGGGTGGGGGCGGTGGCGGTGGAGGGGTGGGCGGGGGCGGTGGCGGTGGAGGGGTGGGCGGGGGAGAGCACAACTGTGATTTTCGCATTGATTTTTAAGTTAATTATTATTTTTTGAGAAAAAAAGTTGTTATTATTATTTTTTTGACATGAAATTCATAAAAAAAACTATTATTTGACCATTTTTAGTTAATATTTTTGTATAAAAATTGTGATTTTGACATGTTCATTCTAGCAAAAAATTATCAAAACGTTTAGTTTTTTTGTTATATTTATGTTAAAAATGGTTATTTTTATGTCCATTGTTAAAAAATGTTGTTTTTTAGAAACAATTATTTCATGTGGATTGAAAAAATAATTAAGGATGTATAAATATGTAGATTATCTAAAATTCAAACTATCGACTTTCTAATTTAAAAACGCAAAACAATAAAAACCCCACTAAAAAAAAAAAAAAATTAAGATAGAGAACAAGAAAATATGAATAAAATGACCACTTCAAAAACTATCAAATTTAGAAAATAATTTTTTACATTTCACACACTAGAAAAATTGAAGTCAAAAAATAGGTCTTTTAAAAAAAGGGTGTGATGCAGAATACTCACTTTTTAAAATCAGGATGAAAATCACTACCATTCACTACCATTCTAAAACTTAATGCACATGAAAAAATTAAAGTTCCAAAAACCATGTTCTAAAAAAAACATGTGTATTCTGCATCACCACTTTTGAAAATCGGGTCATTTTTTTGCCACCTCTACAAAACGGGTAACAGTATCAGTTCCCGTTTCAAAGTTTACATTGTTTTCAACAAAAACATCAACAGGGTTCACTCCTTTCCAACTAGTTTATGGTTTGGAAGCTGTGTTACCCATTGAATGCGAAATCCCGTCACTGCAAATGGCCATCGAGTTACTTCCAGCCACTTCTGAAGAGGAAAAGCGTTTGTTATACTTGGCTCAATTAGATGAGAATCGAAGTGATGCTGCATTAGCGATCGAGACTCACGCAAAACGCATGAAAGCTCAGTATGATCGAAATGTGACCCCTCGAAATTTTTCATAAGGAGATCTAGTCTTAGTTTACGATCAAGCTAATGATAAATTAGGTGCTGGAAAATTCGTTCCTATGTGGCATGGTCCCTATGTTGTCAAGCGAAAGCTAGCAAAAGGGGCCTATGAATTGGTAGACTTTGACGGGGACTCTTTGGGTAAACCCAGAAATGGTCTTTACTTGAAGAGGTATTATGCTTAAAGAATGGGTATGGAGATTTTTAGTTAGGATAGTTTTTCTTTCTAGCTGGTGTGTTTTAGTTTAAATAGTGTGCTTAGCTTAGAGAGTGTTTTTTTTTTTCGTCATTATTCCTGCTTATCTTGGTTTTACTCTTGATATTGCAGATGTCGATGCCTCTCCAAACATACATTGGTTTCGCTGATGGTGCTTGTCGTAATACACGGAACATTTCTTCCGCAGCTTGGGTTATCTATTCGCCCTCTGACGAGTTAGTATCTATGCATGGGGTAAGCCTCGGTCAAACAACAAACAACATTGTCGCGTATAGTGCAGTGATTGAGTTATTATCTGAATCTATTTCATTTGGTATTCAGAGTTTGATAGTGAGGTTAGATTTTGAACTCGTTGTATTATAGCTTAATAGAGTGTATGCCATTAGAAATCCAGTGTTATTAAGATTATTTTTGAGAGTGCATCTCTTGGAACGTGAATTTGATTATATTGAATATCAGCATATTCCAAGATCTTTAAATACATTAGCAGATGCAATTGCTTCTCGAATGTTAAATAGACATTTGCAATAATCATACATGTAAATTTAAAACCATTCCATAACATGATTTACAAGGTAAGCCGGTAATAGTGATATATATATATATATATATATATATATATAGGAGTGTGTCAAAAAATACATCGTCCTCGATCATAGGTTGAAAAACACCTTATGATCGGCAAAAATGATAAGTACAAAAAACAAAAATGTCATATGTGCCCACAATAGGCGATCATCCTATCACTGGTGATGATCTCGATAAGAAACCACTGCACAAGCCACCTTGCAAAGGAACCTCCTAAAAGGTCCTGGGACCCCAATCACATAGCGCTGAAGTCGACGAGGAATGTCATCTATAGTGGTCTCCGGAATATCTCCTATCAAGCGCTCCAGATGACCCTCCAACTCGGCCAAAACCTCTGCTGATTCGTCCTGTGGGGCTGGCGCGGCTGCAACTGGTTGTTTCCTCTTGTAAGGCCGGAGAGCGGCTGGTCGCTGTGGACCCACATCTGCATTTGAAACTTTTGCTATCAGTTTTGAGACGATGGAAAAATAATAAAAAAAATTAAAATAGGAAAATGTTGAAAATGATTTTACCTGAGTCATCCCACTGCTCTCCTGGTGGAAGAGCCATGTTTGGGTCACCACGAAAATCTACCCCAGTGTAAGGGAAGTCCTGAATAGAAAATACCTGGTTTTCCAACCATTGGAAATACTCAGGTTTGAATCGAGCAACCTCTGTCCTCTCGTCCAGGTGACGGGCCATAACTGCGACCCATCGCATCAGTTTGGGCTCTCGAGGAAGCCCAGCTCCAACAGTAAGGTGCTGCGGGATCAACACGGGAACCCTCTCCAGACCAAAACTCACAACCAAAGCCCCATAACCAAAGGTCTTTAGTTGTCCGTTCTTGGCCCTGGTCAATTGGCCTTTCACATTGGCCAACACAGCATCGCACCAGTTGAAGATTGTGCCTCGAAAGCAATCAACTGCCATACGCATCTGGGATCTGGTGGCAATATGTAATGCGACACTCCCGCAAAGTCTGGTGACAGTAAACGCAATCACCATGAGTTCAGGACGGGATATGGTCTTTATGCCTATCCCTTTGTCTCTAGCCTGGCTGTTGCAAAACTCTAGCCGGAGGCTATCGACAGACTGGCCACCTGGCCTAGCCCCAAACAGAGTCAAGTCTTCGCCTCTCTTAGGCAAACCAGTAAAGAAATATATGTCCGCTGGCTCGATTTCGAGCTGGTGGCCACCAATGAAGAAGCACTGGTCATGTATGCTCCATCTGTCAACCAGCCACTATAAGAAATTCACCTGAGCCCTCATGCCAGGAATGGCCTAAAATTTGTACAAGCCGCACGCCCTCAAAGCATCAAGTGAAGGTTGATGGTTCCATGCGGCAACATCCACGTCCTCATGCTCTCGTTCACGCCAATCTAGCATGATGTACTCTCTGCATCAAGTATAAAGATAAATTAAAATGCTAGAAATTATTTTGTTTGGTCCAATTTTGAGAATTTTTGGGTTAAAAACCCTTGCGGCGGGGACTGCACCCTCCGGGTTAGACACAATGCGTGGGACCGCACCTTGTCTACATGGAAGGTGCAGACCCCTGACTTTTTCCCAATGGAGAAAAAGTCGGGGTCCGCAGGCCAGTAGTGGTACACCTACGGGCCCCCGCGTGCGGGTTTTCAGCCTAAAAACCCTCTAAAAAATGAAATGAATGACTAAAACAAAAAATGAAACGATTAAAAATGAAGAGTAGGATGATGTGGATTACCTGGAGAAGACGAATTTCGATTCCGACGGTTGGATTTTCCACAATCTTCACGGGAAGTTTTCTGAACAAAAGCACTATTTTCTCACCCAAAACTCAAACGGTAAAAATGAATTGACAAAGGCCCTTTTTATAAGTTTTTTGAGTAAATAAATTGCAAATTTGTTTATGTTTCACTTTGAAAAGGTATTTTTGCGACATTTTTATCCATTTCAAACAGGGATGAGTAATGTTTGCGATTTGTTCAGGATAACGGATTATTCAGGTGAAATCTATCATTTTCAACGAAAAAACATTTGGAGTCACCTTTAAGCTCTTTTCTGACTCCTGAAACATGAAAAGATTGCCGAGTTTTTCTTTTAAACTCGTTAAAACGGAATTAAAAGACGGTCCACTTACAGCTCTTTTCTGACCGTAAAAACATGAAAAGATTGCTGGATTTTTGTCGTTTCAAATTCGATATTGGTTATAAAATGACGTGTCGTTGATCGTTTTTTTACTTTTTTGGGTCAAAGGCACTAATGACGAAAAGTACTCCTTGGTCGTAAAAGATCAAGCGGTTCTCTCAAGTATTATTTTATACTTTTTCGGGCTTGGGAGACACAAATTTACGAAAAAGGTCAATCCTGGAGTTTTCTTAAGTTTTTTTAGACTCTCTAAAAATGAAAAACGCTGAGTTTCTCCTATACTGGACTCGTTAAAATTTCACAGTAAAGGACCTGTTCAATTACAAACAGGAACAAACCACTCCTTCTTAGGGTTCGAATTTAAACTAAGTTGGACTCATCCGAAGGATGAGCTTATAATCAAGCAAATGTTATCCTCCTCAAGCTTGTCAAAAATAAAGAGGTACTTGCCAGAAATGGTGGGGGAAAAGAGAGAAAAATGAGCCTGTTTGTCATACTTCGTAACCGCTCTTGAACACAACACTTTTATTCACCTGGGTTGGGAAATCCTTTGCCTAACAGTTGATCAAACCACATTGAAAGTCTTCAGCCGGTTTCTGGGTATTAACTTTGGGTTAATTGTCACCAGGCCATCTGTCGTGTCGTTATGTGTTCAAGAGGTCACTGCCAATAAGCCATTCATCTGCAAAATATCTTTCATCCATCTTGACCATCCCTGAGTCAGTCCTTGCAACTAAATTTCTTCAACTTGATCTATGATTTCGTGTTGTGGGCTTGCCTACGACGGATCGCTTTCTATCGACTTCAGCTCATTATCTAGAAAGATGATCTAGAAATCATCAGTACCTTGAGATCTGCATGCCTCAATGGCAGGTGTCTCGCTTTTGACGACAGGTTGCATCATTGACTTTCGATCAAAGGATTCCGTGACATGTTCGACATCAACACATTTATTCACATCTCATGGATTGTACTGGGTACTTTGAGAGCCATTGACATCACTGGTGGTTTCTCTCACAATTGTTAATAGTTTACGTCATTAACTGGTAATCAAGTGGTTTCTACCATGTTCGACATCAACACATTCATTCACATGGATAGAATCGTACTGTTTCGGGAAGTAGAAATGAAGACCCTGGATCTAGCTTCCATAATCCAGGTTGCGAGGAATTTTGTATTCATTATATAATGGACTATTCATAAACAGATGGTTGTGTCCATACTGTGTCCACATGAGTCTATACTTGTGATGTTTTACAAGATCATTCCTGTATCAGAGCAGTAGTTAGTTTTCTAAGTTAGTTTTGATCTGAGTATGGGAATGCCTACCTTAACGATGATATGATCTCATATATATATCTTGCATTGAATGTTTTTACAGGTTCCAACCGGGCTCTCCACAAGATGATCCTCGAAATGATAAAGTACTTCACTCTTCCTAAATGATAAATGAAATCCTCATCTACTACAGACTTCGCACTTTAGGGGGCAATCTGTTACACAAAAATATCATCACCATGATTATTTGCAGTCAGTATGGGTCTATCATCACTTGTACTGTCCTCCTAAGCAAGTCTCAGACCTCAGCTCTTCAAGTCAAGCTTTGAAAATGGGAGAAAGACATTGAAAATCAATGAAACTCTGGTTCTGCACTTTCTCTCACTGTTACCTGCGGTCCCGCACTTTCTGTTTACAAAAACTGTGGACCTGCCCGCTCTATCCCTAAAGGTGTGGGTTCGGACCCCTGTGAAAGTCAAAAAGGCGTGCACGTTTATTATAAAAAACTCACTTTTGGTTAATTCTAGATGATTCTGGAAGGAATTTTGACGTGGATTGGCCGCTTTTAGGTGGTTCATGCATCCCAAAAGAGAAGGAGCTAATCCCTTGATGAGAGGAGCTATCCCTTTGAAGGAGGGCTTTATCCCTTTGAAGGAGGACCTAGTAACCTCCCTCCATTGCACTATAAATTCAGGCATTGGGCTGGTTGCTAAGGAGGTTAGAAGCTGAACATATTTTAGGGTAAATGTTGGTGAAATTAAGACTTCCTAGTTGAGCTTAAGAGGAGAGATCACATACCTTTTTGGCTTCATTGGGAAGTGAGTGAAACTTGTCAAAGTAGAGGAGACTTCTTGCTGGACCCTGGGAGGAGCTTGTACAGCGTCAAGGCACAGGTTGTAAAGTTCTTCTTCTTTTGAATTAATACAATCAAACTCATTTTTCTCAACAAGTATCTCATGCTATTTGTTTCATGAACTCCTTGACTTTCATGTTAAATATGTTTTATGATATTGGCTTTTCAGGTGCTATTTTATTTGTTTGCTTGTTTGTGTTTGCAAATTCGCGACAAAGGAGCTCATTTGGATCGAAGGAGCGAGGGCATCCACAAACTTGTGTTGGACCTAAGGTAGGCCCTAAAAACACTTGTTTTCCTTTGTTTATTAAAGCATATTTAGAGAAAGATAGTGTCTGGTTGGTTTGCTTGTCATTAGGTCTTCTTTAGATTCTAGGAAGGTCTATCTTGTCTACAAGATCGACTTATTCCATGTGACAGGAGTGCTTGACCTGATAGTGCAGAGGAACCCCTGTGGGGGAGGTGAAGATGTCCTCGTACTCCTCCACGACCTTGTCCATATGTAGTTGTCGTGCGGAGGGGCCCTGTCTGGAGGTTGTGGCCACCGTCTTCTTCTTTCCTTGACGGCGTATCATCAGGAAAAAAAATTCCCGGTTTTGAAAATAAGCTTACTGCATTATTTTGCAGTAGCCAAAGAGATGGCGGTAGGCAGTGCTACCTCTGGTATCCTGTACAACTTATTTCCCAAAGTAACAATAACAACACAGGGCCTTGATTCATACACAGCATGTCGCTTCCACAAGTATGGTTTTCCTAATAATACATCACAAACTTCAAGGAGAGAAATGTCACACAATACCTCATCTGTGAAGGGCTTAATGTTGTATGGAAGGCGACACTGTTGGCTCATATGAAGATCCTGTCCTTGTTGAAGCCACCCGATGGTGTACAGTTGTGGATGTGCTGTGGTCGGTAAGCCCAGTCGCTTCACGGCCTCTGCCGAAATGAGGTTCTTTTGGCTCCTACTGTCGATAATGAACTGTAGCGGGGAGCCCTTTACCCACATCTAGGAGTGGAAGAGACACTCCTCCTCCTCTGGATCTTCGGGTTCCTCCTTCTGGATCTTCGTGGTGGCAACAGTGGCGTTGGGCTCTGCATCGATAATCTGCTTTCCTTTGTCATTCCCCTTATTGGGTTCTGACTCAAAGTCGAAACATGCATCTAATTCTGAAACCTTTAGCTCAGCCACCAATGACTTCTTGGCCCGACACTCACTTGTGTTGTGAGCGGAGATCTTATGGAACTCACACCACTTTCCCGTGTCCTTTTTTGGCTTCGCGACATTGTTCTTTGCTTGCAGCTTTGGCGGGTTGTCTTGGGCCGCCCCGCCTTAGCTTTGTCCTTTGTTCTATGGTTTGGGGGCACCTTTCCCTTGTTTCGGATTCACAAATCCAAAGTCTCGCTTCTTTTGTTTAAACTTTTGCTCGACCTTGACAGCATACTGGTATGTGTGCCAAGTGAGGAGATGTTCAAGAATTATATTTCTTCCCGGATGTACTTGTGCAGGCAGCCACGGTATTTGAGTACCAAATGCTACTTTGTATCCTTGATACCCAACTTTGTGCGAAGGGTATGGAAAATATTAGTAAACTTTGGCACGTCTTGGTCCCTTCCCTACTGCAGCGTGGTCCACTTTATGTATTGATCCTCATAGCTTCTGACAGGGTAGTACTTCTCCTTGATGGCATCCCGGAATGAATTCCAAGTGGGTGCGACTGAAAATAGTGAGCCTGTACTTTCATCCTTCTACTCACAGTAGGTTTCCCACCAATCCTTGACGTGGGGGCTGCTTTGAGTAGAGCGAAAATAATGTTTTCCTGACTGGAAAAATCATGAACAAAAAAATAACCCTCTAGCACATTTAACCATTTATCGATGGCATCTATGTCTATCTAACCCTCGAATATGGGGATTTCAAAATTGACTTGTACCTTAAACGGTGTGGCATTTCCAGAGTTGCTGTTGGAAGCCGATGCGTTGCCCCTGGGTAGCCGCTGAAGGATCTGGGCAAAGTTGTCCATCATCGCATTCCTTTGTTGCTCGAGGGCTTCTTCGAGTAAGATTTTGATAGGATCTCATATCCCCTCGTCTTTCTTTTCATCTGCCATGGGAGGCCGTCGGGATTTGCGAGGTTGGTCTTGCAAAGGTTCGACCAGTTCAAGCCCTAACTCCTTATATCCCGACCTTGTTGGGGACATGCAAATAAAAATAGAGAAGAAAAGTAGACCGCTCTGATACCACTGATCCGAATTTAAATAGGAATGCAACAAATTACAGAGGTAATCGGAAACACAGATATGCAACAGAAATAATACTTCATTTCATTAATGTAAAATACTGAAATATGCTTACAAACAGGAATGGAAATAAACCGGCTAGGGCGATGGTAGCTTATCTCTAAGAAGAGATGTGGCGGCTACATGCCTCTGAACTGTCTTACAATGAGGCTCAACGACCTTTTTATTATTGAACAATAAGAGAAAACCCTAAACAACCAAAACCCTAACCCGAGGAGATGTAACACCAAGAGTTTATGGGCCCCGTTGGGGTGAGTTGGATAGCCAACTTCCCGGGGTTGCGACTTGGTCATATTATCTCCGTTTGACGCGCATGATAGCCCCTTGGAAAGATCTCTCTGAGGACTATGACGGAAAAGACGATTTTAGACAAAAAAAAATTGCTGGCGGTAGATTTCCCAAAAAATGTTGTTTAGGGCCTCAAAACGGTTTCGGAAGTTTAGGACCCGAAAAAAATGCTAAAAATAGTAAACTATGCTAAATACTAAACTGTGCTATAATTAAGGAAACTAAAAAACTAGAAGAAGCAATGGTGCGAGTCTAAGTGGAATTGGCGGGTGGCCACCAATATCCACCTGGATTACACCATGATGCTTTCACTTAGTTCTAACTCCAAACTTTACTAGTACTTTCCCAAGGTATGCATGTCTTACTAGGTCTTACAATAGTATGCCCATTTACGTGTAAAAATATTCAACTCCATTGTAATATTATTATTGTTGTTTATAATACACAACCAACATCTCCCTCTTCCATAGGTCACTTGTTTCACCATTGAAAATCTACAATCTTAAGCAAACAACCCATGATAAATCATCTCTTTGAAGCATTCCATCCATGCCTCTTGTCATTCTAACACCTACTATTCAAAACACAATAATCTTTTCTCTCAACTTTGACCTCACCCCATGGCTTTGATATCATGTTAAAAGAATATTGAGAGAAAGTAATTGAGAAAGTTAAATTTACCAACTACAAAAAATTCACATAAAACACAATGTTTACCCTAGAAAACCCCAATACATGGAAAAACCAACTAAAAAAATATTCTATTAGTGTCCCTTGGCCAAACTTAACCAAGATGACCAAGTGATCCTTAACCACTAACCTCACGGGCACATTACAATGGAGCATTCCCAATCCTTTTAAAGGCTTCATTACATGTAATCCACAAGTACAAAACCATGGTAAACCAAAGCCATGTTCCCAAAGCTACCATGATTCTTTCATCGAGTCAAATTTACCTAACACCCATGGCTACCACCGTAGCAAGGATAATCATTTATAGATGTGGCACAACACCCCACCTCATAACATAGTCATCCACGCCACACACATCACATTATGTATGTACATAAAACTATGATTCTATGTGTTCTAATGCATTCATTATGATTTACCTTCTTATTATTTATAATTATAATTTGAGCTATAAATTTACATTAATATGAACTTAAAACATGATTTCTCTTTGCAAATTCATTCTTTCACATCCCTTCCCATTAAAATCTGATCATATTGTGCTTTTCTCTCACGAGATTTGAAGTAAAGTACGTTGGAATCTCATAATATTGCGATTTCCATTCTATTGCAGAAATTTCCACCCAATTTATTCGCTAAAATTTGAGAATTTCCACCCGCGATTTTTTCACGCAGCTAAGAAATTTGCAGACAATTTATTAGAATATGATAATATGACAATATCGTTTGGATTCAAGTAGATCATTAGTATTATATATATTGATTGATAATATTAATTCTAAAATTCTTATTTGCACACTTGTTTTTTCATATGGAAATACCTTGAATATTTTAAAATTACGTGTGCGTATATATGCGTATGGATTAACTACTCTTTAATTTTTGAATAATTTTATTTCTTTTAGAAATGTAATATTTATAATCTTAAAAAAAGATAATTCTAGTAATTATAAATTATAGTTTTAGATAATTGAAAAAATAAAAAAGTTAAAATAATGTTATCAAAAAAGTTTAGTTAAATTAAATAATATTATTACAAATTGAAGGTTTTCTAATTTCAAATAAAATGTATATTTCCAAAACTATATATATATATATATATATGAGGTGATAAAATTCACAAGATTTTATAATAGATTTCCAACTTCTTGATAACTTGAAAAAATAATAATGAACAAAATATGATTGTTAACAATTTTTAATACATAATTTCTATCTCTATTTTTTTGATGAGTTGGTGCTTCCGATCCCCTTAATTTGAATTCATAGAGACTCATTATTTGGATGCCCCAAATTGCGAATCTTTGTACAAATTCACCAGCAAGTTCCTTGTCGTGTTACATTTTGCTTAAAGAATGGCAAGTTGATGTTTTAATTGGACAAAAGTGCTCATTATTGATGTAATTGTTGAAGGTTTTGGCATTGATGTTGTATCTTGCATTGATGTCAAAGGTTAGTTAACAAGAATAAGCCCACATTAGCATTGGTATCATCCTCACAATGCTTATGCTTATCATCCTCATCTTGATACACGAAATCAATATTAGTCTAAGAAGTATATGAGGGTTACTTTGTTTCAGTCCGAGACATAAACAAGGCTCCAATCCGAGTTAGCATATGTACGACCTGTAACAACTTTTGTTTTAATCTCTGTAGATTCTCCCATGTCTACATGGGGTACAAATTAAATGAAAAGAAATTATTGTAATGCAGAGACTAATGAAGCTAGCCTTGATTCCATTTTTGAATTTTGCATTAGAAGCACGTATCATAGAACCCTCAATAGTCTTTCCACCTATGACCTCATAAATGATCTATTCCATAAATTTGAGTATAAGTATAGTGAGGTATATAAAGATAACATGGGTAACAATCTTAAAGGAAATAAGGGCACTCTTGAAGCTGATAACAGTTCTAGCAAGGACATACTCCATTTCATTAATCTAAAACCTATATTGATGTCAAGCTTAAGTTTCAAAGAGAAGTTCATATGTTTTTGGCTCTCAAATCAAGAGTTGTCCCATAAACTTTTTAAAATTCCAATAGATTGTTTGGTAAGCATTGGGCATTCTTTCAATATGACACTGATTGAGGTAACTAACAATGGATCATTGAGCAAACTCCAAGTGAGTCTCTTCCTCCTACAAGAAGAAATGAGAGAGATACTTAGGTCTGAAAGTTGCAAAAGACTAAAGGATCAATACTAAACAGGAGTTGAACCATCAATGCACCTAAGCAATTCATTATGATAACCTGTGGAAATATCAACCCAGCAAAGGAGTTCAATGTTCTTTTTAATGGCGCATAATACCCCAATCAATTTGGAGACAAGTGTTTGAGGATTCAATTTGCTAATTATCAATTACACATGGAACAAATATAAACCAAATTTTCAATACTTTTTTCAATGTAAAACATGTCAATTCAATATGGCTATATATGGCCATTCTCAGGTGCCAAGAAAGTGGAGAGCTAGTAATCGGTTTGTTTGTAATCAATACATCTCTCAGGGAAAAGAAACAAGTTCAAAGCCTTCCATGAATATGTTATATGATGAAAGTTATAGTCTATCACCTTTGCAAATAAGACATCTCTCAAGGAACATAAACATGATCATAGTATTTTATTAATACAATAGATGATGAAAGTAGTCCAACACCTTTGTAAGCAAGACATCTCTTAGGGAAATCTACAACCAAACAAAGGTCCATGAGACATGTTGTCATAAATACCAACACGTGTAGTAGGTGTTGTTCCTAGCAATGGAGTGACATGTCTCTTTAATCATGCACAAGGAGTGGCCCTGAAGTAAAGCTAATTTAGAAGGACAAGCTCAAAAGTTTAGGTAGATCACTACATTCAGTGATTTGAAATCGTATATATCTATATCAATGTTTAAAGGAAAATCTTGTAGCATGTTTTAGATCTGAACCTGTACCAAGAGAAAGTATGTGGAAAAAGTCTGACTCGAATTTAGAGCAATCCAAACCTCCCTTTTCAAACTAAAACCGAGGTGAGAAGAATATGAGTATATTGGAGTGCTGGAGAAAATGAGTCATTATGCTGATCTACAGGAGTGAGAACACCTTGCCCAACTAGTGATGAAGGCAAAGTATTGATAGGAAATATGGAAGTTACACATCATTTGATAATATTTATTATTTCCACTTCAAATGTCGATTTAATTTTGAGTAAAAGACAACAACGTTGATAAGGATTTGAAATGAATGGACTATTTGGAGATGGTAAGACAAACTAAACCTCTTCAAATCCCTGCATTAGAATACAAACAGTGAGCGAGAGTTATGTCTACAAAAGATGCATTTTTGGATGGCAGAATTGTTAGTTGATTGAACTTTGTGAGACCTAGTTCATGAATTGTTTGAAAAAGAAAGAAGAGGAAGAAGAGCAGTAGTGAACCAAAATTGAAGAGAAAGAGCAAGAGATAGGCGTCTATAAAGGAGCATAAAAGAAGTACAAAATAGAGATAAGGAGGAACTCATAATTCAAAGACCAAATAAATCAACAAAGTAAATATTTAATATTTTCAAGGGATTGGTGTCTCCTCTCAGGTAATAGCCTGAAAAAGAGAAAGTTGAAGTTTGTCGAAGAGGGAGTGGGTTCTCCCAACAAGTTGTAGCTCACAGAAGAAAATAAAGGTTGAAGCCTCCTGTAGGTAGAAGCCTAAAAAATTAATGAAATCAATACGCGGACCTATGGGTTATGGCCCACAAAACTTGATTAATTCTTGCTTGGCACCACTCTGATCGCAAATATCAAGTCCAACCCTTTCTGCAATATCGCATATTTTAAGATATGTCGCACTTTGGCAAATCACAATCTCGGCTTATTGTGGTTTCGTCCCTCACTCGTCCAGCTCCTCACGAATCAAAAATCTCAGGTCCAACCCTTTCCGCAATATCGCATATTTTAAGATATGTCGCACTTCGGCAGATCACAATCTCGGCTTATTGCAGTTTCGCCCTTCACTCGTCCAGTTCCTCACGAATCGCAACTCTCTTTGTCGATGTATGATATGCGATGGGAACACTTTGGAACAATTGCGATTGGATCTCTAAGTCAAATAGCGCCCGGCTCTGTGGCTCCACACCAATTCATGTCAATGCTACAAAGCACATTCACGCAGGTATACATCTTGAATAAACACGCCCAAGAAGATAATTACAAATATAAAATGCACACAGATAACACATGAAACTGAACATTCCTAGATACATAAAATACACACTTTCTTAATTTAAATCTCAAGCCTGATTTTAGATTTTCTGTGGCCTCCCAAGGCCCTAGTTTTCACTCGTAGGTTTACATTTTAGCTCGCCCTCCACACCAAATAGACTTCGCATTTAAAAAGAAATTACAAAAGCGTGGGTCATCTAGGATCCACGATTTCATCCCACAAATCGCCTAGAATCACTCATTTTTTAATTACATAACAAATTTTAAAATGAATTGAAATATTCTAGATGCCACATCGATAACAAATTTATCACTTTGAGCCAAATTTCATGGAATTTAATGCCCCTTTTCGGATCGTTGTCCACGTCTCCCCTTTCACAGTTTTGAATTTAATTTTAATTAAGCGTGGTCAGATGCTCCTGCATCAGACTCCCAAGGTAAAAAACTTTTCTATGACCTCCTGGTCATATGCCTTCTTCATCCCTTAGCAATTCTACCCACATCCTCTATGGAATTTCCTTTATGATCTTTCCGTGAGCTGCAACAAAACCTCTGTAGTAACAAGTCCTCCTTGCTACTCGATACCTCACCAAGCTTCTCTCCTCTAAGCTCAGTCTTTCAGCATCTCTCTAGTTCTCTCTTCTTTGGAACCATTTGAGCACTCCTAGCTCTAGGCTGCTGCCATCTTCTCACTTTCTTCTTCCGCTACTTGTACGAAAATATAAAGACCATATTCTTACCAATCCTCAACATATTTGCACCTCTTTCAATTGCACGCAGAATCTTATTCTGCTCTGATACCACTTTGATGCAACAAAACCGCATCCTGAAATCAATACGCGAACCTGTGGGTTATGGCCCACAAAACTTGATTAATTTCTACTTGGCACCACTCTGATCGCAAATCTCTGGTCCAACCCTTTCCGCAATATCGCATATTTTAAGATATGTCTCACTTCGGTAGATCACAATCTCAGCTTATTGTGGTTTCGCCCCTCACTCGTGCAGCTCCCACGAATCACGACTCTCTTTGTTGATGTATGATATGAGATGGGAACACTTTGGAACAATTGCGATTGGATATCTCAATCAAATAGCACTCGGCTTTGTGGCTCCACATCAATTCACGTCAATGCTACAAAGCACATTCACGTAGGTATACATATCGAACAAACACGCCCAAGAAGATAATGACAAATATAAAATGCACACAGATAACACATGACACAGAACATTCTTGGATACATAAAATATGCACTTTCTTAATTTAAATCTCAAGCCTAATTTTACATTTCCTATGGCCTCCCAAGGCCTTAGTTTTCACTTGCAAGTATACATTAGTTTTCACTTGCAGGTCTACATTGTAGCTTTCCCTCCACACCAAACAAAATTCGCATTCAAAAAGAAATTACAAAAGCGTGGATCATCTAGGATCCATGAGTTCCTCCCACAAATCGCCTAAAATCACTCATTTTTTAATTACATGACAGATTTTGAAACGAATTGAAATATTCTGGATACCACATCAATAACAAATTTATCACTTTGAGCCGAATTTCATGGAATTTAACACCCCTTTTCGGATCATTGTCTGCGACTCTGCTTTCATAGTTTTGGATTTAATTTTAATTAAGCATGGTCAGATGCTCCTGCATCAGTTTCCACTTATATATGGTGTCTAAATGTGCTAAATGTCTTTCTTCTGTGTTTACTTATGAATTCATAGTTAACTGTTGAACATTGATATAATTCTTCTAATTATAAAAGAAAAGGATAAAAGGCTATTAAAATAATTTGAAAATTTTCATATAAAAGACATAATTACTTATTCGCCCCCCCATTAATTTCCTAGTTTTCAACAATTGGTATTAGAGCCAATTCTTTTTGCATCAACCTAACATCCGAAAGGAAGATCTAACTCCTAGTAAAGGCTAGTGATAAAGGGTGTTCTATAAGCAAAGATCCTTTGTTTACTGGTACTAATTATACCTTTTGGAAAGTTAGAATCAAGACATATTTGATGCCCCTTTGAGTAGATGTTCTAGGTGCAATAGAGTATGGGTATGAGAAACAACCCATCATTGTTAATAATGATGATAAATTGGACTTTTCATGCAATACCAAAGCCGTGAATGCTATCCTAAGTGGACTAGATAAATTAGAATTTGTAAAAGTAATGCATTGTAAGATTGCTAAAAAAATGTTGGATAAACTGAAAAACATTCATGAAGGAGATGGTAAAGTAAAAATGGCTAAATTACAAGTTACAAAATGCAGTTTGAGTCCTTGAGAATGAGTGATGATGAAGATACAGAAAAATTCTTTCTTCGAGTTTCTGAAATAGTAAATGTTATGAGAGGTCTTGATGAAACCATTAAGAAATCCACCATAGTCCAAAAAGAGTTGAGATCACTCCCTGTAAAGTTAAATCCCAAACTATCAACGATTGAAGAAATTTCTAACATTAAAACCCTAACAATGGATGAATTACTTGGCTCTCTAATGTTAGTTCCAGTCTTCACAACCTGTCACCAGGGATTAAAATGGGCTCTTACTATGTCTGGTTTTCAGAGATGTTTTGCACATGAGTTTCAGTGCAAATCATATTCTAAGTATGTTCATCAAAAGGATCTCAGAGAAATCTTTCCAACAGTATATCACACTCCTGTAACTGGCTCCCAGATCAAAGATATGATCGAAATGAATGATTGATTCTTGGTTATGCATGTTTTGAGGTCAGTTGCTGCACACATGGACAAGTTTACTACAAAATCAGTTTGGACAGGAATTTTACAAAAGTGAAAGAGGCTTTTGTCCATCAAATACCAAATAACAAAAAAATCTTTCATTTTATGCACAGGTGCTACTATGTGGGAGATATGCTGTGATATTTGGAGCCTACATTAAAACAAAGCAAATTTTTCATTTCTTTTACTGTTTTAGTCATTTTAGTGCGGTGCCATTTTACAACAGATGGAAAGTAATTTTACAAAATACAAGGAGGTTTTTGTTAATAACGAGTGATATAACAAAAACCTCTTTCATTTTATTCACAGGTGTCATGAATTGGGATATGTGACTAGATCTTTACAACTCATTTTCACAGATTTAAATTTTTAATGATTTTCTGTTTTAGAGATGAATTTGTGGCACATATTACGAGCAACTGGAAACAAATTTCCAAAATTTGAGAGAGGTGTTTCTCCAAAATGACCTTATCTACAAAAACCTCTTTCCATTTTGTAACAGGTGCTATGGTTTAGGAGATACGAGTTCATCTTCAACACCTATTTTCAGAAATTCGGTCCAAGTTTAATGTAACTAATTCTATTTTGAAGAAAATTGTTGAGCTCAATTCCCTTAGTACAAGGATGCAAAAATGTATATATTTTATGAATTTCATAGTGTAGAGGTTGGATTTTGGTAGCAAAGAAGCATTTGGACTATGTAAAGTTTTATTGAATATCATAATAAAGCAGTTTTTGCCCTTTAGACTTGGGATTCATCACGGTGCTTAAATGTTCAGTATGTTTTTTCTCCTATAATTCATTTACACATTATGTTTTTCTCCTTTGTTTCAGCATTATCTAAGTGATATGTTAGGAATTCACCCATAATGATGCTCCTTTCATGATGATTTTTTGTTAGTTGTAATGGTAGTTTTAGCAAAATTCATCCATTGTTAGATGCTCTATTGAGCTACCTCGTTATTCTCTTTCATCTAAAGTTGCTGCTGCAAATCCATCCTTTGTTTGATGCCTGCAGGGCAAAGGCTTTCTCCCTTATACTTCTCATTTATAGTCTTCATTTGGTTGAACATGGCACTTAATTTGCCCCAGGTTTGCTCGCAGAAACTGACATTGATGCCATAATCCAAAGCATCCTTTCTCTTGCTGTTTCGACCCAAAACCTAAAAATCAAACCAGAAAGCCTGAGCTACTATACCTAGCCTAAAATCTACATTAAATTTAGTCATCTCAAGCCCTAATTGCTAATATTCTAATTGAGATTGATAAGGAGAGAGCCCTCTCCCGACCTGGTAGGGCTAGCTACCAGGTTAAGCGTGGTTTGATGTTACCCTAGACCTGCCTTCCTTCAGCCTGAGGTAGATCCAGGCTCTAACATAGTGGTGACCATACTGGGGAAGAGGTGACAGATCTTCTCCAGGAAAGATCATTCAAGTTGTAGATCTGATTGCTGATGGTGGACAACAGTCAGACATATATGAAGGCTGAAATCATCTACCTGGCAACTCCACTGTTCGAAGTCCCGAGTTTCAAAGTATTGATGGTGGCTCCACTGGCTAAATGAAGGAGTCAGATGTTGCTTCTATTTATTCAAGGTATCCATGTATCGATTTTTCTAATCTTCCTGGTTTTCCTAATCAATTACCAAAGGATGCATACATTTTGAGTAATGGCCCTAAATTGAATGGGGAAAATATAAATTTGACTCTAGGACATATAGAAAATTTTAAAACATTTGTGGAAATTCTTAGAGTTAAAAAGGAAGATGTCTTCATTAGATTGTTCTTTGATTCGTTTCAAGGCAAATGTAGAAAATGGATTGAAGGTTTTCCTATCAGATCTATTAAGTCCTTTGCAGATTTTTGGCATATCTTTCTTGAAACATGGATGGAGAAAGAGGAAGAATTCAAAATAGAGGTGCCCTCTATTCAAGGTTTTAGAGAATGGGAAGATATGTGCACGGATGATGAGGTAGATGAGAACTTTGCTTCATCTCTTTCTTCTTATCTGAAATCCTGTCGATGCAGCCATGAAGTTAAGCTCAATTTTTGCAAGAGTTTTCCATCAAAATTGAAGGAGATCTAACTGAATTGGAGACCCAAATACAGTCCCAGGATCTGGACTATCGAGTCCCATTCTTTGGGGACCTTTTTCAGCAGAAGGAACAGAAGGTAAGGCTGCCCGTGGATATTTGCATTGATAGTTTGCAGCTGGAAGCATGTATTGAGGAGTTGGGGCAGCAAACAGAGTCTGGCTTTTTCAATCCTATTGCAACGTACATGGAATTTTTTTCGGTTTGAATGATAGATCAAATTGTCTTTTACACAACTAGACTCGTTATGTGCATGTATGGCTGTCAGCATTTACATTTGTGTCTTGGTTAAAGCACTTTCAAGCAGCATCCTTGTCACAGTTACTTGATTGGTTGATATGGCATTACAACATTACTTGATCTATCAATTTTATAGCAAAGTGGGTTAGATTTGTACATAAATAAGCTGCCTAAGGTAGCATTTCAGTTTTTGGTATTTGTTTATGTACATGTTGCAGTATGTATATGTTTTTGGATTGGTATGAGTTGTTTTGGGTTTGCAGTTGTTTGACCATATTGCCCAATGGATGAGGAACTTGGTCTACGGTGTTCTTGACACCTCCAAGGAGCTTCCATCCCCAATAAGGCCAATGTTAGTTCCAGTCTTCGCAGCCTATCACCAGGGATCAAAATGGGCTCTTACTATGTCTGGTTTTCAGAGATGTTTTGCACATGAGTTTTAGTACAAATCATATCCTAAGTATGTTCATCAAAAGGATCTCAGAAAAATCTTTCCAACAATATATCACACTCCCATAACCAGCTCCCAGATCAGAAGATATGATTGAAATGAATGATTGATTCTTGGTTATGCATGTTTTGAGGTCAGTTGCTGCACATAGGGACAAGTTTACTACAAAATTAGTTTGGACAGGAATTTTACAAAAGTGAAAGAGGTCTTTGTCCATCACATACCAAGTAACAAAAACCTCTTTCAGTTTATCCACAGGTGCTACTATGTGGGAGATATGCTGTGATATTTGGAGCTTACATTAAAACAAAGCAAAATTTTCATTTATTTTACTATTTTAGTCATTTTAGTGCGGTGCCATTTTACAACAGATGGAAAGTAATTTTTCAAAACCCAAGGAGTTTTTTGTTAACCACGAGTGATATAACAAAAACCTCTTTCTGTTTATTCATAGGCGTCATGAATTGGAATATGTGACTAGATCTTTACAACTCATTTTCACAAATTTAAATTTTTAATGATTTTTTGTTTTAGAGATGATTTTGTGGCACAGATTATGAGCAACTAGAAACAAATTTCCAAAATGTGAGAGAGATTTTTCTCCAACATGACCTTATCTACAAAAACCTCTTTCCGTTTTGTAACAGGTGCTATGGTTTAGGAGATACGAGTTCATCTTCAACACCTATTTTCAGAAATTCGGTCCAAGTTTAATGTAACTAATTCTATTTTGAAGAAAATGGTTGAGCTCAATTCCCTTAGTACAAGGATGAGAAAATGTATATATTTTATGAATTTCATAGTGTAGAGGTTGGATTTTGGTAGCAAAGAAGCATTTGGACTATGTAAAGTTTTATTGAATATCATAATAAAGCAGTTTTTGCCCTTTAGGCTTGGGATTCATCATGGTGCTTAAATGTTCAGTATGTTTTTTCTCCTGTAATTCGTTTACACATTATGTTTTTCTCCTTTGTTTCAACATTATCTAAGTGATATGTTAGGAATTCATCCATAATGATGCTCCTTTCATGATGATTTTGCTATTAGTTGTAATGGTAGTTTTAGCAGAATTCATCCGTTGTTAGATGCTCTGTTGAGCAACCTCGTTATTCTCTTTCATCTAAAGTTGCTACTGCAGATCCATCCTTTGTTTGATGCCTGCAGGGCAGCGGGCTTTCTCCCTTATACTTCTCACATTTACAATCTTCACTTGGCTGAACATGGCACTTAATTTGCCCCAGGTTTGTCGGCAGAAACTAACATTGATGCCATAATCCAAATCATCCTTTCTCTTGTTGTTTCGACCCAAAACCTAAAAATCAAACCAGAAACCCTGAGCTACTATACCTAGCCTAAAATCTACATTAAATTCAGTCATCTCAAGCCCTAATTGCTAATATCCTAATTGAGATTGACAAGGAGAGAGCCCTCTCCCGACCTGGTAGGGCTAGCTACCAGGTTAAGCGTGGTTTTATGTTACCCTAGACCTGCCTTCCTTCAGCCTGAGGTAGATCTAGGCTCTAACATCTAACATCCTACGAAATGATGATCACAAAAGGAAAATCAATCATAAGGGATGAAACATTCAAAACAAATAATAAATCTACAAAAGTCCAAGAGTGCTCATGTTCAGACTCAGATGAAGAAGAAGAAAAATTTGTGAGAAGGCTGAAGAAAGGGACTGGTAAGTATAAATACAAGCTTCCTTTTAAGTGCTTCAATTGTGGAAGAGTAGGTAATTACACCTCAAAATGTCCTTTTAAGAAGGAAGAAATAAATCAAAAGGTAAATAAAAGAACAAATATAATAGAATAAAGAATGAGAAAAGATTAAAAAGAAACATTGTATACATAAGAAGATAACAATTCCTCTGGTGATATAAATGAATCTTCTGATGAAGAAGGAATTAGTGAATTTATGCTTATGGATCTAAAATCTTAATCTGAAAAACTTAATGATTGTGAGTTGAGTGAAGAAGAAGAGGGTGAAGTTTACCTTGAAGAAGAACTAAATAATTCTTTAGAAAAAATTGACAAACTCAAACAAAAAAATAGAAAACAAAAGGAAATTTTGATTAAATATGTTAAATAAGAGCCTAAGTATGAAAGCTTCTCCAATTAAAGGTTGAGTTAGAAGAGGCAAAAAGGTTGAAGACATCCTACTACAACAATTAAAAGAGAAAGGGAAAGAATGTGAGAAATTGGAAGAAGAAATAGTTGTTACGAGAAAGAAGTTAGAGAAAGAACAAGTTGAGTTAAATATGCACTTTAAACACATTGAGGGGTCTAAAAAGTTGGATGAGATAGTGATACTTGGATATTTTCTCTTATGAAATCTAGTTTGGGCTATGAAGGAGAAACCACTAAGCAAAAGTCAAAGGATAAAAACATCGTCAACTTCACTAAAGTATTCATAGGAGATTATGACAACAATTAGCACCTAAAGTATAATGATTTCAACAACACACCTCAGAAATAACATGGAAACAATGCACCTCAACAAGAATAAAGGAACAACACTACTCAACAATAACAAAAGATAAATCCCACTCAGGAGCAAAAAATGAAAAATCTTACTCGACTACAACACACAAGAAGATTTGACAAGCTAGAAATAAGTTACTAGAAGCCTTATTTTTTCAAAAGACAAAATAATCAGATGTCAAAGAGATCATATTCACAAGAACCATATTTTCCCAAGTATGAAAATTTCTTCTATGGATATTTTTTTGTGCAAAAAAATTGGCCATAATGTTGTGAACTATAGAGCATATATTAGAAGGAATGAAACAAGAAGTTAGAAAATAAATGAAGTCATCAACAAATTTTTAAATGCAAGGACAAACATAAGTAAGAACAATAATCCATTTTCCCTACATTTTGATGTCACTAAATATTGTTGTTGCCACAATTTTGGACATAAGTATTACGAATGTCAACTCATAAACTTCAAACCATATTCTTAGGACAATCATAGGATAGAGGAATCCATGTTGTGGAAAAATAAAAAGGAAGAGAAGGAAACCAATAAGTGTAGTCCAGTTCTTGATGTTCATAACTAGAACAATTAGCGATATGTGAACAATGGTTACTCCAAACATATGGCTAGAGACAAGAGCAAGTTTTTGACTCTAAATGGAAACAAATTTGGCAATGTCACCTTTGATAATGATGCACTAGGAAAAATAATGGGAAAAGGTAGAGTAAGCTTGAATAATGGCAGAGGCAAAGCACATGATGTATTATTTGTGGTTGAACTGAAACATAAATTGTTGAGTGTGAGCCAGATGTGCAACAGAGGATATGATGTCATCTTTAAGGCTCAAGAATTCGAAATAGAGTCAGCTAAAACATGAAAGATACTAGCCAATCGAATCTGAATAGAAATCATTGTATATGTTTTGAAGGAATATAGTAAAGAATGTCATTCGGGGAAACACGATGAGTGTTGGCTGTGGAATAGAAGAATAGGGCATTTAAACCTAAACCATATCATTAGACTCAACAAAAAGAGAGCTATAAGAGACCTGCCCAAAATCACAAAGCCATAAAATCGTATCTGCAATTCATGTCAAATGGAGAAACATGGTCATGTTTCTTTCAAGATTAAATATCAACTATCAACTAGCAAGCCTTTTTAGCTAGTACATATGGACCTATGTGGACATTCTATAAAAAAATAACTTGGAGGTGAGTATTACTTCATGTTAGCGATTGACTAATTTTCCAGACTATCACATGTATCCTTCTTGATATATAGATAAGAAGCATTGAGAAATTCAAGTTATTCAAAGCACTAGCAAAGAACCAAACATGCTATGAGTTAAAGCACATATAATTATAAAGAGGAGGAGATTTCACATCAAATGAATTTGTAGATTTCTGTCATGAACATAGAATAAGGAGACAATATACTACTACATACACTCCCAACAAAATGGAGTTGTTGAAAGGAAGAACTGGTTAGTACAACAAATGGTTAGAGCTATGATGTGGGAAAGAAACATACCACAAAACTATTGAGCTGAATCTATTCACACAAAAAATCACATACTAAACAAAGCACATCTCAGGCCTAATTATGACAAGACACCCTATAAGTTATGGCATGGAAAACCAACATCAATAAACACTTGAAAGTGTTCAATATTAAGTGTTATATTAAAAATAATGACGAGAAATTGGGAAAGTTTGATGTTAGGGTAGACGAAGGAATCTTCTTAGGGTACTCTAGAGAAGCAAAGGGTACAAGTGTTATAATAAAATACTACACATGATAGTTGACTACAATGTGAAAGTTGATGAGGATCTACCTATCAAAAGAAAGCGGATAGGATTCATCAATCCTTCTAATCAACCAATTATTGAAGAAGAGGAAGAACATGTTGAAGATGTAGAGGAAGCATACACTTAAGATGAAATCGAGTCTCAAGTACAACATTCAAAGAAAATGTTTAGATATTTTGAGAAATAAATAAGCTTATTAGAGGAATGGATGAAAAAGGATACATGTAGTAAGGACTACATACAATTTGTAGGCTTAGCTGATTTTGAGGAGAAACTCAAAGTGCCATACAATAGTGGTATAAATGAAGAGGAAATGCAACAAAGTATCGTTGAGATGAAATATGAAATCAAAATGGAGAATTTTGAAGAAGACAACAATGAATCTGTTGTAGAGTAGCAGTGGAGAAGGCATATAAAGTTCTTAAGCATTTGTTGCAAGATGTATGTCGAAGCAGAGTGGGATAAGATTTATGATAATCTTATGCAAGAGAAGATTCAACCAGAAATGGATGAGTTGGATATCAAAATAAATGAGCTATGGGAACTTATGAATACGAATCCCAAAAGAAGATATGGTGAAGGAAGCAAACAATCAACAATAACGTCTAGTTGAATCTAAAATATTTTGAAGTCAAAATGCATGGAAAACAACATAACAAGATGTGGGTTCTAGGAGGATTGTTACTTCAAAGGCTTATGTCTAGGAGGTCATACATTTTTCTACTTTAGGAATCAGGAGCATTCTCACTCCCAAAACTATCAAATATTTTTGGAGACAAAGCTTCAAAGGGGGTTTGACACGGAGAAGGAATTCTAATTCCTTATTATAAATAATTTTAGTTTATTTAATTATCATAAAAAGCACAAGAGATTTAAGAGTGATTTATGGAGTGATTCTAAGGATAGATTGAGTGATTTTAGGAGTTAGGAAAATATGATTTATGGAGTGATTTTAAAATCTAGAAAAATATGTGATGTCTTTAAATTATATCTATTGTAAGCCTATGGACAATAAAAAATAGAGTAAGTGTGGAGAAAAGAGGATGGCCAAATGAATGTGAAATCAAACTATAGTGAGAAACAAATATTTCTGAGTAGCAATGTATGTACACATTTGTGAAATGAAATAGAATTTCATGTAATTATGTTCATGAATTACCTTTGTTTGAATATATAAGAATTCTAGTCTTTGTGTAAAATTTAGAATTAACAGAAATTTAGAGTCTATGTGCAATATGACGTTAAACTCAAAGAGTTTCAATATATGTGTGGAGTTTGAAACTAATGATAGATTTGTTGATTAATTTGTCATTTTTAAAAGAAATCCAGCACAAGGATTAAGACAATTTGAATGAAGTGAACCCAGTGAAGTATTTTGTACATATTGTAGTAGAATTTTGTGAAGAGGATTCAACACATGTCTAATCATGAATTTAATTTGCAGAAGATTGTCAAAGGATGCATATAGAATGGCGTAGAAGATAATTAACTCTCTCTACCTTATGAGTGACAAATTCTCGCGCTTTACAAACTTAATGCTGGTTTGGAGAAGGTGGAATTTGTAAGTTTATCCTTCGAAGAACTTGAACAACATTATATTTGAAACTGGAGAATGAAAATGATTTTGATCTTGACTTGAATGTGCTGGAAGGCGAGGTTCGAATTGTTGAAGTGAGCATTGTAAGTGCCAAGCTAGATGTATGTGTGAAGGCATGTCATAGTATATTTTCATGAGATGGGAAAAACACGCATTTGGGGTGCATTGGAGTATATCATATCTGTTAATGGTGGAATTGAACTTGAGTAATGAGCATTGGTGATGGTGAGAAAGTCCAACACGATTTTTTGTGGCAAGCGTGGAAAAAAACTATGTGATTTGGAGTAGTTTGAAGATGTAGGAAAAGTAGGATTTTCTTGGGTTACCAAAAATTTTGGGGGAAATTTCTTAGCCAAAGTGAAAATTAGCATTTTTCTCCAACTTTAATGTTTTTATTAGACTATACCAATGCTTTTGAGTTACTCATGTTAACTTGACTTTATTAGGATGGAGGATAGGAAGTAACTCATATTAAGTTGATTTTATTAAAATGAGTATATTGAAATTATATAAGTGGAGGGAAATAATTATATTGATTTGACATAAATAAAGTATAGGAGCCAAAAAATTTCAATAAAGAGAAAATTGAGTTTTTTTTGGAACTTTAATAATTTTATTAGACTTAATACTCCAAATATTAGACTTAATACTCCAAATGGATTTATATTGAATTGATTTTATTGAAATAAATATATTCATTTCATATGATGGAGTAAAATAAATAATTAAAAATTATATTGTTTTTTTTAATAAGAATAAATAGTAGAGATTTCATTTTCCCCAAAGTATTGTTATTATACTTTAAATATTAAGTTTAATTAACTTATATTTAAGTTTAAATATTACACATTTAATGATTATAAAATTTTATTTATTTCACATGAAAAAAATAAAAATGTGCCAAATATTATATATATATATATATATATATATATATATATATATATATATATATATATATATATACATATTTCGTTTTTTTTCAAAGTTTTTTGTTTTAGTTAATTTTAAAGAAAATTTGGTAGATATTTTTAGAAACTCAAGTTTAAGTTGTTCAAACTGTAGAATTTGAGTGCCTCACTAGTTTTTCATGGTATTGTATCTCTTTATGCATTCAAAAATGTATTTTAAACAACAAAAAACCACAAATTTACTTGAAATTGTATTATTGGGATTTCACTCAAAAAGACCCTTTTGTCTATAAGTTAGAATATATATATATAAAGACCCTTTTGTCTATAAGTTAGAATATATATATATATATATATAAAGTGGAAATACCCTTGGAATTGTAATGTGAAAATTCAAATTTCCATCAAGCCATCAAAATCTCCCAGAGATAAAATCTGGCCTAGGCCACACCAACCCTTAACATAACATGTCTGGATTTTTCCCCAGTTTCGAATTGGTGACATTTACATCACAAAGTGACTTAAGAATACACCCTATCACCTTCTATTCTACACCTTGTGGACAAATTTCCATCAAAATTAATGAAAAACATATGAACAAGAAAAATTAAATACGAAAAAAAAAATTTCTTAATGATTTAAATATAGATCACAAAAAGTTAAATATAAAAAAAAAAAATATTAAAGATTTAAATTTAATTAAATTATATTAAAAATTAAAAATTAAAAAATTAAAAAATTTTAAATTTTATTTATTTAATATTTAACCATACAAAAGATTCGACATATTAAAATTTAAAACAATAAAATTTAATGATAAAATTTTATGTTAAATTTGTTAATTGGAAACTGAAAATCTAAACTTGTAGGAAAAGTAATACAAATTATTACTGGAAATCTAAACTTGCAGGAAAAGTAATACAAATTATTATGGCAAGAAAATCTAAATCTTGAAATAAAATAAAATATTGTTATATTTTCATACATAGTTTTAGTTTAATTTAAATACATTATTAATTTTTGCAAGTGTAAAATTTATATATAATTAAAAAATAACAATAAGATTTATTTAATTTATTTCTTTTCAAGAATTTGAAAATGTATAATAATTAAATAACACTAAATAAAATAATTTTATTTGAAAAAATACAATTATAATAATTTAAAATTATATATATTTTTAATTAATTATAATTGAAATTTTAAAATAAAATAAAAATAAAAAATATATTTAAAAACACAATTATGATAATTTGAAATTATGACTTTTAAATTAAATAAATTATGACTTTTAAATTAAATAAAATAATGTATGAGATAAAAAATAAAATAGATAATATTTTTTTATTTTTTTTAATTTATAATAATATTTTAAAATAAAATAAAAATATATATCTAATTTATTTTAAATAAAATTAATATAATTATAATAATGTGAAATTATAAATTTTAATTAAGTAATATATTATGCCAGAAACAAATGATTCATCATTTTTTTTGAAATATATAATTTATAAAAATAAAGGTTAGATATTTTATTTTTATTAAAAGATTATGATTGTTTAAGTATTAAATTTAATTAAATTATATTAAAAATTAATTAATTTTTTTTTATTTAATATTTAAAAAAAAAAATTAACCTATTAAAATAAAAAAGATTCAATGTATTCAAATTTAAAAGAATAAAAATTTAAACATAAAAGTTCACGTTGAAATTGCTAGCTCGAAATATAAACTTGCAGGAAAACTAATCTAAAATATGCTCCGAAGAAAATCTAAATCTTAAAATAAAAGAAAATGGTGTTGTTATATAAAAGACATTTTAAAACAAATGGAATAAGATTTAAGATTTAATTAAAAATTGTTTTTTTTTATTAAAACGTTGAAAATCTATAATAATAATTAGATAACACCAAATAAAATATTATATATAATATTTAAAAAAAATATAAGTATGATAATTTTATCATAAAATTATGTTAATTTAACATTATAATTTTTTTAATCAAACATAATTTAAACTTTAAAATAAATAAATAAACAAAAAAAATATATTTAAAAACACAATTATAATAGTTTGAAATTATGATTTTTAAATTAAATAATATATGAGATAAAAAATAAAATGGATAATATTTTTTATTTTTTTTAATTTATAAATAAAATAAAAAATATAAATATTTTATTTTAAATATAATTATAATAATGTGAAATTATAAATTTTAATTAAGTAATATATTATGCCAAGAAATAAATGATTCATAATTTTTTTTAAATATATAATTTATAAATAGTTAATAAAATATAGATTGCCATAAATGTAATTGCTTTTACTTTGCAATTGGATTTGTCGAAAAATAAATTGAGTGGACTTGTCCCGGAAGTTCTCTCTAATTTATCAATGTTGGCTTCTTTTGATGTTTCATATAACAACCTTTATGGCCCAATTCCAACAGGGACACAATTTTCCACTTTCAATGTAACATTTTTGACAAGAATGAATGCTTATGTGGGCTTCCTCTAACAACATGCAATCAAAATGATAAGCCAAAGAGAACAATCACTGGAGGCAAAAACAATAATAGTAATGCTAAAAGGGGATTGTTGAGCTATGCCAAAGAAAAAGTGTCCTTGTTAGCATTGTCATTGGGATTAGGGATCGGATTTGGTGGAGTTGTTGCTATGTTCATCATTTCGGAAAAAGCAAGATGTTGGGTAATGGGCATGTCCTCCAACATACGAAAGCCATTTTATGGAGTTTACTGATTCCCCAAAATAGGTCACGAGCCTTTGTCCATATAACTCAATGTAATATTGTATGTCTTATTATTATTGTATGAGTTGTTTTTTCCCAAATTTTCAAATATATGTTTTTTTGGAGTTTACAGATTCCTAAAATAGATCACAAAAGCTTGTCAATGCCTCAATATATTAATGTATGTCTTATTATTATTGTAAGAGTTGTCTTTTCCTAAAATTTCAAATACATTTTTCTAAACTTGTTTCACTATCAATATGACATTTAATTTTACTATTAAATTATTTCATATTTACACTTACATGGAAGGTGCTCCTATTATAGGTTTGGCTAGGTAAATCTGGCCAGTGAAATCTTTGGATTTTCCTCTCCTTCATCTAATAATTTTTTTACCACGTAGAAACATGAACAATACCTCTCACTCTCGAAGTAGAAGGATTACATTTGGCATGAACATTGGTGATTGCACGTCTGTAGTCGACCAACATATTGGTTGCCTTTACAAGCGGGCCTCACTCATCTTACTGATGTCTATCTTGCATGATACAGAGAGTGAGCAGTGCTTTGAAGCAACATCTGGTAATGTTACACATCAGCAGTGTTATAGCTAACGACATTGCACATATCAAGAAGCTTCACAATGTATTTCAAGGCGTCGTTAACCCACTTGGAGTTGTCCATAACTCAAAAAAATCTCTGAGAATTCATCTATCATAACACATTGCAATGAATATTCATATAAAAAAATTGTCAACAACCCATGTAACGAATATTCATATCAAAAAACTATCAACAATCGATGTAATGAGATCAAAAAATCTATAAAGAATGGCTTTGTTTCTATTAAAATGTTATCAAATATAGTTGTAATAAATAAGCATGGCTTTGATCTATTGAATATTTATGGAAATTTCATTTCTGAAGAAGGGATTGATGTTATCAAAGATGCGTTGAGAAATGTGGCGGTTGGTGTCTCGTCTGGTCTGGTTTTGGGGAGCAATGTCGAACGATGACCACCAGTTCGTGTCCAAGGTGATGTAGGAGCCTCCAAAGCATTCCCTCAGCAAGCTGATACCATCTAAAAGAACAACTAGATAGTGATCAAAGCCATCTTCAGTGGAATTGACATCTTCAGTTGTAAAAAATTCTTCAGTGGAATTGACATTTCAGTGGTAAGGCAATCTTTAGTGGAATTGACATCTTCAAGGCCATCGTGATGTAGGAATTGACATCTTCAGTGGTAAAAAGCTGGAAGATATTGTGCCATTTTCACACAACTGCGATGTCCCTCATGTGACTCGTAGGATGGTTTTGTTAGCCTGTTGACTGAATCTAGGCAGACCAAGGATGATCTCAAGGTGCCTACTGATGAGCAACTGCTGGCCCAGATCAAGGCTGGATTTGACGAGGGAAAGACCTTATTGTAACTGTTGTGTCTGCAATGGGAGAGGAACAGATTTTTTCGCTGAAACATATTGGTCCAAAAGTGAAGAATATCAAGGTCCAAGGTCTTAAGATTTCAATGTGACTGGAAAAGTATTGTTTTATGAAGAATTGTGAGTGTGAAAATAAGCTTCAACAACCGAAGCTTTGTTCTTGGTATTACCGTGTTGTAGAGATAATATTGATGGGATTCAAAAACATCTCAAAGATGTAGATCTTGCAGATTTTATTGTAGGAATGTCTAAGGTTGAGGCTCTTAAAGTTATGTCAATATTTGTATATGTTTTGTAAGGGAGTGAGGTGAGATCTTTAAATCTCTTTGACCATGTGTGTTAGGTGAGAAGGGTGTTCGGGCTTTTGCCTCTTTCCTAAAATCTCAAAAAGTTTTGGAAAAACTATATTTCATGAATCATAATAGTATTTCCAAGGATGCTGCTAGAACTATTTGTGAACTTCTTCTTTCGGTTGAAAAGCTCAAGATTTTGCATTTCCATAACAACATGATGAGAGATGATGGAGCAGAGACCATTTCCCAACTTGTTAGAAATTGCTTTGTATTGGAGGATTGTAAATGCTCGTACACCATAGTATGTATTGAGGGTGTTATTGCTTTAGCAAGGCCTCTGTAGCAGGCACACTTTGAAAAATTTGGATTTGAGGGATAACATGTTTTGTCAAAAGGTCGGGCTATGTTCTAGTTAGAGTATATATGAATTTATCATCATATCTCACGATAATTTATTTCGAACTCAGAGTCTTTGTTTAAAAGTTCTGGCTTAGCGGTTATTTAATTTAATTAAGTTTATTTTGCAAAAGTGAAGGGTGATTTACTAACATTTGATATTTTATGCTAAGAATCTATATCTACATGTAATATTACTTTTGTTATTTGAGTTTATGTGCTCTTCTACATCAACCAGGTATTCCTCATTTGAGAATGATAAAACTCTGTTAAAATAATAAGTTCATTGAATTCTCAAAAGAGTTTGCAGAAGCTATAGCATTTCTAAAATTAAAAAAATTCAGCATATCTTTATTTTCTCATTTATAAAGTTCCACATGTTCCACGATAAAGTAAACGTCAATTTTAAAGTCCTTTGATATGAAATTATGTCCTTTGCGGAAGAATAAGTCGAAGGGTCAGAAAGACTAAATTTTGAAAATGTAGATGTGGTTATAAGAGACACTTAACATAACATTTGAAATGGTAGTTCATGGCCACTATTTATCTGCAGTGAGGATGGATCGCTGCAATCATTACAACTTTGGTGAAATATTAATTTTATTTTAATTAATATTCGCTTCTTTATTATAGTGGGGGATATTTATTTTATTTTAATTAATGTTTACTAATTTATTATAGTTGGTGAAATAATTTTTTATTTTATTTTAAATAATATTTACTAATTGCGCTAAGAGGTGCTCTATAGGCCAGTATATGAGGGAGATGTTGTCACCTAACATAAGGTTACATTAAAAAAATTTAAAAAATATGAGGGAGATGTTGTCACATAACGTAACGTTACATTAAAAAAATATTAAAAAAAATATGAGAGAGATGTTGTCACGTAACGTAATGTTACATTAAAAAATATGAGGGAGAGAGGGAGAGGAAGAGGGAGCGAGATAGAGATGGAGAGAGAGTGTGTATGTTTTTTGGGTGAGAAGGAGGGACAAGGGGAGATAGAGATATAGATGGGGCAGGGGAGCAGGTAGAAGAGTGAGGAAAAGATAGGGAGGGAGAAAGAGGGATAGATGGGAGATGGAGGGGGTAGAGAGAGAGAGAGAGAGGCAAAGAGAGGGAGGGAGGAAGAGGGATAGATGGGAGATGGAGAGGGGAGAGAGAGAGAGAGAGTGACATATGTTTAGGGGTTGAGATAGAGAGACAAATAAGGAGAGATGGAGGGAGGTATAAATATAGATAGCAGGGGGAGAGAGGAAAGAAGAGAAACTTAGAGAAAGTTAGGGAGAGGTAGATAGAATGAGATAGGGGAGAGGGAGGGGAAGAGAGAGAAGGAGATCGCGAGAGAGGTAGACACATAATGGAAGGTGGAGAGAGAGGGAAGAAGAAAGAGTCTCACACAGAAAAATATAGACATAGAAGTTAGATTTAGAAAGTCATGAATATTTAAGGTTTTCAATGTGGTTGTTGATTTCTAATCCTATTTGATCACATGCATTATATGCATTGATTTTAGTGTAGATGTCAATTTATAATTCTATTTAATACCTCACACTAGATGCATTGATTTCAGTGTCTATGTTAATTTCTACTCCTATTTGATTGCTTGCACATGATGCATTGGTTTTAGTGTAGATATTTATTTCTAATCCTATTTTATCGCTTGCACTAGATGTATTGATTTCAATTTAGATATCGATTTCTAATCATATTTAATACCTTACATTAGATGCATTGATTTCAGTGTCGATGTTTATTTCTATTCATATTTGATTGCTTGCATTAGATGCATTGGTTTCAATGTAGATATTGATTTCTAATCCTATTTGATTGCTTGCACTAGATGCATTGATTTTAGTATAGATGTTGATTTCTAATCCTATTTGATTGTTTGCACTAGATGCATTGATTTTAGTGTAGATGTTAATTTCTGATTTGATGCAACAAGATGTATGATGTACATTAATTTCAAAGTAATTAGATTAATAGTGTGCATTGATTTCAGTGTAAGCACATCTCTACCTCCTCCATCTATATCTCTATCTCCCATTGTCTCTCCTTCTTTATCTCTCTATCTCAACCCCTAAACATACACACTCTCTCTCCATATCTATCTATCTATCTCTCCCTCCCTTCCTTTCCTATCCCTTTCTCTCTCTCTCTCTAACATTTCTCTATCCATATCTATATCTCTTCCTCCCTCCCTATCTTTGCCTCTCTCTTCTTCCCTCTCCCCACCCCATCTATATCTCTATCTCCCCTTGTCTCTCTTTCTCACCCCCAAAACATACACATGCTATCTTAGTGTAAGCACATAAAAATTATTCAACCATAAAGACAATACTTGAATTTTCATCCTAAATAAAATGTTTGCTTACCCAAATGTTTTCTTTTTGAAACTATAAACTATTTATAATTGGGTACATTCTTATTATTCCCATTTTCCATCATTCAACATTGTTAATTACTTTTCATTCAAACGCGGTAATAGAAAATAACTACCATTGAAAATTATTGGGGTTTAACACTCCATAAGTCACAATGATTGAATTTCGAGAAAACTACTATTAATATTGGAGAGGAACAAAGACAAGGTATGTTGTTTACTACAATAGCCCGAGTTAAATAATTGAATAGTCTATGATTCCAACTACTCTTCTCATATGATCGATATGAGAAAATGAAAAAACTAATAGGTGTGACAATAGGAACAGTGGAATAAAATAGTTTCAGATCTATTGCAATGAAGATTGTTTGTAATTGACTATATTCTTAGTATTCACATTTTCTATGCATCAAATTGTTACATTGACACTTTGCACTCAAAATTTGTATCTCATCATTTTTCATCATTCAAGTTACTAACAATCTCTCTCATCTCAACAAACTGAGGTAATTAAGCAAATTTTAAATTAAATTGACCAAATTAATCTTATACATATTTAGCATATTTAAAATGATCAAAATAATTAGATGTTCAACAAATTTTGTATGACCGCACACAATTGAAACCAGCCTAGATCCATCTTAAGACCAGATCTATCAATCGTCGAGAGGGATCAAATCTCTCGAGGTGCAAACCTTTCCTCAAGTTTTGCACCTAAAAAATAGGTTTACATCTCAAGAGATTTGATCCCTCTCAGCGCTTGTTCACTATAAGTTGTGAAATATCACCAAATATTTATTTATTTTAATTAAAATTCACTATTTTTTTGTGATTTAATTTTCCAAGATGACCTTCCTAAATCTTTTATTTCTTCAGTGTACCTTTACAATTCTAAAAACAATTAACAATTTTATAAATATGAAACATCCTAAAACATAAATATAATCTCTTTTTTTATATAAATATTAAAAATTCTAAAAATTTGAAAACATTTTATATTTTTTTATAGTATTTATTTTTTCATTATTATTTAAAAACCTTATAAAACCTTTATTCTAATATATCGTATTTCATAATAACAACACCAAAATATAAATTTAATTTTTAAATTATCAAATATTAATTTTCCTTTTCTTGTTTATTGATTTACATTTTTATAATTTATTATTTTTAATCAATTATAAAATTTGTTCTAAATAATTATAAATATTAATAAAAAATATTTAAATTTGATTGAAATATAAATATAAATATAAATAGAGAGCTTATATAATAATAAATTTAGATATAATTATGGTTGAAAAAATATACATTATTATAAATTAAGGGTGATATTTTATATATTTAATTAGAAATTAGATAATATAGAAGAATGATTTTATGAATATATAATTAAAAATGATGAGCTTTGGGTGGAGAGTTAAAGGTTGAAATTAAAACTCTACATTTTAAAATATACATTTTCATCTTCACCCTATTAAATGGGTTGGCAATGATACATGAAATTGTGCATTTTGAAATACAAGTTTTTATTCCCCATCTTAGTGATATATAATCAAATCTGGTGAGAATGAGGATGTGTGGTGATATTGTGCATTTGAAACCATTCATATCAAAATGCATAATTCTATTACCTCATCCACCATAGTATATAATTACATAAGAAAACATGGGGTGGGAGTGAATCTATAAGTGGAGATAGTGTAGGAAAATGTACATTTAAAACTATGGGTGGTGGTGGAGATAGTGCAGGAAATTGTACATTTGAAACTATGGGTGGCGTGGAGGGTGAAATTGTACATTTTATTGTGTATGGGGGTGAAGGGAAAAAGTATGCATTTCATAGTGGTGGGGGTTGGGGATAAAATTGTGCATTTGTTTCATCACTAAAAAGTACAACTTTACCCCCCACCCATAGTGAATAAAAGTGCACGATTTCACTTCCCACCCGTTGAAGCCCCGAAAATCAAGTCTACAACAAGGGGGATACCCGCCCGGTCCGGACCTTGGTTGGCAGTTCCTTTTCCGTTTGGTATAGCGGGTCCGACTGGGGATATGGGACCAGTTTCCCAATTTAAGTGTGTGTGTGAGAAAGATTGATATTTTTGATCTAACAGTTTCTAAATGGAATACTTCTACTCTAATTCTAATCTAATAATATGGAAATTGTATTCTAATAAACAGAAATATATAAATCTACACTAACCCGGGGTGTAATCTTTCTTCTATGCGATCTAAAATGATTTCAAACAACAACTGGTAATAAAGATCATTCAGTTGTTATGAGAAAAGAATTCAATAAAGATGAACCACTTCGTAAAAAAAGTTATATGAAACAGTTGTGAGAAAAATATTGCATTGTAAGCTACTCATACATTAAGCATGAATAAATATCTATCACCGTACAAAAGTGCCAAATTATAACTCAGGAATTCATACATCAATATATAAATAACTAAACTGAAAATCACCCTAACACAAGGCAGAAATAGTTAAGAGATAGAAATACCATTTATAACTAGTCCTACTCATGAGCTTCAAGTGATAACGATTTATCTCTTCTTGATCTAACATCCACTAAGAGTACAAAAGTGCAACATCAGTAGTAGATATCAAATTCAAACATCAATAAATCCTATTCCATTCATTCATCAAAACCTCCTCAGAGGGTACATAAGTGCATGTTCTGGGGATAATTTTTTGATAAATTTCAGGACCCTAATCTAAATGCATGAGAAGGGTTTAAATACTACTAACTAAATCTAAAAATAAATTATTACAAAAATGTAGGATGCGGTTTAAATGACCGTCCTCATTTCAGGAAAATAAAACAAAATTAAAACTAAAATTGAATCTAAAATTAAAACTACTTCTGTATTTGGTCCTTGAAATCGCACGCATGCAGCATCTGTTTGAGAAGAGTCGGCTGGCCGACTTCCGCTTTTAGCTGAGCTGAGAAAACCGAATCGACAAGAGCTGGTGCCATCTTTTCGGCCAAATTGATGATACACTTAAGAGTCATCCACTAGCTATGTGGCTTTACCAAGTATGCCTAGTAATAATCCCAGTTCAACCTGGTTAACCCTTGCATTGCTTCTGCCTTTTCTTTTGCCTTCTGCTTCCAATCTATCTCTATCGTTACTTTCTTGCAATTTTCGGGGCTTGCAGGTGACTGGGAAATTAGCAGCTTTCCTTTTCTAGAAATTTTTCTCAACGATGCGCGATTAACGCTAGGCACTAATTGTGCATTGGAAACTACCTCCGTTTCTTGGTCTGAGTTTCCTTGATGCGTTTTTCTCCTTTTGCGCTTTTTCCTTCTAGTGGATATAAAGTTCAAAATTTGTAAAAATAATAATTTCGTAAGCTCTTGACCCTGAGTCTTAAATTGTCTATTTCTGATATCAACGCTATCCAGTATCCACTTCACCATGTCTGTGTGTGGGAGAATTTTGGGTCTTGCTGCTATCCGGTGCAAGAATGAGCAAGCTAGATCTGTGATGGATGCCTCAGAAGAACTATTTGAGCCCGCAGTAGCAACAACTTCCATTACTCTGGGATTCTCCTCTTCAAGCAGATTATGCATGCCTTCCCACGTAGCAATTCCTGCATCTCTGTTACAGGCCGTGTCTGTATATAAGGGTGTCGTTTCCTTTTCTTCAGAGCTTGGAGCTTTGCTTTTCTTTCCCATTTTATCCTACGTATTGCTTTGTGTTGTCCTTTGTTCTCTGTTCCTACAATTCACAAATGAAGTGAAAATAATGACAAGGAAGGGTGATGGGAAAGTTTTAAATGCTGAAGACACATCAAATATACCACCTTATGTGAGATGATTTTTCGATAAGCATGAAACCATATTCCATTTAATAACTGGAAACTAACTCATTTATTAGCATTAAAGTGCATAACCAAGTGTCAGCTTATGGAAAATGCTTTTCTTGAATAACGAGCCTGAAAGATCTGCAATGAAGGGATTTCATGATTTGCTTCGCAATATCGCAGATCACAACATCGTGGAATGATAATGTCATAGAATCGCAACATCGTAGAATTGACCGCTCGTGTCATCGCATTATCGAGTTGTCACTGTATCGCGAAATCGCAATATCGCAATATCACAGATCGCAGAAACATTATGCATGACAAATTTTGTTATTCTGTTTTCGACGAAATGCGATTTGCGATCGGCGTCATCGCATATTGGCAAATTAAAATGTTTTCAATGTAAGTTGTGCTTGATGCATGTGATGCGATATTATCGCGATCTCGCAATGTTGGAATTCAGCTTATAAGGTGATATCCTGTCATCTTTTTGCGATGCGATATTTCCTAAAGAAAGATTTTGTCTTACTTTATCATAAAACTTAGATTTTTTAGATTTTGCAAAGGGCGTTTCCTAAGCTTATGATGGTAAGTTTATTCGAAAAGGAAATTTAAACACTGTTTTGCTTTTTTTAATTTTTAACTAAGAGTCCCCACTTATTTAGTATTATGGAATAACACTAAATAAGAAGGGGGGTTGTTGCTGGCCACAACAATTGGCGATTCACTTGGAAGAACTAGTTATCTCTGCTATTTTTTGAATTTTCAAAACTTCCAAAACAGAAAATTTTCCAGAAAGTTAAACTTTATTATAGAAAGATAAAGTACATTATACTTTAACTTGTCAATGACATTTTGTTTCAACTATTTTCAACTTTGATTATTTGCAGCCTCAAGCTAGTCCTTGTATTTACATCAGTCATTACTTGGCTTGTAGAAACAAAGTCTTCTCTGTAAACCAGTTTTAAATATGATCATTTGTCGTAGGTAGAGCCTATGCTGCCAACAGGCGTTTATAGCCTCAACAGGGTTACCTGTTACCCAGCAATGATCTTGTATCCTACTTAAAGAAACCTACAATTCCCAAAGAAGAAACCACGTCCACACTTATTGCTTTGATTTTCTTTTACTCTTAAGGAACAATGTCTTGGTTTGATAGCCAATTTATGACACAGTCACTCACTTGATTTATAACTTTGCTGAACAAACTGGCTCGTGATGAGACCCCTTGCCTTTTGATCACAACAATCTTGAGTCATTGCCCTGTTATGGTATGCAGTATTAGCAAAGTCAGCAAGTTATAATATCTGTGATTATGATAAGCCGGCTCGTGATGAGACCTCTCACTCTTTAAGATAAAGTGTATCCTTGGATTGTTCCTCTGAAAGTTGTGATTTCCTTAGTAGGGAGGGAGTCATTGTTTCCTTAAGATAGCTCTGGAAGACAATAGTAGAGTTTTTGGAAATAGTTGTTCTACAGAGAATCTTTATTTTGTTATTGATACCTTTCATTGCACTGATATAAAACAATTTCTCACTAAAGGTTGTTTTCATCAAATTTTATGAAGTTGAAACTAGTATCATATCTAGGCTAGAGTTTTTAACTATATATTTCAATAATAAATATCAATTTTCCAAAAGATTTGCTATTTATACAAGTGAAAGATCAAAATTTGAAAGAGAATTGGTGTCTTTTTCGTAAATTCCTATTGTAACCATTCACAACTGGTTTTATTATGAAAAGAAAAACAACTACTCTACAAAAATAGAAGAATGATCTTCTATGGAAAATATTTCTTAAGTATCTGACCATTAACAGGTAAACAATCTCTTTTCCTTGTTAAATCTTGTAGCATGAAAGTAGACGGACCTACGACTTCTTCAATTTGAAAAGGACCAACCCACATTCTTTGAAATTTTGTATGTTTTCCTTTTTCCTCGTGAGCCTTGTCCCATCTGAAAATCTTTTCTGGATACCATATTGGAATCAAAAGAGGCTTTCACCAATTCTTGATGATGAGCATGAGTTACTTTAGCCCATTCTCGTTGTTCTTCTAATTTGATTAATTCCAGCTGCCTAAGTTGTAAAGAAGAAGTTGGTGCTTCATCAATATATTGAACCAAGGCTAAATAGGGAATTGCCAGATGTGTTAGAAGAACTACTTATTTCCCATAAACTAATTTAAAGGGAGAAGTGCCAATAGAGGCTTTCTGCATTATTCGGTCTACCCATAAAGCACATATTAAAGACTTATGCCAATTCTTATGATTTTGGTCAATGGTTCGCTTGATAATCTTGATTAGGTTTTTATTTGTAGACTCAGCTAACCCATTGCCCCGGGTAGTAATTGGCAGAATATTTAAGTGTGAAACCTCTTTTGAGTGCAAATTCAGTCATTGCATTTCTAGAAAAGTATGATGCATTATCAAACATTAAAGCGGAAGGCAATCCAAACCTGGTGATTATGAACTGATCTATGAATTCAATGATGTTTTCAGCGTTAGCCATCTTGAGTGGAACTGCTTCTACCCATTTGGTAAAGTAATTTATTGTTGTAAGGATGTATCTATGCTATTTAGAAGAGTGAGGAATGATCTCACCTATTATGTCCAATCCCCACTGATCAAAGCGTTGTTCAATAGTAACTGGTTGCAGTGGCAAGGATGGTTTCTTTTGTCTCCCAGCAGCAGTTTGACAGACTTGGCATTTCCTTACATAGTTATGTGTGTCTTTGAATAATGTGGGCCAGTAATAGCCCGCGGGTAAAATTTTATGAGCAGTTGCATCTCCAGCATAGTGTCCGTCTGCTGGCCCATCGTGGAGTTCCTGCAAGACTTTTTCAGCTTCAGCTTTCTTAAGACATCTAAGGAGAATATAATCATAATTTACTCTAAAAAGAACGTCATTCACGAGTTGATATTGTTTGGCTTTTAACCTCAGGGCTCTTTTCTTGGTATGATCAAGATTTGAAGGGGCATATCTATTCTTTAGATAATAAATAATATCAGCATATAATGACTGAACATCGTTTAGGCTTGCCTCGTACACTTGTACCTCTGCAAATGGATTTTTGGACACTAGCGATGCTCCTGCCAGCATTTTGCAAAAGCCTTGGCCTTTTACAATACTTGCTGGTTTGATTTCTACATCATATTCCTATAAGGCAGTAACCCAATTGGCCCTTTTCTCACCCACATCCTTCTGTACGAGAATATTTCTTACAACTGGAAATGGTACTATGATCTTGGTATGTGTTTTGAGTAAAAAAGGTATGAAATATTTAATTGCTTTAAAAACAGCATAAGCTTGTTTCTCCACATCTGAATAATCCAGCTCAGCTCCATGTAAATTTGAATTGAAAAAGCAATTGGGGCTTCCACCTTTTCTTGATTTTCTTGAGTGAGTATCGCAGCATATGATCTATCTGAGGAAAATGTATACAAAATAAAAGGATCAGAAAAATTTTGAGTTGCTAAATATGGAGCATTGATAATTGCTTGTTTGATCAGATTGAATGCCTCATGTTCATCTTGGCCCCATTTAAAGTTTGCATTCTTTTTAATCATGGCTTGTAAAGGAGACACGATTCTTGAAAAATCTAGAACGAATCTCTTTACAAAGTTAATCTGGCCAAGGAAAGATTGCATGGCTTTCTTGTTGTGAGGTAGGGGTACTGTGGAAATTTCCTTGATTCTGTCAGGATCTATGTGAATTCCAGATTTTGACACTATGAATCCTAGAAGTTTTCCTTCACTTAATGCGAAAAAGGATTTTTTTGGGTTAAGCGAAATCCCATACCTTAAACAACGTTGGAATATTTGTTTTAAATCTCTGAGATGGTTGTTTCATTTCTTGGAATAAACAGTAATATCATTCAAATAGATTACCATTGACTTATTAACTAACCCTTTGAATGCAACGTCCATGGCTCTCTGAAATGTGGCACCCATGTTAATCAAACCAAATGGCATCTTCTGATATGTGTATGTGCCCCATTTAGCTCTGAATGTCATTTTTAATTGATCGTCGGGATGTACCAGTACTTGGTTGTATCCTGAGAATCCATCCAAGAATGAGATTAATTCTGAGCTCGCAACTGCCTGCAGTATTTGTTCCATGGGAGGTAAAGGAAAATTGTCCTTCTGGCAGGCCTTGCTAAGGTTTCGAAAGTCAATGCAAATTCTGATATCTCTGTTTTTCTTTCTAACAGGTACAATATTGGAGACCCATTTAGAATGTCTAACAGGAAAGATTATTTTGGCTTTCAATAACTTGTTGAGTTCAGTTTTAATCTGATTTTCTAAATTTGGATGGATCTTTCTCAGCTTTTGTTGGACAGGTTTTTTATTATCGATCATTGGGATAGTATGTTGGATGATGGAGGTGTCGTATGTTTTGAGTTCATCGTAATTCCAAGAAAAGACACTTTTGTATTGTTTCAAGAGACGGATATACGCTAATTTTTCTTCAGGGGCTAGGCCAAGGCCTAGGTTGATATTCTGGGGTTTGGTATCAGTTCCTAGATTTACTAATTCATAATTCAAAGTTGAACTTTGGAGTTTTGAATTGGTAGATCTTTTGAAATGATCTTTCAAATCATAAAGGTCTTCTAATTTGACTATTGATTTAGGTATAGCATTGTTAGTACTATCATGTTGCAATTGTTGGTCATGCTAGTCTTCGTCAATTATTTGATTGGTGTAGGATCCTTCAGATGTGAGAAAACTCACGATATCAGGATCGTCGCTGAAAATCCTCCAATTGGTAATGTTATCAGGAATAGATGGTCTAAAAATTAACTCAATTGAAAATCGGTCAGGGCTAAAATATTCTGAAGGAATGAGCTTGGAAGCTACGTTGGCTAAGAGGTATGTGCTAGCATTCTGGAGTCTGGGAATTGAAGAAATATTAAATGCTATAAAGTGTTCAGTCAGATCTTGAACTAAAGATTGGTAATGCTTTAAATGACCTGATAAGCAGTGTATAGTATTACGTACCTGTCTTATTACAATTTCAGAATCTCCAAAAACTTGCAGGTATTTGATATCCAATCCGATTGCTTTGTACAACCCTTGGACTAGAGCTTCGTATTCTGTGGTATTGTTGGTGCACTCAAATTCGAGTTTGCAATTTAGCATGGTTTTATCTCCCTCCAAGCTTACTAACACGCATCCTGCTCCTACTCCTTCGTTAGACTTAGAACCATCAAAAAATAGTTTCCAAAACAAAGATTTATTTACAGGACTATCTATAAAACTAATGCATTTAGAACTATTTGTTTGAGAAAAATTTTCTACTTGGGATAAAACAGAATGTTCTAAGTGAGGCGAAGTATGAGCATTAAAATTTCCTAGGAAAGAATCTACTGAATAGTTGCCAATAATGTTAGAATTGTATGCTACTGGTTTGTTTTCTCCCTCGAGTTTTGTTACTATGTATTTCTAATGGTTTTCCCATTCAACTTTTATTTGATTGGGTTTACCATTATAAGGCAGCCACATGTGAGACCAGTCGGTTGCAAAGTATCCGTGAAGTTTTTCTGACCAATCTCTGCTAAGAATTAAGCCATAAAATTCTGGAATATCAGCAACTAAAATGTCGATAACTTGACATACCTTTGGGTTGGATGACAGCCTTATGGTAACTTGATTTAACTCACCAATCACTTTGACTTGTGATCAATCTAGCTGAACTATGAGCACAGTGGATTTTTGTGGTTGAACGTTCAATTTTTCACAAATTGATCTTGGTAAAATATTCGATGAAGCTCCAGAATCCACTAAGTAATTATGCACGTTTTTATTGAAAATTTCATAAGTAAGGAGAAATGGGGGAGTATGCGATCTCGATCTACTTCCAATTAATGCGATATCATTTGGATCAACTTTATTCATCGTATTAGTTGGAGGTCTTTCCATATCATGGGAAGCTTGAGAGATTACAACAGTAGGTAAAGGTGCAACTGGTACAGCATGTAATTCTTTCAAAAGTACTTTCTGCTGGTGTTTTAACTTGCTCAATTCAAAAAGAGTAATATTGGCCCTAGTCTTTTTCATGTCTTTTACGATATTATACTCCATTTCATCCAAAATGATTAACATTTTAGATGGAGTTGTCGTGTCTGTTTGGACTGGGCTGGTTTGAGTCACTTTAGGTGATGTTTTCTTGGTTGCGACTTTATCCTTCGTCATTGAGCTTGCGCTCTTTGGCTTAGGTGTAGGTTGAGGAGGATCAAGTTGATTTCTACTATGAGTACTAACCGGGAATGCCTCTTGATCCTCTTCATCTGGGAGGATGAAATCCCACATACCTTGTAACTCTACAACTTCTTCTTCATCGGTATGTTCTTCTGTAGCGTTTTCCTCTTCTTCTTCTTCTGATTCAGCATTTGAAATAGCGTTAGGGGGTTTGGAATCAGTTGAAGGATTTCTTTTAAAAGGCCTGTATGGCTTCTTAGAAGAAGTTTCTGCTACTTGTTTCTTAATGTCGACCATCTCTTTAGACATGGTCTTTAAAACTTTTCGTAATCCTTCTAAATCGAATGGATCTTTCGATTATTTTTTCTTAAGATCTTCTTTGAAAGACACCTTCTTGGATTTTCGTTCTTCTATCGCGTTTTTATTTTCTAGGGCCAAAATATGTTTCTCTACTGCTATTGCTTCTTTCATGTTTTCAACTAAGGTTGTTTTGTTAGCCCTATCAACAAAGATTGCTAAGTTTGATGGTAAAGCAGTAATGTACCATTCACTTTGCACTTCTTCACTAGGCTGAGAAGCAGTAGGAATTTTGTTTAAGATTTTATTGAAATGTAAATTGAAATCTTTGATAGGTTCTCTTGACTCGGCCCTAAGGTTAGACAAGTCATTGATCAGTGTCGCTGTAGACCTGTCATCACCAAACTTGGTCAGGAATTGTTCTTGGAAGATGTTCCAACTAGTAATAGATCCAGATGGTAATGAGAAATACCATGATCCGACTGTTCCTTGCAGAGTATAAGGAAAAAGTTGAACAACAACATCTTCGTTGGTAACTCCATTGAGATTTATGGATAGCATAAAGTTATTTATATGTTCTTCTGCTAGCATGCCTACCTCAGGATTAAACTTAGGCAACCATTTTTCAAGATGGGCCGGTATCTGACTCAAGGGTGCAGGCATTAAGACTGCCCCTGGGTTATTCCATGGAGATTGGGCCATCGCTGAACTACTAACAGAGGAAAGTTCAGAAGATGATCCCTGTGGTTGAGAAGATGAGGATATTATGACTCCAGACGGTTGAGAAGGAGTTGAGGAAGTTGCAATAGGCTTATGGACGATGATCTGAAGTGGAGGAGTGGATGGTTGACTTCGAGATGAAGAGGTTGAGATGGATGATGATGATGAAAGAGTCTCACTATCGGATCCTTTAGGAGACTTCCTTGCTCTCTTCCTACTAGGTAGAGGTAATTCGGTTGGTTGAACACCAAAATTTTTGCTCTTTAATCTGGTAAGAGGATGAGCAGGGTTATATTGCAAAGTCATGTTGCCTTGAGATTTATCAGATTTTTGAGGAGATATTGAAAATCGCTGAAGTTTGTGAATCAAGGATTCAACTTCAGGAGGTTCAATAGTAGATTTTTTTGAAATGTCAGGGTTTGTAGGAGCGGCTGTTGCTTCAACGACTTCTAACTCTGGATTTAAAGATTCTAAATGCAATGGAGAAGTCAGGGGAGATGGTGAGGGTGATTTACTCTCAGAATGGTATTTAGATTTAGATTTGCTTGCCATTCACAGTTTTTGGCCCTCCTTCTAGCACTAAATATGTTGAAGCCCCAAAAATTGGGTCTACAACAAGGGGGATACCCGCCCGGTCCAAACCTTGGTTGGCAGGTCCTTTTCCGTTTGGTATAGCGGGTCCGACTGGGGATATGGGACCAGTTTCCCAATTTAAGTGTGTGTGTGAGAAAGATTGATATTTTTGATCTAACAGTTTCTAAATGGAATACTTCTACTCTAATTCTAATCTAATAATATGGAAATTGTATTCTAATAAACAGAAATATATAAATCTACACTAACTCGGGGTGTAATCTTTCTTCTATGTGATCTAAAATGATTTCAAACAAAAACTGGTAATAAAGATCATTCAACTGTTATGATAAAAGAATTCAATAAAGATGAACGACTTCGTATAAAAAGTTAGACGAAACAATTGTGAGAAACATATCGCATAGTAAGCTACTCATACATTAAGCATGAATAAATAGCTATCACCGTACAAAAGTGCCAAATGATAACTCAGGCATTCATACGTCAATATATAAATAACTGAACTGAAAATCACTCTAACACAAGGTAGAAATAGTTAAGAGATAGAAATACCATTTATAACTAGTCCTACTCATGAGCTTCAAGTGATAACGATTTATCTCTTCTTGATCTAACATCCACTAAGAGTACAAAAGTGCAACCAGTAGCAGATATCAAATTCAAACATCAATAAATCATGTTCCATTCATTCATCAAAACCCCCTCAGAGGGTACAAAAGTGCATGTTCTGGGGATAAGTTTTTGATAAATTTCAGGACCCTAATCTAAATGCATGAGAAGGGTTTAAATACTACTAACTAAATCTAAAAATAAATTATTACAAAAATGTAGGATGCGGTTTAAATGACCATCCTCATTTCAGGAAAATAAAACAAAATTAAAACTAAAATTGAATCTAAAATTAAAACTACTTCTGTATTTGGTCCTTGAAATCGCACGCATGCAGCATCTGTTTGAGAAGAGTCGGTTGGCCGACTTCCGATTTTAGCTGAGCTGAGAAAACCGAATTGACAAGAGCTGGCGCCATCTTTTCGGCCGAATTGATGATACACTTAAGAGTCATCCACTGGCTATGTGGCTTTACCAAGTATGCCCAGTAATAATCCCAGTTCAACCTGGTTAACCCTTGGATCGGTTCTGCCTTTTCTTTTGCCTTCTGCTTCCAATATGTCTCTATCGTTGCTTTCTTGCAATTTTCGGGGCTTGCAGGTGATTGGGCAATTAGCAGCTTTCCTTTTCTAGAAATTTTTCTCAGTGATGCGCAATTAGCGCTAGGTGCTAATTGCGTAGTGGAAACTCCCTCCGTTTCTTGGTCCGGGTTTCCTTGATGCGTTTTTCTCCTTTTGCGCTTTTTCCTTCTAGCGGATATAAAGTTCAAAATTTGTAAAAATAATAATTTCGTAAGCTCTTGACCCTGAGTCTTAAACTGTCTATTTCTGATATCAACGCTGTCCAGTATCCACTTCACCATGTCTGTGTGTGGGAGAATTTTGGGTCTTGCTGCTATCCGGTGCAAGAATGAGCAAGCTAGCTCTGTGATGGATGCCTCAGAAGAACTATTTGAGCCTGCAGTAGCAACAACTTCCATTACTCTGGGATTCTCCTCTTCAAGCAGATTATACATGCCTTCCCATGTAGCAATTCCTGCATCTCTGTTACAGGCTGTGTCTGTATATAAGGGCGCCATTTCCTTTTCTTCGGAGCTTGGAGCTTTGCTTTTCTTTCCCATTTTATCCTGCGTATTGCTTTGTGCCGTCCTTTGTTCTCCGTTCTTGCAATTCACAAATGAATTGAAAACAATGACTGTTTGGTCAATTTAGTGTTGTCTAAATTTCTATCATAAATTGTCAACCCGGGGCTCGTAAGCTGATGAAGTGAAGTGTACAATATATACTTAAGCAGCCTTTCCTAGTTCTTTTTGTCATTTTTAGTTTGTGTTGGACTTATCTTCCTAATGTGATGTGATGAAGTTATAAACAAGTGAGCGAATGTGTGTGTATGTGGTGATTTCTAAATGCTTCTTGAACTTTTTAAAGAGAAAGCTTGAAAAGTGACTTGCAATGGAATTGAAACTTCAAATGAAAGCAAAGCATTAAAAAAAGTGACTAATGGCACTAGTCCACTATCTATGCTGCTGATAAGAACAAAAATATCATCTATGTTAACTCAATGGAAAGTAAAAAACACTACTTTAACTGCAAAACTTAAATGACAAATCATAACACTTCATTCTTCCTTAACATTCTGCCTCTAGCTAAAATTGTTCATGTGAAAAATAGTTAAGAAGGAAAAAGTAATATGAGTCCAAAAGCTAATCAAACCAAGCTGCCACTCAATGATATTTTGGTCCAATAAAGGTTAGTCAATTATGATGAGAAGACCATCAAAAGGTTAGTAAGCAACTTGTCAAAAACTTGATAAAGTAAACTAGCAATGAAACTAAGTAAGCAAGGTAAAAATCAGCAACTAAGACAAGACAACTTCAAATACCATCAGTGATAAAAAGAAATAAAAACACACTATCCCGGGCTCCTAACACACCTGCATAAACAAACTGATCAGTTCTAAAAAGTGCTGGAAATGTAAAGGCATGAAATCAAACTGTACATTATTATACATGTTCAAAGAAATGAAAAACTGCAGAAATCAAACTATACATTATTGTACATGTGAAAATGAAAACAAAGAAAGGCAGGAAAATAAAGTTAAATGCTACTGTACATAGGTTGTGGCAGATGGGGGCCCTCCATCCACTCAACTAGCTAAAGATCAGCTACGTAGAGATGAACAGGAACAGTCTTCTTATATTAAATCAGCATGTCAAAATACAGTGAAAAAGTGCTGTAAAAACAGTCTTTAAAACAGAGTTTGGTAACCAAAATAATTACAGCAATTACAATATTAAAAAGCTAATCTCTAAGCGTTGGCAAACGCTTTATTTATAGGTACAGGGACAAACTGTCCTCTGCGTAAACTAAGCAACTACAGTCTTGACTAATTAACTATGCAGCAACACGCAGGCAACTCCGTGCACGTTTGGAGGAAACGGTCATCATGGGGAGTAAATCTATGGTTAGATCCTGTCCCTTGCTGTCTTCGTGGCGTGGAGGAAGTGCCAGCTGTGGTTCCGTGTCTCATTTGCTCACGCAGAGCCGTGCCACCGTTTGGAACTTTGTTGTTTGACCGTGGTTACATCTGCGTTGACCGGGGGTATATATGAGCGAGTTGGCGTAGCTGATAGCACACGAACCATGTACACAGTCATACCAACTTGCCCATGTGGCCCTTTCCTTTGGAGGACACGTGGAACATAGCAAACAAGAAAATGGCTGCGGAATCTCTGATCGGCTGCGGAAACGCTGTATTAGCTGCGGAATTGCAGCACTTGTACCAAAATTCTAAACCAACAGTCAATCATTAGCACAGTCAACAAATCATGTTAAAAAGACATATAATGCAATGAATTGAACAAGTTGATGGAGGAAATGATGACAAAAGAGAGAAGTGAATAGGGAAAAGTTGTTGGGAGGATAGGTAAATGAGTGCAAGGTTGAGGCTCAACATACCCCCACTATGAGGGTGTTGCATGTCCTCATGCAACCAAAACTTTGTCATAATCTTTCAGTCCACATGTTCAGATGCCTCTGCCAAGACATCCAACCTTCTCCTTTTTTTCCTTGTTGCCAAATTTGCTCTTGGTTTCCTAATCAAGCACCTGAATTTCAAGTTAACCAAGGTCCTGCTTAATTTCTTGCATTTCCTCTTCAATTTCCTATTCTTTCTTTGCCAAAGACCCAAATGAAGCATTGTGTTGTCGTGGACCATTTTGTCCACTTTGCTCTGTTGTCTCAATGCTTCGTTTTCCTGTTTGATATGGCGATTGAGGACTTCTAGCTCAAATATTTCTTGCTTCAGAGATTGAACCTGCTGTTCAAGGGGCAAGACAGTACTAGGACCAGCAACAGATTGCTCTAATGTTTCCAAATAATCATATGCCTCCTGCTGGACAGGGTCAATATCAGGTGTTTGTCTTGGCCTAAATTCAAATCCTTGAAAACTGCTTTCTCTCTCTTGCTGGAAAGGACTTTCCTCTCTTGGAGGACTTAGCTCAATATCTAGCCGAATTGGAGTCTTCTCAGGTGTGCCCAAATCAATGAAATGGGACTGTTTCTCTTTAGTCACACTCTTCTTCTCTATAAGTCTACTGCTTCTTCTCACTTGTAGGCTAGTACTCTTTGGCTTTTGCTGTTTTTGCTTTTGTTTCTTTTTGGAGATGGCAGTTTCATGGAGCTGAGCAAGCCTATGAGCTAGTGTTTGGGTATCTTCTTCAATTGAGGGCTCAGGTGAAGGGTATGACTCTTGCAAAATGGCTTTCCCTTTACCCCTCTTTTGTCTTTTAGTTCTGCCTCCCTTTTTCTTTTCCTCTTGAACAATTTCTTGGACAGTTTCTTGGGCAATTTCTTGAAGAGTTTCTGCAACAATTTCTTGGGCAGTTTCTTCAACTTCTACAGCAGTGTCTTGGGCAGCAGTCTCTTCTATAGCAATTTCTGGGGCAGTTTCTTCTACAGCAGTTTCTTGGGTAACCATTTCTTTCCCTTTTCTTCTACTTCTCTTTGGTACCCTAGGAGAGCTACTAGAGGCTTCAGCTGTCTCTTGAAAATGGTTTCTAACAAGGAACTTCTCCCATGTATCCTTTTTAATTTTTAACTGCTCCTCAATCAAGATTTTAATGATTCCATGGTGGTATAAGTGGGACTCAATGTTTCCCACATGTTTCTGAATAGTGGCACTCATTTTTCTTAAACTAGCTAGCAAGAAATAAGGTAGGTTGATAGCATGTTCATCCATGAAGTGCATCATGATTCTTGCATGATATACATACATGACACCAAAACGGCCTTCACATGTTAAAAATTTCTGAACAAGAAATAGTAATGAAGTCCATTCCTCTTTAATAACACGTACAGGAATTCCCTTTGTGAAAATGGATGTATCCATACCTGGATTCTTTAGCATATTCTTCCACTCTTGATCTTCAACTGTTCGGTTTTTGAACCAGCGTTCTCTTGTCTGAGGTAAAGCAGTTGCTTGGGCCAAGATGCTCTCTGTGATGGTGAACTGTAGGTCGCCTACCTCCACGTTATTGTCCTTAAATGATCGGGCAAACGCTTTTGTAACTTCTTTGTTATACCCCTTAAACTTCTGAATGAATTTCACCCATTTAGCTTTCTGCAGGGCTTCCTTGATTTGTGGGTAACCCTCTAAAAACTTCGAACCTTCCGGTTCTGCTCTCAACAATTTTCCCATTTCGGTTATCAGTTCACTTGCAGCTCTGACAGTGGTGTTTGAACGCTGGAGGAGAAAGCTTCACGGGAAAACAGTGCTCAACAGCGGAAATTACGGCTATAACAGAGTGGAATTACGGCTATAACAGAGTGGAATTACGGCTATAACAGAGTAGCCGTGATGCAATGGACTGTAAGGTGCAGGACTGGTGATCGGGGTTTTGAGTGGAGTGGTGAGGAAAATAGAACAGAGAGGTTTACGGTAGAACGAGAGTGGTGTATGGAAACGAGAGCGAAAACAGTGGAGTGAGGGAGTAAATAACAATACGAAGATGAGGTTATGCATGCGAGAAGTGGAGTTATGAGTAGAGGATACAACGGCCAAATCCCTGAACGTCGGGTGGCTGCGTACATTTGGCTACGGAAATGATCATTTGGAGAGCCGTAGTACACCAGTACACGTCACTGAGGTACGAGTAGTTAATGGAAGAGCAGTTCGTATTAAGTTCGAATCAACAGCAATTAGGGAACCGTTAGGAAGGTGGTGAGGTGGATTACGCAGAATCATGGTCGAGGAGTGGACGGGGATCTTGTCAATCATTACATTAAGTGCCTCCTACCATAATTTGAAAACCATACGTAAATGATATCAAACTGTTGGTTAAAAGTTTGGAACATACCTTCATGCATTTGCATTTGATCCCTTTGTTGATTATGGTGGCTAACCTTTGATTTGTTGCTGACTTTGTAGGTGTCCTTGCTCTTTGATGATGATGGTGCTTCTGACTAAAAAAAATTTCTTTTTGAAAACAGAGTTGTTTTATTTGCAGGAACAGAGTGTATTGGCTGCGGAATCTTGATATCAGCTGCGGAATTGGCTCCTAGCTGCGGAAATTGCAGCAACACTTTTCTGCCTGCACAAAGAGGATTAAAACAACTTGACTGAATGGAATAGTCCTGAGAGGGACTTTATTGGTGAAATGAGATGGAATGAATGGACTGGAAGGAAAAATGAAGTGAAAATGATGAGATGGATGAAATGGATGAGATGGAAAAAATGGCGAATAAGATGGAAAGAGAAAGAGAGATTTTTTTTTTTGGAAAATATAAAGTGTCAGGTGACCCTGATTTTCACTTCATATTTTCTGCATAAGACCGCCAATCCAAGATTGGTTTTCAGTCTTATACAAGAGATTTTTTTTCTTTCTTTTTTTTTTCTCTTTTTTTTTTTTTTTTATCTGAAAGGAACAAAGACTAGGCTGATGGAGGAGAAGAATCCTTCTCCACCAGCCTCATTGCAGAATCTTCTTGGAACATTTTAACAAATTCCTCCCTTGAGAGTGGCTTGTGGTAGACTTTCAATCGGTGGCCATTCACAATGAGAGGAGTCTGAAGCTCATCAATGGTCTTCACTCGAACTGCTCCATTGTTAAAGACTTCATCAATCTCATATGGCCCAAGCCAATGAGTTTGAAATTTTCCTTTGAAGTCCTTAAACTTGGAATCAAACAATAGTGCCCAATCTCCCTTCTGAAACTTTCTTTCTTTGATGTGTCGATCATGCCACTTAGTTCTTTGGTGCTGAACTAGATCGGTCCTTAGAATTGCATCTTGTCTTATTTCATCTAGCTCATTTAGCTGGTCCATTCTGTGTTTTTGGGCTTCTGATAGGCTCATCCCCAATTGAACTGCCATCTTGAAGGTCTTGATTTGGAACTCAATGGGGAGCAGGACTTCTTTCCCATAAACAAGTTCATAGGGAGAATGTCCTGTTGTGTTCCTCCATGTAGTTCTATAGGCCCATAAGGCTTCAGGAAGCCTTTCTGCCCAATCTCTTCTATGAAGATGAACAGTCTTGGTGATGATGCTTTCAAGAACTTTATTTGTAGATTCCACTTGACCATTTGCTTGCGGATGGTATGGAGTAGATGTTCTGTGCTTGATTTTGTATTCCTCCATCAGCTTCTCCATCAATTTAGATGTAAATTGACTTCCCTGATCTGTCACAATTTCTCTTGGGACACCAAAACGAGTAAAAATATCCTCAAAAAGAAATTGAACAACTGAATTTTCAGTGGCAGAAGGCAATGCCTTGGCTTCTACCCACTTAGTAACATAATCAATGCAAACCAATATATACTTCTTTTGCTTAGATGGTGGATTAATAGGTCCAACGAAATCTAGAGCCCATTTCTCAAAGGGTTCGATGCATACCTGTGGCTGTAGTGGCATTTCATTTGAAGGAGTTGGTCTCCCAACTCTTTGGCAGTTGTCACACCTTCTAACATATTGCTTTGTATCTTTAAAGAGAGAAGGACAATAATATCCTAAAGAAAGGATTTTATAGGCCGCCCTCTTGTCAGCAAAGTGTCCGCTGCACGGTTCATCATGACATGCCTTAAGGATGTCAGGCATTTCATCTTCCCGAACACATCTTCTGATCATACAATCTGGCCCTGTTTTGAACAATTCATTAGAAATCCAAGAATAATGTGAACTCTCCTGAATGATTTTCCTTTTCTCATTAGGAAATAAGTGTGGAGGTAGCTTCCCTGTAACTAGATAGTTAGCAATATCTGCATACCAAGGAGTTTTGGTAGTTACTGCAAACAAGTATTCATCTGGAAACTTATCCTCTACAGGAGAATCTTCGTTAGTGTTTTGGATTCTAGACAAGAAATCAGCTACTGTGTTTTGTTTTCCTGGTCTATCTAACACAGTAATGTTGAATTCTTGTAAAAGTAAAAGCCATCTTGTAACTTTGCCATTAGTAACAGGTTTGTTCATGAGATATCTAATTGCAGAGTGATCAGTATGGACAAAAGTTTCATAGCCGGTTATGTAATGTCTAAACTTGTTGATTGCATGAACAACGGCTAAGAATTCTTTTTCAGTCACAGTGTAATTTAACTCAGTGGGAGTCAAATTTTTACTGGTGTAATAAATGGCATAAGGGACCAAATCCTTTTGTCCCAAGACAACTCCTAGAGCTGTATCTGAAGCATCAGTAGAACTGTGGAAAGGGAGTTTCCAATTTGGCCCTCTCAAGATGGGTGCTTCAGATATTCTAGTCTTTAAAGTTTCAAATGCAGACTGACATTCAGGATCCCATTTGAATTCACAGTCTTTGGTAAGTAATTTGAAAAGAGGAGATGCTATCTTAGTGAAGTTTTCAATAAATCTTCTATAATACCCAGTAAACCCAAGAAAACTTCTAACATCTTTCTGGCAATTTGGAACAGGTAACTTGGAGATAACTTCAACTTTGGATCTATCAACTTTAATTCCATCTCCTGAAATATGATGTCCTAAAACAATCCCTTCAGTAAACATCATAAAACATTTTTCATGACTTAATGAAAGATTTGTTTCTTTACATCTAATTAAGACTTTTTCCAAATTTTCTAATGCTTCTTCAAATGTGTTACCATAAACTGTGAAATCATCCATGTAGACCTCTACACAATCATGAATTAGATCTGAAAAGATTCCTAGTACAACCCTTTGAAATGTAGCGGGTGCATTGCATAATCCAAAAGGAAGTACTCGGTAGGCAAAAGTTCCCCATGGACAAGTAAATGTGGTTTTGTCATGATCTTCAGGTGCTACCTGAATTTGATTGTAACCACTAAAACCATCCAAAAATGAGAAATACTTTTTACCTGCTAAAGTATCTAATACTTGATCAATAAAGGGCAAAGGAAAGTGATCCTTCAAGGTTGCTTTGTTCAATTCTCTGTAATCAATGCAAACCCTCCATTTACCATTCTTTTTAGGTACTATAACCAAGGGAGAAACCCATCGGCTATCTGAAATGGGGTAAATGAAGTTTACATTGAGTAACTTCTGGAGCTCTTCTTTCACTATCTCCCTAAGGTTTGGATTCATCCTTCTTTGAGGTTGTCTGATTGGTCTACTGTTTTCCTCAATGTAGATGTGATGAATGCAAGTCTTAGGGTCAATACCTTTCATGTCGGTATACTCCCATGCAAAAGCAGTAGAATGTCTTTGCAAGACTTTGGTTAGCTCTTCCTGTTGGGATTTTTCCAAGTTTTTGTTAATGTTTAATGTTTTTCCTGGAAAGATCTCAATGGCAGAACTACCAAATTCTTCCATAGAGAAAAGAGACATTTGTCTAGATGATAGACACTCTATGTCAGAATCCAACTGAAATTGTGTAGAGTCATATTCTGAAGATGGTTCAAAATTTTCTAATGTATTCAGAATTTGACTATCTTCACTAAACTCAGAAATGGTAAAGACAGGTTGTATAGTATCTTCATCATAAACCCACTCATTATCTCCTATTTCTGTAATTGCTTTCGCTAGAGGATACAGATTGAACTTCTTTGTTGAATTGCCATCAGAAATATACATATCCCCAGACCTACAACTTATGAAAGCATCAGCTGTGGCTAGCCAAGGTCTTCCTAAAATAAGAGGATGTCCTCCTAGATTGTTCTTAGGGAGTCTAATTGTTCACTAAGATGTTAGTTTTGAATTCATCAAGCATATTTCCGATCTCAACCCTACTTACTGATCCAGTTGCAGATTTATTTGCTCTGAGGAGAGAAGGATCTCTAGGCCCTTTTTAAGTTTTTGATTTGCCCCTTGAGAGATGGATACATAGATCTGCTATATCATTGAGTGAAAGTTGAGATATATCTCCTTTTCCCATCATGTTCAGAATTTCTATCCATTCATCTCTAATGGCTTTTAGTAGGAGGGCTTTCAAGGTCTCCTCATCCAAGCTACTCATTTTTGCTCTTTTCAAGTTATATTGAAATCTTTCGAGTAAATCCTCTAAGTTCTCATCTTCTCTTTGTACCATTTTAAATACAGCATCCTTGTGGTTGGTAGGCATACAATAGTCCAGGTACCTATCCAAAAATGTCTGTTTCATATCATTCCAAGACCTAATGGATTGAGTGAGTAACCCCATGAACCATTTCAAAGCTTGTCCTTTCAATGTGGAAGGGAACAATTTGAGTTTTTGAGTGTCATCTAGATAGTCATAAGTTCGACATACGACTTCAAACTCGAATAAAAATGTTTCAGGGTCCTCAGTTCTTAACCCTTGGAAGTTTGGGAGGACAGATGGTGATATGTTTTTCATAGTGGCTCGAGAATCCTCATCAACGATAGGAAACCCAAATGAGTTATCCCCATCTCTATTTCCTCCAATGTGACCTCTACCTCCTCCATTGTTTCCTCCTCCTCCTCCTCTACCTCTACCTTTACCACCTCCTTCCTCTGTCATAATGGTTTCCCTAAAGACTTCAGAATCTTCTGGTTCTTCTACAAAGGGTGAATGAGAAGGAATTTCTCCCTCTTCTTTAGATGATTCTACTTCTTCAATTACAATTGGTCTTTCTGTAGAAGAAAGGAAAGGATCTCTTTCTGATTCAAATTCAATAGAAGGTGTGGGAGAGTCAATTCAATTCCAGGAATCCTAGGGCTAGGAGTGTCAGTTGGAGATGAGGGAGGTGTCTCTTGTCTATTCCTTGAAGTAGATGGACTTGTAAAAATCGAACTCTTGGCTCTAGCTAAAAACCTTCCCCTAGAATCTCTAGCTCTATGCATGCCATTTTTTTATTTTTCTTCAAGTCAGGCTAATAATTCTCTTTCTGATCTTCCAGGTCACTCTAGGTGCAAGAAGAGAGCATACTTAAGAAACTATTAAACCAATAACTTTCTCTTTTCTGATCCTCCAGATCACTCTAGGTGCAAGAGGAGAGCATACTTTGAGAGGTTATCAATTTCCCTTTCTTGAAATTTTCTTAATTTTTTTTTAGAAATTGGCTACCTAATTTCACTTCCCCGGCAACGGCGCCAAAATGTTTGGTCAATTTAGTGTTGTCTAAATTGCTATCATAAATTGTCAACCCGGGGCTCGTAAGCTGATGAAGTGAAGTGTACAATATATACTTAAGCAACCTTTCCTAGTTCTTTTTGTCGTTTTTAGTTTGTGTTTGACTTATCTTCCTAATGTGATGTGATGAAGTTATAAACAAGTGAGTGAATGTGTGTGTATGTGGTGATTTCTAAATGCTTCTTGAACTTTTTAAAGAGAAAGCTTGAAAAGTGACTTGCAATGGAATTGAAACTTCAAATGAAAGCAAAGCATTAAACAAAGTGACTAATGGCACTAGTCCACTATCTATGCTGCTGATAAGAACAAAAATAGCATCTATGTTAACTCAATGGAAAGTGAAAAACACTACTTTAACTGCAAAACTTAAATGACAAATCATAACACTTCATTCTTCCTTAACATTCTGCCTCTAGCTGAAATTGTTCATGTGAAAAATAGTTAAGAAGGAATCAGTAATATGAGTCCAAAAGCTAATCAAACCAAGCTGCCACTCAATGATATTTTGGTCCAATAAAGGTTAGTCAATTATGATGAGAAGACCATCAAAAGGTTAGTAAGCAACTTGTCAAAAACTTGATAAAGTAAACTAGCAATGAAACTAAGTAAGCAAGGTAAAAATCAACAGCTAAGACAAGACAACTTCAAATACCATCAGTGATAAAAAGAAATAAAAACACACTATCCCGGGCTCCTAACACACCTGCATAAACAAACTGATCAGTTCTGAAAAGTGCTGGAAATGTAAAGGCATGAAATCAAACTGTACATTATTATACATGTTCAAAGAAATGAAAAACTACAGAAATCAAACTATACATTATTGTACATGTGAAAATGAAAACAAAGAAAGGCAGGAAAATAAAGTTAAATGCTACTGTACATAGGTTGTGGCAGATGGGGGCCCTCCATCCACTCAACCAGCTAAAGATCAGCTACGTAGAGATGAACAGGAACAGTCTTCTTATATTAAATCAGCATGTCAAAATACAGTGAAAAAGTGCTGTAAAAACAGTCTTTAAAACAGAGTTTGGTAACCAAAATAATTACAGCAATTACAATATTAAAAAGCTAATCTCTAAGCGTTGGAAAACGCTTTATTTATAGGTACAGGGACAAACTGTCCTCTGCGTAAACTAAGCAACTACAGTCTTGACTAATTAACTATGCAGCAACACGCAGGCAACTCCGTGCACGTTTGGAGGAAACGGTCATCATGGGGAGTAAATCTATGGTTAGATCTTGTCCCTTGCTGTCTTCGTGGCGTGGAGGAAGTGCCAGCTGTGGTTCCGTGTCTCATTTGCTCACGCAGAGCCGTGCCACCGTTTGGAACTTTGCTGTTTGACCGTGGTTACATCTGCGTTGACCGGGGGTATATATGAGCGAGTTGGCGTAGCTGATAGCACACGAACCATGTACACAGTCATACCAACTTGCCCATGTGGCCCTTTCCTTTGGAGGACACGTGGAACATAGCAAACAAGAAAATGGCTGCGGAATCTCTGATTGGCTGTGGAAACGCTGTATTAGCTGCGGAATTACAGCACTTGTACCAAAATTCTAAACCAACAGTCAATCATTAGCACAGTCAACAAATCATGTTAAAAAGACATATAATGCAATGAATTGAACAAGTTGATGGAGGAAATGATGACAAAAGAGAGAAGTGAATAGGGAAAAGCTGTTGGGAGGATAGGTAAATGAGTGCAAGGTTGAGGCTCAACAATGACAAGGAAGGGTGATGGGAAAGTTTTAAATGCCGAAGACACATCAAATATACCACCTTACATGAGATGATTTTTCGATAAGCACGAAACCATATTCCATTTAATAACTGGCAACTAACTCATTTATTAGCATTAAAGCGCATAACCAGGTGTCAACTTATGGAAAATGATTTTCTTAAATAACGAGCCCGAAAGATTTGCGATGAAGCGATTTCACGATTTGCTTTGCAATATCTCAGATTGCAACATCGCAGAATAATAATGTCGCAGAATCGCAACATCGTAGAATTGACCGCTTGTGTCATTGCATTATCGAGTTGTCGTTGTATCGCGAAATTGCAATATCGCAAATTGCAGAAACGTTATGCATGACAATCTTTGTTATTCTGTTTTATGCGAAATGCGATTTGTGATCGGCGTCATCGCATATCGGCAAATTAAAATGTTTTCAATGTAAGTTGTACTTGATGCATGCGATGCGATATTATCGTGTATCGTGATCTCACAATGTTGTAATTCAACGTATAAGGTGATATTCTGTCATCTTTTTGCAATGCGATATTTCCTAAAGAAAAATTTTGTCTTACTTTATCATAAAACTTAGATTTTTTAGATTTTGCAAAGGGGGTTTCCTAAGCTTATGATGGTAAGTTTATTCGAAAAGAAAATTTAAACACTGTTTTGATTTTTTTAATTTTTAACTAAGGGTCCCCACTTATTTAGTATTATTGAATAACACTAAATAAGAAGGGGGGTTGTTGCTGGGCACAACACCACCCCTACCCATAAAGAAATACACAATTTCACCACTTAGAGTCCACCCACAGTCAAATACATAATGTTTCTACCCACCATCATCCATGGCAATGCATAGGTTTAGTCCCCAACCTCACCCATAATAAAATGTGAAGTTTCACTCTCAATCCCCAATTATAACTATGAGTGGCAATGTGAGTTGAAACTATGTATTTTATTGGATGTGGGTGGAAGTGGAGGTGACACTATGGGTGCACAATTTATAAATGATGGGAATTATATAATTTTTTATTTGAAACATTATTATTTAATGTTTTAGTTGATTTATTAACTTGAATGTAATAAGTAATTTATTACCACTAAGTTCAAAGCATGGAAAAGTAAAGTTATAGTCTAAATAAAGATGTGAAGTTTAAGTCAACATGTAGATAATAATTTTATATTCTTTTTTAAGGTGATATATTTATTTTGAATTAGTTTAAGTCAACAAGATGATCCCAATCCTTAAGCATTAACCAAATCAATTGGTTACATTTTTCTAATATGTTTTCATTAATCTAGAATGTTTTACAAGCCATTAGTTTGATTATCTTGGGGTCAAGTGCACCAAGTCTACATTACGTGCTTTATATTGGATACCATCTTTGAATCAGGGGCAAGTGCTCAAAATGAGAATCAATAACAACATTGAAAACACCCTTTAAGGGCCCTCAAGTGTAAAAACAAACATGGAAACCTAGGTTAAATTTTAATCCCTAAGCTTGGTAACTACGTGGTTAGATTAATTAATTAGATAGGTCAACAAAGTCCTTCCCTTGAAGGGTACTAATCATATAGTTTTGTGTGTGTATAATTTGTATTGTGTACATTAAATCAATAATTATTTGCCTTGCATTGTTTAATTAAATCACTATCCTAACCTTGAAATTTTAGCGCATAAATGAACCAGAAATGCATGAAATATCATAATAATTATCAATTAATTAAAATAAATTCTAATTTCTTTTTAAGAAAATAAGATGGAAAATACATAATGATAGTTTGAATATAAAATAAGATGCGCAAATAGATTCTATGTGTAGAAGCAAACCAATGTTTAAAATGAATAATTAAATTTGTGGATATATTCATAAACCCCATGAACTATAAGTATATGGAAATTAATCATAATTAGTAAATAAGTCTTGAATATGTACAATAATTGAACATACAAAAAGAATATTGAAACATGCTTGTAAACTAATAAAAGTGTAGGGGAAAGAAAAATAATATTCATAGAGAAAGACAACTTCAGGTATGCTCTAAGAAGGATTTATTCATTGATAAACATTTATGTACAACTAAAGTTAACCCAAATCGTTTACCAGTTATATTGGCTTCATATAAGCATGATTTTTTAAGATGGTATGTTGTTGAAAACAATTTAAATTTAGCTTGTATGAAACGCTAGATCTTCAAAGCCTTCACTGGCTCCACACTTAGATGTCTAAAGGGTTTCTACGATTATAGAAGTGGTAGTCATTGAGACATTCCAAAGAAATACATATATGAAGAAAATACAAAAAAAAAAAAAATGTCGAGGAAGCACCTTTGCTTCCACCCTAATGTTGGACCTTATATTGTAGCTTGCTTATAATTGCTAACAAAAATTTACTAATAATGAACATAGAGATAACATAGTAGAAAAATCAAAACCATATTGACCCTCTCTTTTCTCCTCCTATTTCTCATGTTCCTCTCCTTTGTTTCTAAAAATGGTGGGCGGGTAGTTGAACAAATGTAAATATGACCTCTTGTATTTATGATAGAAATTACTCTTTTGGACATTTTTATTTGAAATTTGCAAGAAGATAGAATTTTGAAGATCATATAGGCTAAAACAACTAAGGTATCAGGTCAACTAAGAGCTTCAACTCAATTAATGTGCACATGAAAATAGATTTGATGATGCATATATTCCTATAAAGTCAATTTAAATACAATTGACCTCTCAATAGTGAGGTACTTTAATGACGAGTGATGAGGCTCATCAAGAGGTAAACTATATGGCTCACAATGCCACTCTGTAGCTTATTAAAATTGACTTTTCACACATTTTGTTATATTTTCCTTAGTGAGAAGGGTGAAGGTGACTTAAGTGCAGGAACTCGAAGTGGGAAAGCGAGAGAGATTTTAGGAGATTGGTCTCACTTCTTAACTCCTCAAATCATTCGAATATTCCTCCACCATATCTCATCAGTCTAGAGTTACTAGCAGCCAAGCAAGTCAATTCCATTGGCAACCAAGCCGGTGGCAGTTAAGAAAGAGTCATTCTTGAGTTAGGGAGCCAAGTCTCCCTATTTTCTAGGAAGCTGTTGGGAGCTCTAGTTTTGTATAAATAAGAGAGTCAAGGGACTCATTCAGATTCTTTTTTGTTGTAGCCAAGAGGCCATTTTGAGCAAAAACATTGTGACTATTATTGTTATTATGTATTTGAAATTTTGATGATAATGAGAAATTCTACCTTGATCCAACACTGAGTTGACTCAGAGGTTTGAAGCTCTTGGGTTAGGGCCCAACCCTAGCTGCATAAGTTTCTCTTTTTGTATTTGTATTCATAGATTAAAATGATAGTTAACTACTGAAGTTTATTTATGTTTTGTTTAGCTTAACAAGTATTTGAATTATTGCTTAACCTATTTTCCATTAGTTTGAAGAGGTAGATCAATGGTGCAGTAGTGAAGGAAAGTACTTCAAAAAATATTGTGACAGTGGCCTCTATCTCATCTCCCTCATGGGATCATGATTAGAGGGCCCCACTCTCACAGCCCCAAAAACAGAGTTTGCCTTTTGGTCATTGCATAACTTAGGGTTCATTCTTAGCTAGATCACTGATTATGATTTCTTGGAAGCACCTGTCGTTGTTATCTTGTTTCATTAAATTTTATGTATCTTAAAAGGCATTCCATTTCATAAATCTAGTCCTTAACAATAGATAGATCAACTTTCTCAACTTCAATTCCTCTTTTTTCCATGTTAACATGTAGCGATGCATAAATGAAAAGAAAAACAGGTTTTGCTGCAAGGATTATTGATCTACATGGTGTAAATCATCCAACTAGATTCACCTAGGTCCTCTCCACCTTCTACTAAGGCATACTAGCCCATAGTCTGAACCTCTGTTTTGCAGCCACTGTGAGCAAGTCACCTTACGTATATCCAACCTCCTTGGAGTGTTGGGCTTAGTCTTGGGTAATGTGCACCTTCCCTACATCTTATATCACCATGATACATCTCTCCAGCACCTCATCTCACTTTTCTTTCCCCACTAAGTCCTTCAGCTAACTTCCTGTAGCAAACCAGGACATCTCGTAGCAGCTATAGGATCTCCTGTAGCATCCTGTTTGACCCTATTTTGACCAAAGATGGTAGTATAAGAAAAGGTTAGGCCCTAATATTGGATTCCATGCCTATCAATGCCACCTAAGATCAGATCTCCCATGCCTTCTCCCTCTGCAAAACCAGACATAATAGCATAACATTTACATTTCCGAATTTAGCAATTAAAAGATTATTTTTCTGCAAATGTAAAATGAGATAGTTAGTGCATGTATGTATGAGCCCTATAATGATAGAACAACTTTCCATTTCCAAGCATTCCTAATAGCTAGAGGATAAATTGCAAGGTAAACATAGTTCTTTTCTATATGTAATTTGTGTTATTTCCTAGCTAGATGATTTTTGGCATTTCATAGCATTTACCATTCAGTAACTTTCATTTCCTAAATAGGTAAGCATTTAATTTCTTTCATTAGAACTAGATTTACATTCACTATCAGTAGTCAGACTCCTTCTAGTCAATAGAAGATTGATCTAGAACCCTAGTGGTCTAGCACCCCAGTTGAGAAGTGACATGAGTAGAATGTTGCATCTGCTGTGTATATAACACTATCACCTCCAAGTTTATACGAAGCCCTAGGTAGATAAAGTAAAGTTGGTAGCCCTAGGAGTTACATCATCCTTGCTGCAATACTTAGGCTCATTACTTTTTCCCGTCGTTGTTGAGGAGGTGTCTAGGTAGATGTAATTTCTTCTTTTCCTTCTAATTTGCATTCAGTAGGTAGATGTTATTTTGCTTTCCTTTCTATTTTGCAATTAATTCTGAAAAACACATAAAAGGAAACAAATTGCTTTCATGTCTCATAGGAGTAGAGGCAATTTAGGGAAATTCTTTCTAAATACGCCCACACCATCAAACAGTCAACCTTCCCACTTCTTTGGTGACTTTCAGCTTCCCTCTCTGACTACAGGGGAACTAGAGGACCCATTAGGTGAACAACCAAAGATCTTTGAAGCGCCTATTGGGGAAGAAGAAGAAGAAACCATTCCACACACTTGCACCATGGCTTAAAAAAAATAGGACTAAAAACAGAAATGAGTGTGATTTTCCCATTAGAGAGACTAATGGAGATATTAGGATGAAAAACATAAGCCCCTCTTCCCTTCGTCACTTCCATGGATTAACCTCAGAATACCCTGATACCTTTTTGTTTGAGTTTGTTGTCATCTGCAGAACTTATGATTATACCTCTAATGACCAGAAGTTGAAGTTGTTCCCATCCACCCTTAAGGATGCAACCTTGCGCTAGTTCATAGGTTTACCTGGGGACAACATCACTACCTAGGCTGAAATGCAGCAATCCTTCAATGAAAAGTATAGGGACTACTGTAGGTCCAAGGACACCAAAGAGGAAATCTTTAGAATGACCTTGTGACATGACGAATCCTTGGAATATTACAAGGAAAGATCCTAGCTCAATTAAAAAAGGGCTAGATGCACCCTTGATCCTGAATCACTCAAGTTAGTCATTCTTAGATAAATCAAGGAAGATATCCTAGCAACCCTAAACACGCATAGTGTAGGGCTTTGTTGGTTGGTGTAACTAACTCTGAACCTGGGTCAAGACCCCCTAAGCCAATAGTTAGAGTGCATACAAATGCATGTGGATGAGTTGCAACACAAGGTTCTAACTCTTGCTGTGGAGTACATGCTATGAAAAGCATACTTGGTCTAAGAGTTACAACTTAATGTTCCATATCTCTGTATTACAAGATTGGTTGATTGGAAATGTTTTATTTTCTTAATATTAACGTAAATTGTATTTTGTTGAGAACACATTAGCCCTATAATAGGAAGAGTCATATGGAAAGTGAAAAGTCATTAAAGGTAGATGAAATGTCATGGAAGGTGAAAGGTCGCCTTATCTTCCATAAATAAACCATCATAGCTAGATGTACAGGAAAATTGCTGCATTATGCACCAAGATTCTCATTCAGAGAAGATGTGCCCATAATGGGGACATAATATGAACTTTATGGTGAATAAAGTGCTTGATGATCAAATAACTGGAGGTGAAGACGAGCAAGCAGAATATGAAGAAGAAGAAGTCTCTTCTTCTGAAGAATTTTAATTCATTTGTGATAACATTTGAAGTTGTTAGAGATGGTGAGGTTCAGTCTATTCAAGAAGCCCTAGTTGGAGAAACTCCTCCTAAACCTCCAAAGACTTATAATTTGAGGAGTGAAGGAATCGTAGTTGAACCCAGCTTAGAAGACAAGAAAAAGACATTTTTAAGAAGGGATTTTCCCCTAAATAACCTTGCCCAACCTTTAATTTCTAAATCCTCAATCGAGTATTCCTGGAATAATATGTCAGAAAACACTAGAAGTAATTATAACACTCTCAAAGTTGTTGTCTTGAAGTTGTTATCAATCCTTATCAACCAACTAATTCTGTCCAACCATCTAAGGTGGATAATGTATCTTATGATATTGGATACAACATTATTGAAGATATGAAGAAGACTCGGGAAAATATATCAGTCTATGAATTAGCCAAGTTTCCCAAGAAGAGGTAATTGATCATCAATACCTTTGCTCCCATGTCTTCCACTAGTAAAGATATTATTTCTTCCATGGATACATTTGTTGGTTAGTCTAAATCATCGATAAATCTTGAATCCATTGTCAATGCTACAAATGTTAATTCTTGGTCTTCAACTCCTCATTTCCTATTGACTTTTGAGATCTTTAATTATAATGTGCATAGCTATATTGTCAATTATGATGCTTCCACCAACATCATTTCTTTATCGGTTTGCAAGAAGCTTAATGTTGAATTGGAAAATACAAACACGAAAATCATTCAACTTGACAAATCCCAAGTTAAATTTGTTGGAGAGTTGTGTTGGTGTTGATATATGAACTATAGAATTCACCCCTTTCCACATTAATTGTCAACCCAGGGCTTTTCTGATTGTTTCAAGGCTACTGTGAAAAGTCTATGCAGGCCATAGTTTCCCTACCCAACATTCACATTCAATCAACAATATAACAATGTGTAACAACAAGCAATAATAGTGACATCAATCAGAGTAATAGTAAATTAAGATTCACAACAACACAAACTTAATGACCCATTAAAGCGATAAATAAATAATCATAACAGGAATAAATCTACACACACCACTAATCCAACAACACCTGATCAAGAGAGTGGGCCCAACTCTCTAATCATGGTTGGAGCAAAAGATCGAAGACTAGTTAATACTTCAGAAGATCAAGATTGCATTAGTCAAGAGGAAAATACATAACTCTATTGTTACATTCAGAAATCTCATGTCTCTCTCCGTCTATCTCCCTAGCTATATTTTTTGCCTCTTATCCTTACTTATACATTTCAATATGACAAGAATAGTATCAACTATTTCCCATAGATTACAGAGTTATCTGCCTACAAATACACAACAATCATTTGAGGCAGAAACAAAATACAAATATAGAAAATGAATTGGTCCAACAGGCTCTCATCGGTTGAGCATTGTTACAGCCATCATCCTGAGATTAGTGTTTCCAAATCATCAATAACCATACGCTGAATTGTATCTTGCTGATCATCATCCTTTCGAATCTGCAAAGAAACTTGAGTTAGAAAGCCACATAAGCAACCATCCCCTAGGACTATGCTTCATCGATTAATATTTCACAAAGACATGACAAATAGATATACATTCGTTGCTCGAGATACAAATTAACCTCGAAAAGACATGAAATAGGTGAAGGAAAGGTATAAAAACGCAAATAAAAAGTAGGTAAATTTGGAAACCAACATCTCCCCCCAACTGGATTTTCTACATGTTCTCATGCATCTCGCTTTTTGCGCAGGTTTGGGTTGGAACCACTATGGTTGGCATGAAGTTGTGCAAGGTCGTATCTTGCATCCATATCCATCCCAAGAATTTTGAAACCACCTGTACAAATGGCATCCTTCCACCAGTCTTATGTTGTCACATAAGCTGGTGTGTACTACTCAGAAGGTAGCCAAATAATGGGAAACTTAAATCTCAAACCTGTCCACCAAGTCCCACAGTGTCAGATGCACATGATATATCACGAGATTTGCTCCAAAGCTCGAGAAAAATTAGGGGCCCCAAAAGGTTCACACACCCGCACTATTGATGATGACAACATCCATCATTTCTGACAGGTGTCATGGGCTTCCTCGTGACAAGTAAGGATCTGCCTCATACACATGTCAACACACCATTTTTGTGTTGTCAATATTTGGTCCTTTCATCCTTCCAGTTGCAGAAATGTTTGATTTATGTTATAAATATCCATTGACTGACAATGTTCCATTCTTATCACTAGTGGCCAGTTTGCTTGATTCTCTTCAAATGTCTCGAAGGCTTTCTTCCATTTAACCTAATTAATCATGAAGGAAGTAAATTCTCTTAGCGAATGTCTCCCACATACAGTACTGGATTGAACAACTGATCATTCTCTAGGATGTAATTATGCATATAAAGTTTATACATCAAGTTTTGGTTTAGTAGATTGTGAACTCTCAGGATCCACAGGAACTGCATAGGGTCTTCTACATTGTGGCTAATTTCCTGGTGCGTTCTTTCTAAACATAGAAACAAATATTTCTCTTGAAGAAACAAAGCATAGCAATTAGCAGGAGTTTAGCACTCCATTACCTGTTGCGTTAGGGTGAAAATTTCATCCTTGTCATCCTTAAGTAGCTGAACTTGCCCCTTAATTCTTCAATCTTTTTTTGTTGCTTTTCTTATTTCTTCTTAGATTTTTCTATCTGGGTGACATGATCAGCCACCACTTTTGCTTCTTGTTCCCGAATTCCTTTCACTTCTTTCTGGTGATCTTCCAAAGAGATAGATCCCTGTTTAAGATTGGAAGAAGTGGTTCTCCATTTCTAAATTTCTACGGGAAGCAGAAACTCCTGAGACTTAATCAAATGCAAAAAATGACTCAGTCTGTGAAGCTACCAAGATTGTCGACCTTTCTTCAGTCTATACAACTGTCGAAGTTGTTTCATCTTCAGGAGTCGCGGTAGCTTGACCGATGTTCCTCTTTTGCCTTCTCACTTATCTCTGCAAGCATAATATTTGTCTCTTCAACTTAGTAATTTCCATTTTAAATTGCATGTTATCCCTAAATAGTGACAAATACTAGTCCTGGATAGGGGCCTTCCTTTTTGCACATTTTTCAAAGAATTCCTATTTATTAACGACCTCCTCCATCTGTCACACGGCTAGTGTTGGGTTTGACAGATTGACATCAATGAACTCCTCAATCGGTTCCTATTTCACCCTTATTTCTTCCACTTATTCAAAAACTTGAGGAGCAGATTTAGTGCCTTCTTCTTCAGTTCAAGATACCTCCACATTTCCTCCGAATGGCTCAGGAGCCACTGCAGGTTCCTGAAGGGTAGTATTATCAGCATTTTCTTCCTGTGGCTATTATGTTGCCTTGTTTTCTCCTTCCACTTGTTCAGGAATCCATTCTGACCCTTGCGGTTCAGTGCCAACATCCATGTCTCTTTCCAACTGCTTGGGGTTTGACACTGGTTCTCGTGGAGCGGTGTCAACAATACCCCTTTCCTCAATTTGCTGACCAGTCGACGTTGTTTCTTGTGTAATAGTGTCAAAAATAATTTCTTCAATCTACTCATCAGCCGACATTGGTTCTTGTGTAGCAATTTCAACAATAATTTCTTCAGTTTGCTCACCAGTCGACACTAGTTCTTTTGTAACAGTGTCAATGGTATCTTCCTCTCCCATTGGCTCAACAGTTGACATTGGTTCTTGTGGATCAATGTCAACAGTGCTGCTTTCTCCTGCAAGTGGTCCTACAAAATTTAATACCAGAGAAGAGATTCTTTCTCTTACTGTGTAGGTAGGAGAGCGGAATTTCCTTGCCCCTTTTGGCAGGGAAAAGGGGAGTGGAGAAAAAGGAGTAACCTCCTTAATTTCAATTATTTCAACTCCTTCTGTCTCAGTTTCTCCAATTCCATCTCTATCCCCCGTATTGGCTAGTTGTTCTTTAATTTCTTCCTCCCTTCCTTTCTTTTCTTCTTTCATTACCTGTTCCCCCATTTCCCCCAATTGTTCGGCAGTTGACGTTGGTTCTTATGGAGCAACATCAACTGTGGATCCTTCCTCTTCCAACAATTCTTCCTCAACCCTTGTTGGCATCATAGTCGCGAGCTCCTCTTATGCTAGTTCAACAAATTGTGGCAGGTTATAGGGGTGTGTAATAGGGAATGCACCACAAACAACTTGACAAGTCAATGGTTTGTGAGGACTGCCAATACTTGGCATTCCTGACGCGTAGACTATGCCATTAATTGAAGATTGTTCCACAGGAAAAATGGAATATCTAGAGAATGCAATTGATGGAACGGAAGACATGCTAGAAGCTTAAAATGATATTTAAATAGAGTAGAAAGACAACCTTCACAGGTAATGTATCGCATGATGAAGTATGCAACCTTGGCCCAAGGATGCGTCAATGATTTTCGGTCATATCCTCTCCCCTTATGAACCATGGTTTTTCTTGCCTGCAAGAACAATTCCAAAAATTTTGGCAAGGGTGTTTTCTGGGAAAACCATTTTTTCCCTCCTTGCGAAAATCTACTAACAATTGAGATAATCTCTTTTGTTATAGGAATGTCTAGCCTGTGGAATTTGGAATAATTCCCTTCCAAATTCAATGTGAAATTGACTGTTATGCCTTCATCGAACCCATGCAACCTCTCAAAGTAGATGTGCCATCTGAAATCCTGAAAAATATGCCATACATCCGGGTGACACCAAACTTGTATTGTGTCTTCCATCTCATGCCTAACAGCTTGACCACCCATTCTATCAATTGCTCTGTAGAAGCACTCAGAGTAGCAGCAAACTGTTGAGGGGGGTTTGTTAGCTAGTAAAGTTTGTAGTGATAGGGATAACAAGGAATGTGGTAACAAGGAAACCCGAACAAGGATGATGGGAAAACCGATGATAAATTCGTGATAATTATGGTAATTAATCCAATGCGTTGGAAAAGACCACAAATTAATGTCATCGTACATGATTCAAGTTTCAATGTGCGTGCATAAGTGTGTAGGGTTTCGTGGGGGTTATGGATTGATACATATTACAGTGGTAATAATCGTAGGATGTACGAGTTGACACAAGGTTTAATAACACTGATGACATGACATCATTGCTATTAAGTATGATGCCTTTGCTATTAAATGCGATACCTCCCCCCAACTAAGGTATGGCCATCCTTAGTCATGGTTGGTCATGTCATAAGTGAAATACCAATCAAATCCATGGAGTCGGTCAGGGATGTACCTGGCAACTTAACTTGGCGAAGTATCAACATGGGTGGAGTAACAACACCGACGGAGTAACATCGGCGGAGTAACATTGGCAGAGTAAAAACACTAGTGGAGTAACAACATCAGTGGAGTAACAACATCCGTGGAGTAACAACATCAGCGGAGTAACAACATCTGTGGAGTAACAACATCAGTGGAGTAACAACATCGACAGAGTAATAGAAGCGGCGGAGTAATAGCATTAGCGGAGTATCAACACCAGTGAAGTAACAACATCGGTGCAGTAACAACATTGATAAAGTAACAACATTGACGGAGTAATAGCACCAACGAAGTAACATCACTGGTGGAGTAACAACACCTACAAGAAAAGGAGTACTGACAGAGTAACAATAACATTTTATTATATATATATATATATATATTAAGTATGAGGTGTAGAGGAAGAGTTATTTGCACAAACAATTTCAAAACTAGAATTATCAAAGAAATTCTTAATAAAGGAGTCCTTAGAAGTTGGACAGTGATACAATCTGAGGTGATGTTCGTTTACAAACAAAGGAGTATGTGCCTCATCGAATGTTACAAGTTTAACATCCCCATTATCGAACACTGTGTCAGATTCATACGGTCCCATCCATCTAGAGCAGAGCTTTCTTTTAAAGTTCTTGAGCCAATAGTCATAGAGTAACACCCAATCTCCTTTTTGAAACACCTTTTTCTTGATGAATTTGTCATGCCACTTAGTTCGTTGTCGCTAAATTGCAGCAGTATTTTGTACAACTGTCAAATGAATTTCATCTAACTCATTTAGTTGTTCCAGTCAGTGTTTCTGGGTTGCAAAAATATCCAAACCTACTTAAGAGCTGCCCTGAATGTCTTAATTTCGAATTCCACTAGAAACAAAGGAGATTTCCCATACACAAGCTCATATGGTGAAAATCATGTTGTATTCCGCCATGTCATTCTATATGCCCAATTTGCTTCAGGAAGTTTTTCAACCTAGTTTTGGTGATGTTTTGCTATAGTCTTTGTGAGGATATTCTCTAGTACCTTATTTGTTTTATTGACTTGACCATTCCCCTAGGGATGATATGGAGAAGTCACCCTATGTTTGATTCCATACGTTTTCATGAGTGTTTCTATTAGATGTGATGTGAACTGTGCCCCTCCATTCGAAACTATATCTCTAGGAGCTCCATATCATCCGAGGATTTCTTCAAATAAAATGTCTGATACACCCTGTTCAGTATCCTTTGCAACAACTTTTGCTTCTACCCATTTTGTCATGTAGTCTGTGTAGACAAGAATATGAAGTTTCTGATGTGAAGGAGGCTTGCACGACCCAACGAAATTGATAGCCCATTTCTCAAATGGCTCAAGAAATAATTGAGGTTGTAGCGAAATCTCATTTGATTGACCAGGCTTACCCATTCATTAACAACTATCGCACCCTCGAGCATATTTCCTAGCATCACGAAAAATAGAGGGCCAATAGTATCCCATATGCAACACCTTATGACCTGTCCCCTTACCTGCTAAATGCCCTCTGTAAGGACCACCGTCGGCATCTTTTAGAATTTCATAGATGTCATCTTCACCTACACAACGCCAGATTTCCTAATCAAGTCCTGTATAGAATAGGTATCCCTCTATCCATAATTAACGAGCACTATGATAGATGATTTTTCGTCGTTCCATGTATGAAAACTGATGAGGTACTTTTCCTGTAACAAGATAGTTAGCAAGATCTGCATACCACGGGGTGTGAGTAGAAATTGAAAAAAGATATTCATCCAGAAAACTATCCTCTATAGGTGTACCTTCATCATTAGTATTCAGCCTAGACAGGAAATCTACTATCACATTATCTTTTCCTGGTTTATCTACAATGGTAATATCAAATTCTTGGATCAACAATAACCATCTTGTAACTCATCCAGGAGTTATGGGTTTGTTAATTAGATACTGATGGTTGAATGACTAGTGTGCATGAAAGTGGGATACCCTGTAATATAATGCCAAAATTTATTAATAACATAAATAACAACCAAAAACTCTTTTTCAGTTACCGTATAATTAAGTTCTGCAGGAGTTAAGTTCTTGCTAACATAGTAAATCACATACGGTTTCTTGTCCTCCTGTTGTCCCAAGATTCCCCTACTTCTGTATGAGAAGCATCTATAGAGATATGAAATGGGTGTTTCCAGTCAAGACCACATAATATCGGAGCTTTACAAATTAGTTCTTTGATTTCCTTGAAAACTTCTTCACATGCATCTGTCCACACAAATTCTACATCTTTAGGTAATAATTGGAACATTGGAAATGCTATTTTAGAAAAATTCTCTATAAAACATCTATAATAGCCATCATAACCAATAAATCTATGTACCGTCGATGGTGTCTTTGGAGTAGGAAAAATTAAGGTTACCTCAACTTTGGCAGGATCAACTTGTATTCTTGCAGCTGAAAGCAGGTGCCCCAAAACTATTCATTCTTCCATTGTCATATGACATTTTATTGTACTAAGAGAAACATGCATCTGTTAGCATCTTTTAAATACTTTCTCTAAGTTCTCTAGACCTTCTTTGAAACAATCCCCATATGGGGTAAAGTCATCCATGTATATTTCAACATCGTTATTAACTAGATCAGAAAAAATTCCCAATATTTCCCATTGAAAGATAGCAGGTGCATTACAAAGGCCAAATGGAAGGACTCTATATGCAAAAGTTCCTGAAGGGCAAGTAAAAGTAGTTTTATCCTGATCCTCAGGAGCCATCTAGATTTGGTTATATCCACTAAATTCGTCCAAGAAGGAGGAGAACTTCTTCCCGGCTAATGTGTCGAGGGCCTGGTGAATAAAAGGCAAGGGAAAGTGGACTTTTTGAGTTGCTTTATTCAATTCCTTGTAATCAATGCAGATTCACCACTTTCCATTTTTCTTTGGAACAATGACTAGTGGGGATACCCTTTGACTATCTGATATTGGATAAATAAACCCAACATCTAGTAGCTTCTGTAGTTCTTCTTTGACAATGTTCTTCAAGACAGGATTCGTCCTTCTTTGTGGTTGTCTAACAGGTTGGAATTCATATTTTATGTATATATGATGGATAAATAGATCAACAGGGATCCCTTTCATATCTATATATTCCCAAGCGAAGGCTTCCTTATGATCCCGAAGGACTTTAAACAATCGTTCAACCTGGGAAGGTGAGAGATTAGGATTAACATTCAACGTTTTCCCTTAATCGATTCCTACAGTAATAATGTTATGGGGTGCGATGACATGAGCGTTTTCAACTTCAGTTTTCAGTTCAATGGTTTCCTGGGTGGTGCAACTCATAACATATTCTAATATCTGGTGGGTTGGATCAAAAACGAAGTTGGGACTACTGATAAATTTTCTAATATTATAATCTTCCTTATCATCCTTAAAACAGAGAGCTTCACCAATAGTAAGAATTGGTTCAATATCTTCATTTCCAAGTTCAGGCTCATCTGAGTGTGGAAGTTTTTGTGCTAAAGTATACCCTAGTTTTATTGATGGGCTCGGTTCTGTCGATGGGTAAAGAACAAGGTTATTTGTATTTTCCGCTTTGGATATTTCTTGATCGACACCCAATGTAAGCATCTGTGGTAGCAAGCCAAGGCCTACCCAAAATCAAAGGATACCCCCCCCGACTGAAGATTGAGTATGCAACACCAAAATATTGACAGGGTATTTCCATGAGTCTATAGAAATAGTCATATCTTCCAACTTCCCTACTGGTCTTACAGTGGACCGGTCTGCTAATTCTAGGACTGTAGGAGTTGGTTTAAGGTTAATCAGGCCCAATGTGAGTACAGATGCAAAATTTATAACGTTAATTGTAGCTCTTAGGTCTACCAGCACTTTCTTTTTCTATTTTCCCCCTAGAACATCCAACTATGAGGACAGTGTGCTTAGAATATCAGTCCTCAAATTATCCAACAAGTTTCAAATTTCTACTTTTGTAACCCCATTGCTCGATGTCTTGAGAGTTCGTACTCCTTTCTTATGCCTCGCAGCTCCACGTGAGCATTTTATGCACAACTCACATATGATGTTGAATTCTTCCTTTGAGATATATCCCTTACCTACCATGTTCAGGAGTTCCAAAGATTCCTCCCTTAGTGCTTGGAGAAAGATTATCTTTAAGATACCCTTATCTAGATCACTATGGCCCGATCTTTGTAGATTGTATTTAAAGCATTCTACAAAGTCCTCCATGTTCTCATCCTCTTTCTGCACAATCTTAAATATTTCCTCTTTAATATCTCAATATTTGCAGTAGTCCTCATATTTTTCAAGGAAAATTGTCTTCATGTGATCCCATGTTGTAATATATTTTCCCCGTATACCCATAAACCATCTTAGATTTGTTCCTTTCAGAGTAGCAGGGAATATCTTCAATTTATGAGCATCATAAATATAATCATATCCTCAACAGACAACGTCAAATTCAAAGAGGAATGTGTCCGGATCTTCAGAAGAGAGACCATGGAAATTAGGTAATGTTGTCAAATTAATAGGATTCATAGGCGCATCACCTCTAATATCTCCAATTGGGATTTCGATCGTGGAATTTGGATAAGCCATGAATATATTCCAATATTCACTTGGAATATCAACAGGTACTAGTTGTTCTATGATGCAGGTTTGAGCTTGTCTAACATCACTTCCTCGATTAGATAGTGGAGTGAATTCCCTCAATTCTTCCTCTTCTTCCTTTGAACTTGCAATGCCCAATTCCTCTGATCCTCTGCTTCCTACCTATTCTTCCTTCCATTTTGCTTTTGTTATTAGGGAAGGTTCTAGTTGTGAAACTGACTTCCCTCCAGATCTTGTATCAGATATTGTATGAGATCTAACCCTAACAACAACTCGTGATGATGCCCTTCACTTAGCTCTTGAAATGATTTCTTGGATATAGGTAAATCTACCTTGATATTTCTTCCCTCTCCTTGGGGGTCTTCCTGTGCCCCTTTTATTTGGATCTTTATTCATGCAATCAGGAAGAAAAAGAAAAACATTCAAACAAATCTAAAGATTAGGACCTGGAACAGGGTGGAGACTTCCCTTCCCAGGAAGAGAGAATGGCCCCTAAAATCAAGAAGGAAAAAGAAAGAGAAAAAAACCAACCACAAAATCTAAGCTGAGGACCTAAAACAGGGTAAACACTTCCCTTCCCAGGACAAGAGAGCAGTTCCTGTAATCAACCAAAAAACAAGAAATTGAAACAACCAAAGCAATTTAATGCTCATGACTTGGAACACGGTAAAAAATAACTTCCCCTCCTAGGGCGAGAGAGTGGTCCTATGGTCAATACTTGTCGTACTTTCGCACCTTGATAGCCTCCCTGGCAATGGCGCCAAAATGTTGGTGTTCAGATATGAATTATAGAATTAACCCTTTTCCACATTAATTGTCAACACGAGGCTCATCTGATTGTTTCAAGGCTACCGTGCAAAGTGTATGAAGGCCACAATTTCCCTACCCAACATTGAGCATTCAATCAATACTATAAAAATGTGTAACAACAAGCAATAACAGTGACAAAAATTAGAGTAACAACAAATTAATATTCACAACAACACAAAATTAATGAACCATTACAGTGATAAAGAAATAATCATAACAGGAATACATTTACACATACCACTAATCCAACAACACTTGATCAAGGGAGTGGGCCTAACTCTCCGATCAGGGTTGTGGCAAAAGATCGAAGACTAGTTAATACTTCATAAGATCAAGATTGCATTAATCAAAAGGAAATACAGAAGTATGTTGTTACATTTAGAACTCTCGTGTCTCTCCCTCTAGCTCCCTAGCTAGCTTTTCTTCCTCTATAACCTTACTTATACATTTCAATATGACAAGAATGGTATCAACGATTTCCTAGAGATTACGATAGTTGTCTGCCTACAAATACACAATGATCATTTGAGGCAGAAACAAAATACAAAGATATCAAATGCATTGGTCCAACAAGCTCTCATTGGTTGAACATTGTTATAGCCAACATCCTGAGATTAGCGCTGCCAACACATCCATAACCATACCCTGAATTGTAGCCTGCTGATCATCATCCTTTCGAATCTGCAAAGAAACCTGAGTTAGCAAGTCGCATAAGCAAATCTCCCCTAGGACTACACTTCATCAATTAGTATTTCACAAAGACATGACAAATATATATACCTTCGTTGTGTGAGATACAAATTAACCTCACAAAGACATGAAATAAGTGAAGGAAAGGGATAAAAAGGCTGATATAAAGTAGGCAAATTTAGCAAATAACAAGTTGAAAAATGTATTGATTAGATTGTCTTCTGACTCAAGAGTTCACTAGTTCATAGATATTATGGTTATTGATAACCCTGAAGAATATGGGTTATTATTAAGCAAAGACTGGTCTAGTAAGCTACGAGGGTATTTCAATACAAACTAGCCCCATTTTTGGCTCCCTCGTAAGGGAATGAACAATTAGATCAAATTCAATAGTAAGCCATACATTACTCTACATGGTGACAGAGTTGGAAGCACCTAATGAGCCAATCAACATTGCTCAGGAAGAATTGAAAAAGAGGTTTCATACCTCTTTTTCCAAACTGGGTCCCATCAGTAAAAATGGTCTGATGAGATGATTCCTTCACTTTTTCCACTCTAAATATATTGAGATGGATGAAAATAATATATGATCTAATTCGGATCAGTAATACTAGATCCATAAAATGATTTTTATATAACTCTAAATCCTAAAGGCCTAATATTAATCTTAGGGAGGACCCAAACTTTGAAATACCAAAGAGACCTAAATTCTTTAATTGGAAATTAATTTTGTTCTAACCCTTGTTCTATCTTAAATTCCTCTTTAAGTTCTTGGACCATCAATAACATTGACAATGTTGAAACATTAACCGATGTCAAATCTATGCACCATAAACATCTAAAGCTAATAGCGGATGGAGAGGTGGATATTTTTATGTTCTTCACGAGTATATTAGAGATACTTCAAGTATTGTCACGTGGGTTGTGGCTAAGTGGTAAATATATTGATATTTATTTGCAAAGACTAAGTCTCACGATCGAATCGAGAAAGGTTTTCAGTGTCAATATTATTGTTTTGGAAGGTTTTGTTGTAATTCTTGGCATTCGTAGTTGTCAAGGATCAAATCTGGGTCGATGTGATGTTTCTTTAGTTCTAGCCCATTGTTCTTTGAAGGTTTAGTGACTTTAAGTAGAATTTATTGGGTTATTTAGATCAAATAGTGCTATTATAAGATGAAATAAATCAAGATGAATGACTTCGAAGATTTCAAAGGAACTCAATTGTTTGATTTGATGGATTTGAAGACTTTAATGGAAGAGATCGTTGAAAAATGATGGAAAAAAATTCGTTCATGACCTTGATATTTGAGTAGATTTACCAATTATTTGTTTATTTATACATAAATAAATTTGAAATTTTAGGTTTCTGACCTCTGTAAAAAATAATTCATATAATTTGATATCGTAGTTGACTGATTTTTATTTCTAAATTATATATTATCCAAAAGTTTAGTAATGAGCCACTATGCCCAAAAGGGTGTGGTTGCTAAGACTAATGATCTACCAATTTTTGGTGTCATATGTTCATCATGTGTCTCATAAGGTTTATTACAAAATGTGTTGTAATCAAGAATTCATCGTGTCCATACAAAATCACCTTGGTGTCAATTTTTATGGATTTTCATGGTTGAATTTCATTTTCTAAAATAAATTAGTGATGTTACACTAAATGATTAAGGATTAAATTAATAATTGACCTATTGAAATGATATGTGAGAATTGCAAATAGTATAAGGGATATTTTTTAATAGTAAATGTGCTTTGGGCTGAGAATTTTTTTTAAAGAAAATTGGAAGGCATTAATTTACTAATTTGATTTTAATTTGATTTTCGTCTTTATGTTTAGTGGATTTTTCATATTGCATATTAGTTTTATCTAATTTGTTTTGTATGCATTCATATTTATTAATCGTTTCAATGCATCACAATATGCATTTTTTTAGAAGGATGTTACACAAGAGGTAGAGCTTGGAGGTGTAGAAGAAAAAGATGATATAGGGAAATTGGGGACTCTTCATGATGACAAATATGGGTTTTCCTCAGTTTTTGACAGAGATGAGGTGATTCTTAAACCCACTTTGAGACAATGTTTTGGATGTAGGTTTATTTATTTTAATCATAGATTGTGTGAGTGTAAATGTGGTGATGGATCCTTTTATTTTTTTGGATACTCTTTGTTTTCTTTCCTTGAAAGATATATCATGGGGAAACCTGCCAGGTACATCCCCTTATTCGAAGGATGGTACACATCGTAAATTGGATTTCGCTGAAACTTAAGGCTTCATCGGCATAAGACTCAAGGTCATCTCAACAATATACTTGTTAACAACCAAACATTTCACTTATGGCAATTTAATCTAGGTAGGAAGTATAACAATCATTACTCCCAACCACCCTTGCTAGACCCAATTCACAATTTTGTTTGGATTCTCATGTTATTGGCTTATTTTATTAATATTATTTGCAAGAATGGATTTGAAATGTGAATAGACTACATAAAATTTTCATGATTTATATTTATTTTCCCTTGTATGTCTCACTAAGAATGTAAAGATAATCATGAATGGTGTAGGATGAATAGTCTGATACTATATCTAAAGTTCATCATATGTCAAATCTATCCAACTCATTTATGAGGGTTAGTGTTTCTTTTAAGCACCTAAAAAGGAAACAAATCATTATCTAGAAAATTCAACTACTGAGATAATGATTACACTAGCTATTTACTTAATATCTAATGATGTTGGTAACAACAATTTTCAAGTTCTATACAATTTATGATTTAGTTTATAGTTGCATGTTAGTGTTGCACACCTTATTAAGAAAAAAATTATAGTCTAGGAAATATGAGACCAACTATTTTTTTTTTTAGTTTTACATGTGATAGATCACTATTTCTTTGCAAAAATCTTTAAATTTCTATGGGAAATCGTAAAAAAGCTTGTCCTCATAGGGTGCTACTAGGCCATGATTTATATAATATTTCTTGATAAGAAGGTCACTTGAAGAGAATAAATGCTATATCTCTTAAGCTCTTCAAATATGCCAAAAATTCCTAGAACAAGCTAAATGCTTATCTTTTCTTGTCAGATGAAATATATTAGCATCAATATTATTGTAATATTTTAGCACAAAAAAGGTTATAACTTCATAAATCCGCAGAATTTGGTTTTGTAAATGACTATTAGGAAATTTCAAAGTCTTTCATCTTTTATATTTTTTGGTTTCTAGTTATTGTTTACTTACATGTCATAATCTTTTTGTATCAATTGTTTATGTGAGAAGTGACATTCTATTTCAACTTTAAAGGGTTTGTTGACCTTCAAGCATACTTATTCTTTGTGCTCGAATTTAGAAGGCAATTCTTAGTGTACATTTTTTCTTTTTTATTCACTCCCTTGAAGGTGCTCTTGGTAGAGGATATGCCATAAATATACTATCACTGAGCTCTTGTTTTAAAATATTCCATTGTAAATGCCTTGCACTAAATTTGGTGATCTCTTTCCATATATCTTCTTTTTATTTTCTCCTAAGTTGAAATCTATTTGTGTGAATTATTATTTTATTTCTTATTTCCTCATTTACCTTAATATCCCTTTCCTTTTTTTTGGATTTACAATTTTACTCGAAAGGCATATATGATCGTGTGAACAAGAAGTGTAGTTTGGATTACCCTATGTATGGTTAGTATGATTCTTCCTGTAATTTTATTTATTTTCCCCATTGTTTCTTTTTGTAGGTTGATCCATGGGGGAATTTTAATATTGAATCTCATGGTTTACATAATACTTCATAACATGATGATTTCTAGTTGAGTTGCCCCCTGTGGGATTTATTTTCCCTATTGTTGGAAGGGGAAATTTTCTCCTAAAAACTTCATAATTGTGCATTACTTATTAGATTGATGAGTGGGAAATTTTTCTTGAAACTTTTCATATCACAATATTTCCTATAGACATTTTATTTTTTTTTCCACTAGGATTATTATTTTGACCTATTATTATTATTATTATTATTATTTCATATACATGTAGATATAATTAAAAATCGATTTTGATTACAAATTACAATATATGTAGCATCCTTCCTTTGTAATGTGTATGTTTGGGAAATTTTGAGTCGAAAGTGCATATTTTTTGGCCACCTATATGCCATCGAACAATCAAATTATATTATGTAAGCAGCTCTATATATTTTAGTTCTCAATTTTCTTTTTATTTTATAAATGAACAGGGTCTTTGGGGAAACTAGGCTTCTAGAAAATACTGGATATTTGGTATTTGGAGCTAGAGAATCTATATAGATTTTCATTGTTTTATTATAAGTAGAAAATAAAATGCAATGACATAGCAATCACTAAAACTGGAGAAACACTATAAGAACAGATTTCTTTTGGATTGGTTTTTATAAGATGAGGCTTCTCATGTATAAATTTGGAATATTTGCAATAAGAATAATGTTGCAATAAATGAGATTGAAAGTTGTTATTTCATGTGTATAATGTTAATTGTTTCTAGTCTCTATACATTGAATTTCTCTGCACATTGTTGTGCAATGTTAACCATCTTGTAAAACTACCTTAAACATTGTGTCTAATATATTGTTCAAGGAGGTAGTTGCGCTAGAAACAAGCTAGCAATGTAATGAATGAGATGTAATGAATGGGACAAATTAAAAGAATTAAGTTTTGTTTTCGTAGTAAAAGATTTAATTTTGGAGAAATCACTTAGACCTCTTTATATTTTGAAAGTTATTTCCATAGAAAATTTAATTGTATTTTTTATTTACATTGAAATATTTGTTTTGTTTTCTAAGTCTATTTTTGAGTATTTTGATAACAGGGCTCTAGCACCTCAATTCCCAATTCTCTAACATTAGCAGATTTGAAATGAACATCTCTTATTAGCATAGACCTTTATTGAGAAAATGAATATTCAATGGCTAAGCAACTTTAGGGGATTAAATGTGACAAAAGTGTTAGGCATGTATGAAACAAACTCACTTATATAAACCTTGGATTATTGTATCATTTACATCAGGATTATATATTAAAATTTGCAATTTAATCCTTTAGTTATTGTTTTTTGGTTACATTGGGTTTTTCACTTTGCTTCTTCAAATCCATAATGTAAAATTGCAAGGTCTTCAAGGTATTTTAGTTCAAACACAACTTATATCTATTGCCAAGTTAACACTGTCCCAAGTTTGTCTCTAAGTAAATGACTCAAACTCTCTAGTAATGGGTGGAAAAAATTTCCAGCGTCAAGTAGAAATGTCGGTAAGGAAAAGAAAAACCCTTATTTTGAATGATTTATTCAATTAAGTATTTTCCTAGACTGAATCTAATACTTACACTATGGTCTTGTGGATTTGTTATAAGATGAAGTTTTAAAAATCATTTGCAACTTTTGATTGAATCATTTGCAACTTGGTTGTATGTTGTGAATTTGTGTTTATGTAGACAATTAATTCAATACATTAACCATCCTTTTAAGGTCCATTATAAGAAAGGGATTTGAAGAGGATCTTAACAATATGATATTGACGTCTCATGTGAATATGTATTGTGTGGCTTTGCACTTAAAATGACCGAGTAACTTTGTGAATGAATACATATAAATTGGTAATTGTCATTTTGTATGATGTATTGTGTATTTATTCATGAATATGTATTGTGTGGCCCATTTGTTTAAAATGTTAAGAGGTGGAGTGATTATCAATGAAGCTAGTTGTTTCTCAACATTTCACAAGAAAACTTGTAAAGTTGGATGGTGCAACCAATGAACTATTATACCACTTTGTAGGGCCTTTTGGATCTCATGTTAAGCATAATGGATTTTTCTTTCTTGCATATTTTTTGACCATCTAGGCTATAGTGATATCCACTTTTGAATTTTATTTCACTAATATGTTTCAGATACATCGTTGAGTTCTGATTATATTGTGTATTATTACAATCATTTCCATTTTTAAGGTTTATTCAATAATATATCTACTCATATATATAGTTCAAAATTATCTTGCCAACATGGATTATGGTGGATTGAGATCAAGATAACTTAGATTTCTTTGGATAATATCCTTATTTTTGTCTATGTTCCTTGTGTAAAATTGGAGTTCAACAAATGAATATCTTGTTAAGGGATATACTCGTTAGGATTAATATCCTTTTCATTTCAAGAAACCTTTGAATTTATCCCTTCAAGGAGCTTTAAACCTTTCTAGTCTATTTTTTCGTTTTAAGTGCCATACAAAATCATCTTTTTGTAATTCCATTATAACTTTCATCTACTTATATTGTGCTGAAGATCCATTTGATTCACAGTGCTACTACTTAGGATTTTATATAAATGATGTAAAAGCCTTAGGTATTTGGGAGTGTATCATTATTCCCATTTGACTTTGTGGAGCCTTTCTACAAATTGAGTTGGCTCGAGAGAACTTCCTAAGGAATTAAATTGGCTTAGTGAAAATTCACTTTCAAGAGAGAAAATTGAGACTATTGTTTTTTTTTAATAGCTACAGGTTCATCAAATATTTGACAAACACATATTTGTTAGATATATTATGAGAATTTTAACAAGCTATCTAACAAACTGTTGTTGGATTATTTGAAATTTTCTATCAAAAAATCAATGGAATTGTTCATCACATATCCAAATCCCTCTGAAAAATATTGGTTGGATATCCGACAATTATGTGTAAAAAATAATAATTAATTTCAACAAGGATATCCGACGAAGGGGTGTTGGATAACCATCGAGAACATGTTCATCATATTATTTAATAAAACTACACAAATGAAACATTGGAATACCAGTGTATCCAAGGACAACATGTTCATTAAATTATCCAAAAAAATTACACTAAATAAACTTGAAGCCACGTTACAACTGAATCAACTTGAATTTCATTGAAAAATCAACATACAACCATTGGATTTTAGTGTGGATTTTAGTAGTGTGCAAATGTCTCATTGGTAGTCTTTTATGACATATTTTGGAAATCCAATCTAATCTAGAAGTTAATGAAGGGTACTTTGAAATCCTATTCAACCGACTACCCTGCCAACATGACCAACGATCAACTTTGTTACTAGTGAATTTTCCCCTTTTTTCACTTTATGCTTGATAGTTCTCTTCCACTTAGCCGCAATTCCCCCAACATCACGAACTACACACAACCACAATAGATTTGTGTGATACATTGCTCTATGTGCAGTATTTCCCTTCACGCAGTGACTTTATTTTCCCCAAAAAAACATACAACTACTACTTTTGCAACAAAACTTGAAAACTATCTATTCTGCGACACAAAAAAAATCCATTATTTATTTATATACATAGACCTCATCTATAAAAGGGTTGGGGAATGATCATGCAAACATGAATCATTAAGCTTCCTCAAGTCTACATAATTTCCAATTTATCCTATATTTTTATTATGAACCACCGTAGGACTAATCCACTATGATTCCTCTATTGACTCAATTCTTCTTGCTTCTAGCATTTTTTATAACTCTTATTTCACCTTCTTATTGTAAAATTGGTTTCAACCGGTAAGGTCTCTTCTTAATAGATTTAGCGCCTAGTTTCAAGTGGATTTTATTTTTCTTTTCTCCCAATTCTCCTACTATCTCCCTCATTTCTACAAAAGTTTTGGGCAGTAGATCCTAGCCTTCTCTCATCAAATTAGCCACTTTTTCCACTATCTCATTATCCCAATAATCCCTTATAATGGCCAATTTCAGATTATGCATAGTTCTAATGGGATTGGAATAGTATTTTATCTCCTACTTGGGTCCTGATACTGTGTAATCTCCTTCTATTTATAGAATTTGTATATTTCTTGGGTCTTCATCATCATCAACTGATCCTTCTATAATATTGTATCACTCCATAAGTTCTTTCACTTTTGTGAATGTTTATGCTCTTAATACAGAGGTACTAACCTATGCACAATCCAACTTTTTGGCACACAAATTTTCTCTTTCAAGACCTTCAAGTATTTATCAAGTGCAACATCCTCAACTACAAAATTAAATGTAGATTTGAAACTTTATTCCATATCTTCCGATTCTACTAGTCCTCTACTCACTTCGAGCTCACAATTCAAATTCTTAGGAATAACATATAAAGTATGAATAAACCTATGGACCCACTCCTCCTATAGTATATTTCTTCTATTCTATAAAGAAACACAAATCTTTAAATGGGTTGTTGGATAATCCAACCTAGCATATTTCACTCCCTTAATATCTAATACTGACCCAAAGAAAATACATAGTAAATTATTACATTGTTGCCAAGTCTTAATATTATTCATGTAGCCAACCCACTAGTGTGCCAAAGTTTCTCTCAAAGCAACATTTAAAACTAATAAGCATAAATGATCAAGTATATATATTTTAAATTATTTTACAAAAGATAAAACATTAGATAAAGAATCATACCTTAGAGGATCTTGCATATCAATTCCAATCCAGTGTACTCTACGAGTAATGTGTGCGCACCTTGTAGTTGACACCTCATGAAATTCTAGTTCTTGAAAGAAAATTCGTAATTTGATAAGAAAGAACCAATATTGTGTCATATCAACACGTCATCTATGGTAGGATTGACATAGTATTCCTATCACTTAGTTATGTTGTAAATGTTATTTAAATCTTTTGCATATATCTCATCACATATAGGTTCGATGTATCTATCCCCTTCCTTGAGATCCAATGGCGCAAGTACTCTGACATCCCCAGACTCAAATACCATCTACCTCTTTTTAAAATTGATGATGAATTGATTATCAAATTTCCAGTCAATGCATAATAGCGCGGGATATGGATCTATATCATCGACTATTTCTATGACTTCAAAGTTTGCGAAACTCTCAAGTCCATCAATATCCACTTCCACATTAGACAATTGGCGAATGGGGAATATTCGGTATTTTTTTTCCAACCTCAATTGAATAGAAGATCAAGTCAGTTTAGGTTTTCCCATCATCTCCCAAGTTTTATTTGGTAGAATGTTTATATTTGATCCCAAATCTATGATAATGTTGTCCATATCATAATCACCTACCTGCATGTTGTTGGGAAAAGTATCTATTCAGAACGCCCCTATCCCACTCTAAGGTGTGACAGTGCCTTAGCAACAAACAAGGAAAACTGCTTGAGTATTCTTCTTTATGAAATGTAAATGAAGAGGAAGGATGTAACTAACCTGTGTCTTTCGCTAGTTTGTTGATCCAATCACTCTTTCCTTTGTTCGCTTCCCGCTGCCTGCTCCCTTACTGGCCCAGCTTCACTAAATTCCTGCAAGATCACAGAAGAGAGAAACTACACGAAGATATAGATTTACATTCATAAAAATCTCAGGATCAGATTAAGCTAAACATGCAAATATAACAAAACATCACTGATATACAAGCATGCAGAAGAAACTCAAATAGTTTTATTGATATGATAAGAAAGTCCAAGAGGAGATACAACCAAGTGAGTCCCGATCCAGCATCTACCTCCCAGCAAAGGAATCCCTTCCTCACCTCCAACAAAGCATAAATCACCCAATGTACTAATCTCAATCTCAAACCAACAGCAATTCTCTGCAAAGTACAAAATTCCAGCCTCTGGATCTCTGGGATGAGGGATCCATATATAGATGTAAGCAGAGAGGATGAGTCAGCTTATGTTTTGACTTGTGACTTCTCTCTATCAGTTCTTTCTTCCACTTGGAGACTGAGAGCCTCTTACTCATCACTGGTCGAATTCAGTGAGGCAAGTGTCATTGGAGAAGATTCTGGAAGCTTCCATTGTCTCTCCACCTCGTTGAATGACTCTGCCACTTGTCATTTCCCGCTCAACGCACCTGGGTAGTGCATTCAAGTGCGTTGCAACGCACCTAGCCAGTGTATTTGGGTGCTTTGCAACGCAGGCAACTAGTGGAGCTTCTGAATTGATCCTGATTTGACTAGTTTTGAGCAGTTTCTGGAGGAGAACTTCTGGGAGAAGCTGTCATTGGTTGACCTTGTTCCTTTAGGGGCAGGAACAACACTTTTAGGGACTTTGGATCCCTTGGTTTATGGACATTTCATGCTTAGAGCTGTAAGGCACAAAAATGTCTATAACAGTTTCCCCCTAAAGTATGAGGCCCTTTATCGGGTGAAATGCTTTATTAGGAGGATCCGAAGTTCTTTCAATGCTGGGAGGAGACCTGTAATAAGATACAATACAATACATTATTTTTCATACTGTTTTCATGATCTAGCTGAGGCGGGCATTCCCATGCTCAGCTTTATAAATTCATTTTTATGTACATAGGACAGACAATCGTCTGATGGTAGACTGATGATTCTGATGAAATCATCATCCTTTTGGTAGGATGATTATCTGTTCTGCAATGCTGTACATGTCAATGTCTTTATTTTTCCTGAATATATATCGCAGCCCGGATGGATGAAACTAGATCCGGGGTCTTCAATCTCGTCCGATCTTCACTCTGAGTACAAGTCGATCCATGTGAGAAATGTTTTGAAGTCGAACATGGAAAGACATCGCTTGATTACCAGTCAATGATGTAAACTGTTAACAAGCGCGAGAGGAATCACCGATAATGATAATGACCCTCAAGGTATTGCAGTACAATTCACATGGTGTGAATAAAGGACTTGGCGTCGAACACCACGCAAAATCTTTCGGTCGAAGGTCATTGATGTATACCTGTCGCCGAAAGTGAGAAACTTGCCATTGAGGCATGCAAGCTTCAAAGTACTGAATGGGGTGTTCCTAGATCAACTACTTGGATAATGAGCTGATGTCGACAAGAAGCGATCCGTCAAAGGAGGGCCTTGATGAATCCCACATCAATGACACGGAACGGAGCAAATGATTTTGATGGAGGTGAAAACAATCTGATGATATATGGTTCAGGGTGGCGGTCATGAAAGAATGAAGTATAATGTATGGTAGTGGATGGGACACAGGTGACTTCTCTGGATGACTTCTCTTGAACATGTCGGTGACACTTATGTGATGGATTGGTAGCATTTACCCCAAAGGTGGATGGTATGGCGAGACCATGGTGATGTGACAGGTGAATGAAACAACCCAACCCGACTCAGGCACGGAGTGGAAGTGTCATTTTCAAGAGCGACTTGCTACCAATAAAGGTTCTTTGAGTTTCTTCCCAATTTTTCCCCAGTCATTGCTGACCAGTACCTCTTTATTTTTGTCAAGCTTGAGGAGGATAACATATGCTTGTTCTATAATTTTCCCTTCGGGCAAACCCATCGCTATGTTTTAACGAGCCTAGCGATAGTGAAACTCATTCTCGTCTAAAGACAAGTTTGTCGCTATTAATCTTTTTAACGAGTCTAACGACAAAGATAACTCGGTCCTTTTCATTTTTAGAGAGTCTGAAAAGGTACGTAAAGTTAACTCCGAAATTCCTTTTTCGTCATCTAATCCCTTAAGTCCGAAAAAGTATAAAACAATACAGAAGGGATGAATTTTCGATAGTTTTAACAAGCCGAACAAAACAAGCGCTCGATCTTTTTGTGCAATAATCCCTCAGGTCCAAAAAGATTAAAATCTAGAGGAGGCATAGCACTTCCGGTCGCTTTAACGAGCTGGAAGGCCAAAACTCGGCAATCTTTTCATATTTTACGAGTCAGATGAAAAGAGCTTAAAGAAGACTTGTCTTTTGAGGAACGAGTGATAAAACGGGTAGCAGCTGATTCCAGGTAAGGGTTTGAATTTTCCAAGCACGGCAGTGTCACAAGGATGGCTAGTGAAATCACTCTTCGCAATTGTTCCTCAAAATGGGTAAACAATCAAATGGATGTGAATGATCGGCCAATGGAAAAGTGGAGGTGACGGTGCAAACACGACCAAGGCTTTAATGGCTGATAATGTTACATTCACAGTGGTTATTTACCGGAGGATAGTTCATTTTTTAACGAGCTTAAACGCGGGTTGAAACACTTGCTCGATATTATGTTTATTTTTTAACGAGCATGAACTATGTGCTAAAACTGCTCGATAATCCAGTCATATGATAAGAATGTCTCATATAAGATGCCATTTTTTATGGAGCTTGCGCCTTACAAAGCTATGCCCCGCATCCTTTCGTTATGCAAGTTCGGAAACGACTAATCCTACGAGTTTAAAGGGTTAGAGGTCCTAAAAATTTAAAAAATAAATAGCCGCCCCTTGCTTGCACTCCAAAAGGTTTGCATGCCCCCAGGTATAAAGTACGATTTCAAGGTTACCCCTCAATTTGCAGATAAAACATTTGTTCTACCAGGAAAGGCCTACCTCTTTCAGGTTACCAAAGATTGTCTCATTTGCGCAGCAAACAAAACACTTCTTCGGCGATGTCTACCGAGATAGACAAAGGTGAGTGACAACGAGTGCCAAACACATAACTTTGACAAAAGAATATTATTCTAGAACAACCCCTCTTCCAATCACGGACGGGGTACGGACTAGTCATATTCTCCCGCGGAAACCTACCTTATACCCAAAGTTTTCCTGCCGAAGCAGACCAGGACGCATGCCCCCTGGGTTCCAGTCATATCCCTCCGAATTACTCGCGCTCATCGGGAGGACGGACCGTGGGTTGAGACATTTCTTGCGTGAAGAGACCATTTAGGGATGGTATATGACTATTTGCGATGCGTGATCCGGGAAATGAAAGCTGGTCCACGAGCTTGACCACTCTTCCTTCGTGTGGAAAACACATTACTCTAAAGAGTGAGGAGACGATGGCTCCCATGCAATAAATATAGTCTCGTCCAAGGAGTAGGTTATAATCCAAGGGTCCTTGAACGACCATCACGTTCATTTGAACAGTCTTCCCTTTCAATGTTATGGGCACATTGGGGAGGATCCCTAAAGGTCGAATGGTTCCTTTATCGAAGCCTGTCAGATTTCTCATCTCAGGCAAAAGCGATGGCGAACCAAGCGCTTTCCAAGCAGTAGAGGAAAGGATACTCACAGAAGCCCTCTCATCTATGATGGTGCCAGCCATGACCATTCTGTATATTTGAACGATAATTCGGAATGGTATGCTTGCTGGCAAACGGGGTCTGCCTAGTTGGTTCCAGTCGAAGGATACAACTAGGTTGCTTGGTGGTGGGACCGAGTAGACGACCGGGTATGGCTCTGACGAACTTCCTTCCTGCGATAAAGGAATGGGTGGATTTCTCCCGTGTTCGTCGAAGTCTGTGTTTATGAAGAGAATTTGGATGGTGTCATCCTTATTCTCCTCAGTGACTGTATCATTCGAAGATAAAACCTCTGAAGGCAAGACCGGGTCAACTGCCGCCTCGACCTTTTGACTTTCGTCCGGTATGGATTCAGCTAGTTCATCTTCAATGACCGGTGCTTCAGCTGACCACTTGAGTGGGCCAGCTGGATTTTCAACTAACGAAGGACTCGGTAAGAGTTTCTTATATCCAGGAGGGAGTCGTAACGGTGAAACCGGACGATCAACCAAAACTCTTTTAGCTTCATCTAAGAAGGGACAACGGTGGATGGCGTGATCGCCTTCGCACAGTTTACAGGGAGATCTAGCTCTCCCTTTTCGTCCTGGGACTTCACTTTCGCTAGTTGACGGTGTGCTTTCAACATGGCTATCAGAGGTTGACGCCACCGGATTGTGCAAACGGGGAGACCAGTCCCTTAGTATCCGAGGGATGCAGGGACAATCTCTGTGAAAGTGGTCTCCCTTGCAAATGACACATGGCGATTTAGGCCTGGTCAGTGCAGTGTGTGGATTTTCGTTAGACGACACTCGTTTGCCCCCAGTCACTTTTGGCTCCTTCTTCTTCTTCTCTTTCTTCTTCTTTTCCTTCTTCTCCTTAGGAACTTGACTTTTGGTTTTGCCAGCCCCATCAAGCGAAGAGGAAGGAGGAGAGGAAGAATTAGAGGAAGTAGAAGGTTGGTGGGAAACTCTGGACTCGTCTAATTGCTGATTCGATTGTTCAGGAATAGTGGTGTTCTGAACGACATTGGTTGAGAAGAGCCAGACCGGCAAGCCAATTGTCAGTCCTGGAAGCGACAATGTGGCCATATGGGGCGCACCAACATCTCCCCAAGAGGAGAAGGGACTAGGATTTCCACCAAGGGGAATTCCTTGGTTGGTAGGCTCCATTTTCTCAACCTAAAGATCAACGTAGGAAAAAGGGTATGAATATTCCGTTTAAAATAAATTTTAACGACGCTTGGACACAACTTGCTTTTTCAATTTTAAAGAGTCGAGAAAAAGCAAAAGATGACTCTAGTCTCCTTCGATTTTTAATGAGCCTGAAGTGACAAGTGCTCAGATGGACCTTTTCCGTTAAGGAGTCTGAAAAGGAATGAAAGGGACTGCTCTGGATTTCTAGGTAGAGGGTGTGCCAAACCAATCGCAAAACCGCAGAATACTTTTTAGGGTACGGGCGGTCAATCTTCCCGAATGCTGTGTTCAGTGCATTGTGATCAGTAGGGCGGTCAACACGGCTTCCTATGGATAAAGGTTTTATGCCTATAGGGGTCTCCCAATATATACTCGACGGTACGTGGGAGCACAATCCGTACTGGCACTTATCGTCTCTCAGGAGGAATCACCCAACCATCAGTGAGGCCGACAGTCACCAGGTTTTACGACGCCGGAACACGTCTCTAGCCTAGACCTCTATGTTGTGCGTTAAGTTACAAAGCGTTGTTAAGTTCATTCAATTTATTTTAGGTTGATCTTTCTTAGAAGTTTGCCTTTTTGGATCACCACGAGATGTAGATGAAATTCCTAAATGCAATCTAAAGATGATAAGCAAGCATTTATCTCTTTTCAACAATGAAAATCCTAGCTACAAGGGGAAAAGAAAGACACAATCTTTTCTCAAAGAGCATAGAGCACACTGTAAATGCACTTTTCCTAAATCAAACCATACAAACTGTCAAAATGCAAATGCACTTGTGCATGTATTTGTTTTCACTTTCTTAATATTGATGCCTAAAAAGAAATTTGTTGTACAAATTTGAATTCGATTTCAAGTGAAAAACACAAACAAGCTTCTTTTCGAAATCAAAAAGACGATTACGATACTTTATGGTTTTGAAGTAAACACTTGTTTCGACACTAGAAATTCACAAATTCAAACCAAAAGAAAAAAGTAAAAGTGCAATCAACTTTCAACAGAAAACAAATTTACTCCTAAGATCAAAACGACACTTACGGCAGGTCTAGATCTAAGGGCGACAGTATGACTAGTCTACTTTTGTAATGGGAAACTGCAAATGATGTAACAAATACACAAAGAACACCTACAGTCTTTTTGCACAATTGAGGTGGAATTAAGGCAAAGAAAAGGGGTTTCCAGATAGGTACACACACTGATAACAGGCTGCAAAAATCAGAGATAAAACTGAACAAAATGATGCAAAGAACCACAGCTGCACAGGGCAAAGGCTGATCAGCGCACCTGTTGCACAGAGAAACTGAATTGCAGCGCAGGTAGCCCTCTTGGGACCTGCGTTGAAATTCAGAACCTCTTCACAGAGCCTGCGCTGAAGCAGAAACGAGAATTTTCTCTGGGTTCTAGGTCACGGTTTGTAGTTTAATCTATGGTTTTTGGCCGGATAAAAGCTATCAGTAAGGTACAATTAGAGGGATGATTTAAAGGAGGACTAAGAGCTATCACAAAGGGTAGTTAGAGCATTTGTGGATCAGCTTCTCAGATCATAAACAGGCCCAGTAAATGGACTAGAGTAGCAGATCTCTACTTTGCATTTGTAAATGGCAAATGCAGTTTGATTCGCCACTCCTAAGTTTATGAGAAGAACAACAATAGAAACACAAATAAACTAACTAGATAGTTCCCCAGCGGAGTTGCCATTCTGTTTTTGGGAAAAGTATCTATTCAGAATGCCCCTATCCCACTCTAAGGTGTGACAGTGCCTTAGCAACAAACAAGGAAAACTGCTTGAGTATTCTTCTTTATGAAATGTAAATGAAGAGGAAGGATGTAACTAACCTGTGTCTTTCGCTAGTTTGTTGATCCAATCACTCTTTCCTTTGTTCGCTGCCTGCTCCCTTACTGGCCCAGCTTCACTAAATTCCTGCAAGATCACAGAAGAGAGAAACTACATGAAGATATAGATTTACATTCATAAAAAGCTCAGGATCAGATTAAGCTAAACATGCAAACATAACAAAACATCACTGATATACAAGCATGCAGAAGAAACTCAAATAGTTTTATTGATATGATAAGAAAGTCCAAGAGGAGATACAACCAAGTGAGTCCCGATCCAGCATCTACCTCCCAGCAAAGGAATCCCTTCCTCACCTCCAACAAAGCATAAATCACCCAATGTACTAATCTCAATCTCAAACCAACAGCAATTCTTTGCAAAGTACAAAATTCCAGCCTCTGGATCTCTGGGATGAGGGATCCATATATAGATGTAAGCAGAGAGGATGAGTCAGCTTATGTTTTGACTTGTGGCTTCTCTCTATCAGTTCTTGCTTCCACTTGGATACTGAGAGCCTCTTACTCATCACTGGTCGAATTCAGTGAGGCAAGTGTCATTGGAGAAGATTCTGGAAGCTTCCATTGTCTCTCCACCTCGTTGAATGACTTTGCCACTTGTCATTTCCCACTCAACGCACCTGGGTAGTGCATTCAAGTGTGTTGCAACGCACCTAGCCAGTGTATTTGGGTGCTTTGCAACGCAGGCAGCTAGTGGAGCTTCTGAATTGATCCCGATTTGACTAGTTTTGAGCAGTTTCTGGTGGAGAACTTCTGGGAGAAGCTGTCATTGGTTGACCTTGTTCCTTTAGGGGCAGGAACAACACTTTTAGGGACTTTGGATCCCTTGGTTTATGGACATTTCATGCTCAGAGATGTAAGGCACAAAAATGTCTATAACACTGCATGCTAAATATGAACTCCCAACTTGTCTTATTTTTGCATGTGAATAGATTAAATGCACGTCATGGGGTATGCATTGTAATTACTTCTAGTTCTCTGGCACATTGATCTATCAATCTGCAGAACTTCTCTAGTGCATTTGTATCCTTCATTAGGTCTAAACAAATTTTCAAGAAGGGTTTTATAGGACTTTCTCCAATTTTAGGTTCTTTGGTAGTTTTTACATCATAAATTGGAGGCATATCATACACTAGAACCTCTTTCAAAATATTCCATTTTGATGTAACAAGCTCTTTGCATGCACCCTTATATGTTTTGTTTCCAATAAGTGGATCAAATTTTAGTGGAGGATCTACAACCTTCCTTAACAGTTATTGATTTGTATTGATTTTCTTAGTGGTATTCATCTTAGCATTTGTGCCTCCCCCCGTAACTACACCCACATGTGATTGGTATTTGTGTACTTTAGCAATGATCATCTAGATATTATGTCCTTTATTCTCTTGTCATTTCGTAATAACTAGGGATAATCTTCTATTGCATGGTAAAGTTCTCTACAATAAGTACAAGTTGAGCAAGGATTGGGGAAATCCCTTGCAATATTTCCTGGTTTCCACAGTTAAAGCAAATAATTGGCCCTCTACCCTTTCCAAATCCTCCTCTTCCTTGGCCTAGTCTTGTAGGTCCTCTACCCATCATTCCTTGACCTCTTCCTGGCTGATTATATGGTCCAGGTTGATTATATTCCTACAAAATTATTTCATGCTTGTCTCCTCCTTACACATAGTAAGAATCCATAGTGTGCTCCTTCATTAGCTCCAATGAGTGGCAATTGAGAATCTAATGTCCCACTGACTTGCAGAAATTACAAAACAAGGTCCTTACAAAATTCTGATATCTATACATCATGCAGAAGTTTGAGAGTGAATGTCCCTAAACTCTACAAACCTCGCATCACATCCCTCTTCCTTTTTCCAATGGGTTGGTTGTGCTGGTGTTTATGTATTCTGTCAACATATGAAATTCATTCCTATGGTGTCCTTCCTTCCTACATATCGTGCACCATTCTTCCTCATGATTTTCTTTGCACTTAGTCAAGCCCTTTAACTAGATTGTCATTGCAGCTAGCTACCATTGAATTTGATCCATGCCATTATTACCTCCACTTCTTGCTAGAGATGCTTCCAATTTCAGTGTAATCTCTGAGGCTTCTGATTATGATATTATTTTATGCTAGGTCAATGGTACTCGTATATGGGGGATTAGTCTAGCAATGAACCACTCCTTGTGTTATGCATATAGAATCCAAAATGTCTATCTACCCAATAAGATCTTAAAGTTAAATGATAGTCCTAGATAAACTCACTTTGAACCTACTTAATCCCCTTCAAATCTATAATGCATTGTGACACAGATTTGGGTTTTTGAAATTCTTTCATTAATTCTTACTTTATATTTGCCAAAGCTATCTACTATCTAGCTAGGGTAGTACTCTTGTACTTCATGATGTACCATGTCATTGTGTGGTCTCTAAATGTATTTTACAGTTGCATAATATTAGTGGGTTCATCATGGGCTTGGTTCATAGTCCATACTACCTCACATACAAAAAAATGTTGATTAGGATCCTTAGTCCTAGAACCATGAAATATAGGTATCCTCAAAGTAGATCTATGATAAAGAATTGTTACATATACTCACTATTTTTTGTGGCATACTATGCATAACATTATTTAATAGAGAATTATTTGACACATTTCTATTAAAATTACTAATCTCACTACTACTTCTATTATGGCTACTCCCACTTCCTTTATTGAATAAAGTATGCAAAACACTACTACATGAACTTACATCTCGATCAATTGATGTGTGTGGGGTCATGGGTTTGATAGAGGGTTTTGTATAAGTAAGGTGAATAAGATTCACAAGTTCTAATATTTGTAGACTATACTATGAGGGTCCTGCATCCTCTCCTCCTTTGTGTGGTGAGCCAAGTTGCATTTTTCAAGACTTATTTGATCTTTGGTTCTCTTTCTTCTCCTATGACCTCTTATCACCACCTTCATTAGGATTCTATTATTTGTTGTTACTGATGTAGATATCTATCCTATATCATTTCCATATCTAAACCTTCTTCTATTACGCAATACTCCACCCTCAAAATATATCATCATTTTTTACCACATACTTCCTTTCTTGGGCTCCTCCTTTCATGTTGTAAATTTTGCGGCATCTTGGCATACCATTTGATAATTAAATTGGAGTTCTCAATAGTTGATCCACTTTCTTCCTTCTTCTTTCTTTGCACCTGAGGCCCTATCTGCTCAGGTCATTCCCTAGTCATCCCCTAGCTTTCCCTTTGCGTATAAGGGGTTGAGCTGCTCATTGTATCTAATTCCATCTTTAGGATTACCTTGTCACACAATAAAATTTTAATGGTAGTTGGAAACAATCTGGTATACCTTCCACGTAGTCCTTCCAGGAAATTCCTCTCTATTGTGTTATATGATACTATAAATTTATCAAAAAACCCTACAATGTATCCTTCTAGTATAACTTTGACCCAATAGCCTACCGTGTGAGAGATATTTAATAGCTAAACTAATTTAGGTGTCCATATTTTTGCCTCATTATGTCACCAATTCCTATGCTCATCATTTAGCCTGTGTAGCCACTCTATTAATAGATTTGGGAATTTAACAAATAAAACGTCATAAAACTCAGTGAATACATACCTCTATAATCATTCTTCTTTACTGATCCACTGATCTCCAATCTCACTTATAACAAATTCTCACTCTTTTTCTTTGATCCATTGAGTTATCTCCTCCTTAGTGGGATTGCACATCCCCTTCAATAATAGATTCCTATCCCAGCAACAAAAAAAAATTTGGCACTAGGGTAGGTTTGACCCAGGTTAATACATAAATTCTACAAAAAAAAGTCCCACTATACACTATCCCTTTTAGCATGATCTACAAAATGTTGGGTGTGGAGCATGATTATTTAGAGGTCTTTGTTTCAGCCGGATGTATACCCCAGGAAGTTTGTACACCCCTCCACGTGGGTGGGTGCGGGGGGAACTTGTCCCCCCCGCGGGGGTTCGAGGGGGCTGACCCCCCCCCGGCTGGGGGGTCCGGGGGCCAACGGTCTCCCAGCGGGAGTTTCGGGGCAGCACCCCTGAAGCTAAAAATAGATGTAAAATTTCCTTGTAAGAGTATAGTAATTTCTAGTCAATCTAGGTCGTTCATTAGGCGGATGATCTGACGGTAGAACTTATGTTTAGTTTAGGGTTTTTTTCCCTAGAAGGCAACCCCTCTCTTTGTATGAGGGCATTGTATTGAGGTTATGTAATAGATGTGTATTCTCCGAGCGAGAAAGAAAGAGGTGAGACTGTGAGAGAAAATAGAGGATATTACAGTGAATCTGTTGTAGGTTGTGTCTCTTCATTTTGCTATATAACAGAAAGGAAGGATTGGCTGTTCAGGGTGGATGTAGCCCAAACCGCGTGAACCACGTATATCTGTGTCTCTCTGGTTTTATGCATTTTTTGTGTTTATATTTATGCAATATTCTATGTGTTCCATTGCTCTGTAATATATAATTTTCTAACAACTGGTATCAGAGCCAAAGGCCTATTTGGCTGACAAAATCGCAGGAGAGAAGGGTTCCTAGTTTGAGTGGGAGCAATGGTGGAAGATGGTAAGTTTTGGGTCGAGAAATTTAATGGCAAAAACTTCTCACTGTGGAAGATGCAGATGGAAGATTATCTGTATCAGAAATATTTGTACCTACCATTGAGAGAAAAAAACAAAGAAGCCAACGGCTATGACAGATGAAGAATGGAACCTTCTCGATAGAAAGGCACTCGGAACAATACGGTTGTGCCTTGTAGTGTCGGTCGCCTTCAACATTTCGAAGGAAACAATGAAAAAGGGTTTGATTCAGGCATTGGCGGAACTATATGAAAAACCCTCAGCCTCAAACAAGGTATTTCTTATGAAACGATTATTAAATATGAAGATATCGGAAGGTGGATCTGTTGCAGACCATTTAAGTGATTTTAATACAGTTACAAGTCAGTTAATTTTTGTAGGGGTAAACTTTGATGATGAAGTTAGAGCTCTGTTATTCTTGTGCTCATTGCCAGAAAGTTGGAATGGTTTAGTAATGGCCATTAGTAACTCTGTTTCCGGATCTAGTACTTTAAAGTTTGATGATGTTGTCGGTGCTATCCTTAGCAAGGAAATGTGACAGAAAAGCTCCGGTGAAACATCAGGTAATGCTTTGAGTGTAGAGTCTAGGGGAAGAAAAATGGAAAGAGGAAAGAGCTTAGGATATCGTAGTAAATCAAGGAAAGGAAGATCCAAGTCCAAATCGGGGATAGTGTGCTGGAAATGCGGAAAGAAAGGACATCTAAAGAAAGACTGTAGATCTCGGAAGGGAAAAGAAGGAGATGCACAACAAGAAAACAATCATGAAGCAAATGTGACAGGTGAGGTGTTACAAGATGCTTTGATTCTTTATTTCGAAAATATTACTGATTCTTGGCTGGTAGATTCAGGGGCCTCATTCCATGCCACACCTGATAAGAAATATTTTCATGACTATGTTCAAGGAGATTTTGGACAAGTCTGTTTGGGTGATGATAAACCCTGTAAAATTGTTGTAATGGGTAAGGTTCTTGATTTCAACAAGGCAGTTAGGCGGTGAAGGTTGTGTGACAACTTTCACAAATAAATCTTGGAAGGTCACCAAAGGAGCACTGGTAATAGCAAAAGGTGAAAAGGTTGGTACATTGTATTTATGCAATGGTATTTCTAACTTTGTTAATGCTTTAACTTCCAAAGGAGCAGATGCAGCATTATGGCATTATAGACTCGGACACATGAGTGAGAATGGGATGAAGATCCTTCACTCAAGGAATTTGTTACCGGGTTTGAAGAATGTTGATTTGGACTTCTATGAGAATTGCATTTATGGAAAACAGAAGAGAGTCAGATTTCTTAGAGTTGGGAAAGAAAAGGAGCGAAAAATTAGAGCTTGTGCATACAGATGTATGGGGACCTGCTCAGGTATCATCTCTCGGTGGCTCTCATTATTATGTTACTTTTATTGATGATGCAACTTGAAAAACTTGGATTTATTGTATTGAGAATAAATCTGACGTATTTGATACTTTCAAGAAATGGAAAGCTTTGGTTGAGATTGAGACAGGAAAGAAATTGAAGTGTCTCAGATCAGACAATGGAGGTGAATATTGCAGCAAAGAGTTTGATAGGTATTGTTCAAAGCATGGAATTCGTAGAGAGAAGACAGTTCCAAGAACACCACAAGGAAATGGTGTGTTAGAAATGATGAATAGAACAATCATGGAGCATGCAAGGTGCATGAGATTGCATGCAGGATTGCCTTTACAATTTTGGAAATATGTTGTAGATACTATTGTTTATCTAATAAAAAAAGGGCCTTCAATTTCCTTGGATGGTGGTGTTCCAGAGGAAGCATGGACAGCTAAAAAGGTAAACTACTCTTTTTTAAAGCCTTTTGGTTGTGAGGCCTTTGTCCATATTAATAAAGAAAATAGAACAAAGCTTGAGGCAAAATCAAAGACATGTACCTTTATTGGATATGGTGTTAATGATTTTGGTTATCATTTATATGATTATGAAAATCACAAAATTATTAGGAGCAAAGATGTAATATTCAATGAAAAGGTCTTGTATAAGAATCAGTTGCAGGAAAAGAAATAGGAAAAAGAAAACAAGGAATACACGGTTCTTGATGAGATCACTAAAAAAGTAAAGGTGCCTGAAAATAATAATAATCAACAACCACAACTACATAAACCACCACAACAGCAATAGGCACCCCAAACACCTGAAAGTGGTGTTAGAAGATCTACCAGTATAAGTATACCCCCTGAACGATACTCTCCTTCATTATATTATTTATTGTTGACTGATTCTGGTGAACCCGAATGCTATGAAGAAGCAATGCAGGTTGAAAGCAGGAAGAAGTGGGAGCTAGCCAGGGAAGAAGAGATGGACTCCTTAATGCATAACCAGAATTGGGACTTAGTCAGGTTGCCTGCAGGTAAAACTACATTGTAGAATAAATGGATTTACAGGCTGAAGGAAGAAGATGGAGGAACACAGAGGTACAAAGCTAGACTTGTAGTGAAGGGGTTTGCACAGAAGAAAGATATTGATTTTGATGAAATATTTTCTCCTGTTGTTAAAATGACTTCAATCATAACTATTTTAAGTCTAGTAGTAGTTGAAGATTTGCATCTTGAGTAGTTAGATGTAAAGACAACCTTTCTCCATGGGGATTTGGAGGAAGAGATATATATGCAGTAGCCACAAGGATATGAGGTGAAAGGGAAGGAGAAACTAGTGTGCAGGTTGAAGAAGAGCTTGTATGGCTTAAAACAAGCTCCAAGGCAGTGGTATCTAAAATTTGACAAGTTTATGTCTGAACAAGGTTATACTAGATGTCACTCTGATCGTTGTGTTTATCTGAAAAAGCAAAATTATGGCAGCTATATTATATTGTTATTGTATGTAGATGACATGCTTGTTGTAGGGTCTAACATGCAGGAAATAAATGTGCTCAAAAGAAAATTGGCAAGTTCATTTGCAATGAAGGATTTGGGAGCTGCAAAACAAATCCTTGGTATGAGAATAACTAGAGACAAGAAAAATTGCAAATTAACATTGTCTCAGAATGAGTACATACAAAAGGTGTTGAAAAGATTTAATATGCACAATGCAAAACCAGTTAGTACACCTTTTGCTAGCTATTTCAAACTTAGTAAGGAAATGTGCCCAAAGACCCAAGAAGACATGGATTATATGTCTAAAGTTCCATATGAATCAGCAGTTGGAAGCTTAATGTATGCAATGGTCTGCACAAGGCCTGATATTTCACATGCACTGGGAGTTGTAAGTAGGTACATGAACAATCCAAGAAAGGAACATTGGATGGTAGTGAAATGGATTCTCAAATATTTGAAAGGTACCACAAATCAAGCATTATGCTTTGGTGGTTCAAACATTTCTCTACAGTGATATGTTGATGCAGATATGGCAGGTGACAGAGATAATAGGAGGAGCACTGTAGGATATGTATTTACTGTAGGTGGAACAGCTGTCAGTTGGGTTTCAAAAATCCAAAGTGTTGTTGCAATTTCAACAACAGAAGCGAAGTATGTTGCTACTACAAAGGCTAGTAAAGAAATGATTTGGTTACAAAGGTTTATGGGTGAATTGGGTAAGAATCATGATATGGGCACGTTATAAAATGATAGCCAAAGTGTCATTCATCTTGCAAAGAACTAAGCATTTCATTCCAGGACTAAACACATACAGCTCAAGTACCATTTCATACAATTAGTGTTGGAAGATGGAGATTTGAAGTTGGAAAAGATACACACTAGCCAAAATCTTGCAGATATGCTAAAAAAAGTTGTAACCAGGGAGAAACTGAGAATATGCTCAGTTTCAATTGGTCCTCAAGGATGACGATGAAGATGAGAAACAACCGGGTCCAAAGGGGAGTCATCATCTAGCAAATGAAGCAGCGGTGGAGTTGCTACAATCATTCTCCAAGTGAGATATTGTTGGGTGTGGAGCATGATTATTTAGAGGTCTTTGTTTCAGCCGGATGTATACCCCAGGAAGTTTGTACACCCCTCCATGCGGGGGTGGGGTGCAGGGGGGTCGTTCATTAGGCAGATGATCTGATGGTAGAACTTATGTTTAGTTTAGTGTTTTTTTCCCTAGAAGGCAACCCCTCTCTTTGTATGAGGGCATTGTGTTGAGGCTGTGTAATAGATGTGTATTCTCCGAGCGAGAAACAGAGATGAGACTATGAGATAAAACATAGAATATTACAGCAGATCTTCTATAGGTTGTGTTTCTTCATTTTTCTTGATAATAGAAAGGAAGGACTGGCTGTTCGGGGTGGACGTAGCCCAAATCGGGTGAACCACGTATATCTGTGTCTCTCTAGTTTTATGCGTTTTTTATGTTTATATTTCTGCAATATTCTATGTGTTCCATTGCTCTGTAATATATAATTTTCTAACACAAAACAGGTGAAGTCTCACCCAAGGCACCTATGGGGACTACAGGAACTAGGATTCTACAGTGATGAATGGAATCGAAATATGCAAGAACGCTACCCTATTCGACATTCAACAACATTCAATACACAATCATACATTAAATACAATTGTAGTAATCCATAATAGCCATTACACGTATCAAAACATTAGAAAATTTTAAAAGGGGTGCTTCACATCTATGTGTAGTGCAATATTAGACATTAAGACATTTGACACACTAGAGACTACTCAGAACATTACTATAACATGCTAAAAATAAACATAATTTAAAGGAATCATACAACCATCACATGAAATATGTAAAGTGGGACAATCCGTCCATCAACCATTTACTATTAATATTCATAAAGGGTGCTAAGCACAACATTACAAAATCACCTCTTTTACCCCAGATTGGCTTACTAGCCTATTTGGAAATAACATTACTATACAAATACCTTGAGTTTCCCCCAATGTAACATAAATTAACTAACAAGAATTTACCCCTTGATTTAGCCAACCCAAATCCTTTCAGGTTCCACCTATTTATAGATGATCATGTGGACCCATGCCGACCTTACCATTGAAAATATTTACCATGGGCATTACCATGGGAAGGAAGATTACAATTGATATTCTTGAGCTAATCAGAATTGGTCCAAAAGATGTAGTCAAACTTAACTACTTCACCTTGATCACCTCGTGTGCTTCTCCTTTCTACACGCTTTTTTCCTTCTGCTACACTTTTGCGTGTTGATCCTTTTGAAAAAATTATTTAGTTTATCCTTCTATGACAATTATGTGTGTTATTTCCTTCTCTTCACTTCTGTGTGCAATTTCTCCAAAACTATCAAAATGGCATCAAAATTCTAAGTGTTCCACCTAAAACTCGCCCCAAGAGCTCCTATCACTAGTCATATGTTTATAACACCCACTATCTACATACTATTGGCTACCTTGGCTTTGGTAATATAAGACGATGCCACGTTCTTCAATCCTTTCTTCCTTTTTCTTCTTCCGAGTCATCAATTCCTCTTGAGTTTACTTGATTTCATGAGTTGGTTTGAATTTACTAGTTCTACACTCAACAACTTTATATCCATAGTTATGAAATTCTAGCATTCATTATAATCAAATAAGGGACCAAAAGGATTGTTGTCCATGGGATTATTTCTACGTGAATTTACAAATATGTTATCTTGGTTTAACTGATAAGATTCATTTCTTTTGTTTCTTATCTGATTGTTTCCAAGATATGCTCTACAATTTATAGCTTTATGTCTAAATTTTGTACATGAATAATAGTAACCATGGAAAATGTTTGGTACTTGGGAGCCATTTTCCTTTGAGGATATGATTTACTAATTCTTTGATGACTTCCTCTTCGGAGGAAACAAGATCTTTGTTGATTTCTCACTTGATCTTTGTGGTTGTTCAAATAGTTGTAGCTTGCTCTCCTTTATTGCTACTACGTTGTATTATTGTCTTTTTATTTTCTTTGTTGATATTGATCCTTATCATTTACTTTGGTCGCATTATTCACTGGTCCTTTGACTACTTCAACATAACTTATTGGTTATTTTTCTTCAAATTTGTTTGTGCTTGTATCTCCTTCATAACCCAAACCAATCATGATGAGGCAATACACCTGTACACTAAAAATCACATATAATTTGTTAGATCTTTTAATAAACTTTATATTTTGGTTGAGTCGTGCCTAAGTCTTTTCTAATTCTTTTCTAAGGGAGACTACTTCTTCCTCTAGATTTTCACACACATTTCCCTTCTCTTTCAGTTGTTACAATATAGTGTCTTAAATCTTCTTTTCTTCCTCCCACTCCACTTTAAAAAAGAAGAAGTGATGAATCTTCAATGTTAATCTTTTCTCTTTCAATTTTTTCTAGAATCTGTTTTTTATTCTTATTCTTCTTCCAGGTCCTTTGAATTTATTCCAATGCACTAATCAATTCACCTTCTAGAGTTTTGAAGGCCTTGAGCATGAATTCATCCATTCTTTCTTCATTAGAGGATTGTTCATCTTCACCTTTTTATGAATTTTTGTCTTCTTTGGTATATAAACTCTTCTTATTAAATTTCTTTCCTTCTTTACTTTCCTATATTTATCTATCTCTTTATGATCATATTCATTATTTACTTTCTTATGTGGACATTTAGATGCATAATGACCTAGTTTTCCACAATTAAAGAATTTGAAGGGTAACTTACCTTTGTACTTTCCAGATCCTCTCTTAAATATTTTGACAAAATTTTCCTCTTATTCATCAAATCCATAGCTCAAGTATTATTTATCTTCTTTCCTCTTCTTATCATATTTGAAGGTTGCCTCCTTTGATGTAGATGTGCCTTCTGATGTTCTCATTTCATAGATTGTCATTGTTTCATGCAATTGATCCAATATTAATGTGTTGATATATTTCTTCTACTAAATGGCTAATACATTGGCATTGAATATCATAGGAAGATATCTTATCACCTTTTGAATTAAAAAGAAATCACCCACAAGTTCATTAAATTCTCTAATGGTGTTGACTATTACATCCAAGTGAAGGAAAAAATTGGCAATGTCCTCATCCTCATTCATATTTAATGATTTGAATTGAATTCACTAGACTTGGAGTTGGCTTTTTTTACCTTATTATCTCCTTCATAACAACTCATCATCTTATCTTATATTTCTTTGGATGTTTTTCAGTCCATGACTAACTAACTCAGATTCAGGAAACCACCTAGACTGGCATTCATTGCTTTAGCATTGTAAGTGAATTCAAGCTTATCATCTATGTCAATCAATACATATAGATTTTTACAACCATTTTGCAATGTATCCTAGAAATATGCACTAAGAGACATTACATAATTTCTCATTCTTACCTTCAAAAATGCATAATTCGTTCATGTGAACATTGGAGCCTTGTTGGTGAAATTTCCATCTTGGTTGGCCATGTCTCATATCTATATTATAGCACAAAAAGCAACCCGTAGGATCAAGAAGACAAGCACATCCTTTGCCAAGAAAGAGGATCAATTTGTGATTAGTGACACATCAAAAAACAAGTGTTTTGAGGGTTCAAATCTCCTTCCTAGTTGTGGGAACTGAACTAGAAGGCACAATAATGCTCCTACTTAGTGGTGGGGATAAAAATAGAAGTCCATCAAAGCCCTCTCTACACAAGGAATCTGAATGGATAAGGTTAGATTTAGTCCAATTTAAAACCTTTAGTTAAAATAGTCATTATTAATTAAAATAATGATTGATTTGGTCTACCTTAATCATCGCCCCGATACAAATAAAAAATTGTCTAGGTGCAATCAAGGCTACTCATAAGAAAATATATATAAACAAAGTTCTTCACTATTCACACGGAGAAGAGAGAAACTTATGTGGGAATGTTTCCAGAGGTGTAACCACACTGACCATGATAAACTTGTGCATTCACGCCAATGAGCATAGAGGTTAGGAATTAGATCAAGGGAAGAGGCTTGTAGAACTCATTGATGTGCTCTAGTTCAATCAAAGAGCAATAGTAATGAATATTTTCCCCATATTCATATCTTTCTTTTATTTGATATGTTTTATGATTGATGTATTATGTTTCACTAAAAATATTTTATAGGAATATTGGATTGGCTTCTTTCTTAGTGTGCAAGTGATCTAGGAAATCTAGGAGCGAATATCTTGGGGAGATCTTCCTAGAGCTGGCATTGTTGAATATAGCTAAGGATCCATCATTTAGAGGTATGTTCTCTAACTTCCTTCTTGTAATATTAAGTGTTTGGGATTTTCTGATTTACTTTGTTCCACTTCTTCATTCCCACACACCATTTAGGAAAAATCTAGGCAAATCTTGGTGGGATTAAAATAACATATTATTGTAGTTGAAATTCCCTCTTAAACTGAAATGGTGACCATAGTAGGGATCATCAAGTAAGTCAAATTTTTTTACCTATTGTACTTCATTTTTCTTGGGGATTTTTGGATTCCTTGGTGTTTTATGGTGGTCATTAGTCATCTACAAAGTTTGGCTTCGAAGCCTAGGTCCAAAAACCTCCTAGATCCAATTTTTCTCCCTTAGTTTCATGCCTCCAATTTAGACCAAGGCATTGATAACCCTCTATTTCAATCTACATAACTATTGGGGAGCATTGATAGCCATTTTTGTTTTAGTGAGTCCTTCTATGATTGAGCGTTAAAGGAAATTTTCTTTAGAAATTGAGTGGTTACGCTCAAATTTATTTGGGGATTTTTGTAACTTTCCAAACCTTGTTGGGTGGTGTTTCAAATTTGAAGTTTTAGATTTGATCATTGGTTTTTTTTTGAGTTTACATTAAACTTTGTGGACATAGTTACCTGATTAGGGTTTGATCCATCTTCGAGTTTTAATTTTTTTCCAGGAACATTGGTGTTTAGATGGCTCTCTGGAATCATTGTATTGATATAATTTCATTTATTATGTACTTGTAGCTTGATTTCTTGATTGAAAACTCATTTTTCAAATCTTAGTGCATTCTTCTAGGTAGAACTAGGGTTTTGGTTTTGGGTAGCATCTTCTTTGTTTCCTTTTTCTTCTTTTGCTGCCATTTTTGTAGTTGATTTCTTGTTTTTTTTATAGGAAAGTGTTAAATGAGAGAGAAGTGAGGGAACTGTGCATGGTTTCATTCTAAAAATAAAATATCTCTTCCTTACTCTAGGTAAAATTCATCGAAACTAAACTCTTGCATTTGCATATCTTTGCATTGTTTATTTGAATCAACTGAGTCATAAAATCATCATAGTTTCATCCATAACCATTGAATTAATGAAAAACCATTAAAATCAACACAATTAATAAAATTAATTCAACAATTTTCTATTTCCTTGGTAGTAGTCCGACATTAGATAGCGTAGATCTTGTGATGCAAAAGTGAGGTTAACTTACCCAAGACCATAAAACAAACATAGAATCTTGAGATAGGGTGTGTAAATCCACTTTTAGTGGCACAATTTGGGAATCCCTTCTAATACAAAGGTTAAGCTCTAGGCCACATTGGGACCTTTAGAGTGACCTCCCAATTTTTTTGGAATTGGTGGCGGTTATATCCAAGAACTATATTATACTCATGGGGGTATACTTTGGGAGGCTTTAGGCCTGATACCCTACCCTTGCTTGTACTTCTAGCTAAAAATTTTCCTCCTAAGATGTGTTTTTGGTGGTGGTAACCTTAGTGGCCTTTATTAGGATACTATCAAAGGTGACAGTGAGGGGGGCAATCCTTGTTGTACCTGGGGTGGATTTCAAGCAAACTTACTCAGTCCTCCTATAGGGGGGTTGCTCCATGACTCATAATAGCACTTGATCCTACGTTGGATCATTAGGAAGGTACCTATTATAATTGTCCCAACCATTTCCTCATTATTAAACTGTGCATTGGTTAAGTGGGCTCTAGTGGTCAGAGGATGAGGATCCCTTTCCCACTCTGGTTTACTTGTTTTGTATCTTTAGGATCTTTTTAGGGTGTGTTGTTTTCTCTCTTGTAAATAGTGGCCTTATCACTTTTATTCAATCATGATTTTGTAAGCTTTGGTGACCACTATGGCATATTTTTGTTTTTGTTGTTCTCGTAGACTTGTGGCCCTTGCCCCCTATGAGGTATGTCCACCTGCTCATAGACATAGACTTAATTCCAACATAGGTACATTTATGTCTAGGGAAACTTTGGGTGTTACTCAAAGGCCCGAACCTTTCATTCATAGAGTGGTGACCAAGATTTTCCTCCTCATCATCCTACCTCTAAACCCAAATACTTAGGTGGAGATATCGACTTATCTAGATCTTTACATAGTCCCTTACATGAGTCATTCATGGATAACGTTAATGCTTTTGTGTTGGAACTCATTGTGTCTAGACCTATAGTGACTGATGGTCTTCCACGGGTCACATCTACATATGTTCCTTTGGCCATGAATTCCTTCCAAAGGATATGTTCTAATGACTCTTTCTCCTCATTATGGTAGAATATTAGTGGAGTTCCACCATTTAACACACCCCATATGTGTGCATCTACATCAACGACCTTTACATGTCTATTCACGATGAGTGGAGGTTCTAATTCCATTTCATCTAATATCCATATGTCCATTGTTGGAGGGTCTAATTTCTCTTTCACATCTGGGTTAACGGGTCCCACGATGGGTTCATGTATCTCAGTAGAAGTATGGAAATTCCAAATAACGAATTTCCCTTTGGTTGGAAACATTTTAGTGTATCCATGTCATCCTCTAGCAGTATTGGAGGTGTGTTCATTTTGAGTGGGTTCACCAATCCTATTGGGAGTCAATTGATTGGAGGACCTACATTCTAGAGTCATAAATCTGATCCTTAGAATGCCTCTAGGGGTGGTGACACTTTTCGCATGTATAATCCATGGGGTCTTAATCCATTCAATAACCCCTTTGGATCCCCTTATGGTCTAAGAGCTCAGCAACCTCTTAGGAATCCTTTTTCCACTAGGACAACTTACCCTAGGGGAAATAACTAATCACAAGTTTACATGGGAATTGGAACTGATGACTATAGCCAAAGCACTCCCATGACCATCCCTTATACTAGAAACAATGTTATGGGAGGCGAACCTCATCCACTCGGGTCACAAGGGGCCTCTACCCCCAACCCAAGCTTCGTTCACATCTTCTTTCTTGAAAACTCTAGTTTTCCTAATATTTCTAAGTTGATGACTAACCGCATATGACATAATCCTGCATGGCCGCATGTTCCACATAAAATGCTACCAGACATTCCCAAATTCAATGGTAATCCTAGAGAAAAAATTGCATCTCATATCACCACTTATCATCTATGGTGTTCATCCAACTATTTTATGGATGATAGTATTAGACTGTGCCTTTTTCAACAGACTCTCACAGGTGATGTTGCCAAGTGGTATATTGATCTTGAATCCGTCGCTTATGACACTTTCCTATCTTTGGCATAGACATTTATTAATTACTATCAATTTATTGTTAGATATGAGGCTAGTATATAAATCCTCACTAGCATCCATCATGATAACTCCACACTCATTTATGATCATATTCGTGAGTGGAGGAGATGGTGATCTTTTCTCCAAATCAAACATCCCAATGAAGTACTTAGTGAGTGGTTTATTAAATATTTATCTCCTAAAATTAATGAATATGTGGTAAAGGGTGGAGCCCAAACTGAAGAGAAATAAATCTTGTGTTCCCGCCAACTCGATTTGATTTATTATTTGTTGGGCAACTTGTATCATTGCATTCCAAATGCTCCTCGACCATTGACTGGTTTGTCAACGTAAAATCTTGAAACACATGCATATGGATTCATGGGCTCTGTATCATATGGAAACATAAGTAGCCTTTAGATGGGCCAACTGAACATCTCTTCTAGTGCTTCAGTTGGTCATCCTACTACAAAAGCTCTTCATGACCATGTTCCCACCTCCAAGGTAAATTCTATTCAATTCACCTTGAATATGAATCCTCAACAAACAGGAGGTAAAAGGAAAATAATAAGTCAAAGAATTCATTTAAGGAATAAGGGGCATAGCAAACCCAATATAAAACTGAGAGTGGTACCAAAGAGAAGAAGAAGAAGAATCACTTTCCCTGCAAGATTTGTGGAAATGATCATGTTACTCATGAGTTCCCTAGATGGATAAGATTCACTGACATTTCTTGTAGAAACCTGCTCATCAACAAGTTGCCTTGAGGAATCCTTTTCCGACCAAACAACAAAACATGGTTGCAAATCCTCTACCACCTTAGAAATATGAGAGCAGGGGCAAATATTCTAATGCTTCACCTTCAATGCAAGATATATTTATGGTTAAGTTAGGCATCCATTTACAAACCAGAGCTCAATATTACAAGAATTCTCATAGCAATACTTTTTCCTCAGATCCCGTGAACCAACCTATATAGGATGGTCAACTTCATTTCGATAAGACACCACTGAACATTGTGTCGCACCTCCTGATGGTGCCCTTTGAAAGACTACACACAATCCTAATGGAAAAGTTTCTCACAATTATAGTATTGTTGAGGATATGGTCCAAGTTCCAACTATTATGTCTGCATTATAAGTGTTGCAAATTTTCCAAATGCAACACAAGATTATTTTATTTTCTATTAATATGGTGGATCCGTTATACTCAAATATTATGACCTTTGATCCATCTCTTTGGAAACCCCATCTTCCACATCATGTGGCCTTCCAAATAATGGTCCATGTTTTTGGACAATGTGTTCATAGGATAGTTTTGGATAAGGGGCCACCGAATTCTATAATGTTATCAAAGTGTTGAAAAGCTCTCAGTTCTCCCACTTTTTTTGCAACTAGATCAGACATGAAGGCCTCTAATGGGCACACCTTGCAACCTTAAGGGGTTTTTTCAACTTTTCCTATTGAGTTAAGAGGAAAGAAAATCCCTTTTGAGGTTGAGGTCATTGATGCACCATTATATTATAACCTCCTCCTTAGGAAAATTTGGTTCTACGTTATGACGAGTCTCATTTCGTCAATCTTCCACGTCATGATGTTTCCACATGAGGGTAAAATAGTCAATATCCACCAGCTAGACTTTTCTAAGCCCAATCTTCAATTTCAAGATAGTATGTCAGTCCCCTTTGTAGGTGACCCTTCCACTCTTGAAGAGGGTATTATAGGAGGAATATTCAAAGACTCCTCATTGATGGGCACATTTCCCCTTGCCCCATCGTACCCATGTCCATTTACTTCCACATTTAACAGGATCTCTTCCATCACTAGTGAATCCCTTGGACCTCTTGATCCTTAGGAAATTCCTACAAAAGATGAATCTCATGGAAACACAATGCCACATTTTTTGGAATTCATCACCTCTTTAATGGTTCCACCACCACTTGATGACATTGGTCAAAAAATCCATCCTAATATGGAATTTTATCAGGATCCTCTTCCATATAGGCCATCACTCAATCATTTTCACATGACTCCCTTGATATTAAGCTTCTTTCAAATTAGGCCATCTTAGAGGTCATGGCTTCACAAGACAAGATAAGGGAGACTATTCCTCATGATGTGTCTACTCTCTCACAACTGGAAATGATGGAGATTGTTACTGAAAATATTGAATTGATCCAAGGGGAATTTCCCACATCATCTAATGAAGTACCATCCTTGGACTAAATCAAGTTGAGATTTATAGTACTAAAATTTCCACTAGATCATCCACTTTACGTTCTCCCATTGACGAGTGTCTCATACCCTATTCATGTCCTAATCATCGTTATCAAGGATTTGTCTTAACTCATGAGATAATTCATCCTTTATGTCCTTTGTCCATTCCTGATAATGATATGGTTTTAGGTCATCCCCGAAATCATGAACCTTTAGGAACATGGAACTTTAATTGGATGTATCATGGCTCCATAATCGTGTGCCATATGTTTTCGAAAAATGCATGAGTTACATTGTATAACCTATCATACTGTGCCATGCATTGTACATATGTATATAAAGTTAAAAAATAAAACAAAAAAAATATGTCTTTTCCATTATTATATTGAGGTATATCACTGAACTTGGCATATAGGACTAAGATTCACCAACCTTGTCATTACATTGTTGGTCATTTATTTCTTTGTTTTAGCTTACCATAGGACCCACCCCACTAGCTTGCAGCATTAACCACTCCTTTATGCACATCGTAACTTGTGCAGTAGACCCTACCCTCCATGGGAACCCTAGAGTAGCACCCAATTTCCATTTTGGTCTCCATGTTGCAGTTGTTCATAGGTTCAAGGATCCTCTTTATTACCTTCCATGACACCTAATTTGAGACTCGTGCCTCTCTTTTTCTATCATTTCTGACTATCATTCTATAAGGAGTCCCCACACTTTTTATCATGTTTCTTTATGGTCGCCTATGCTTCTAGTTTGCAGCGTCCTTCTAGATGTTTTCGTGCCAAAGCCTTTTCTCATTTCACTTGTCAGAATTGCAGATGTGCTCAACCTTTTTCCTTTGCATTAGCCTTGGATCCATCTCATAACCATCACCTTTTAGAGAGAATGTTGTGATGAGTGGATTTCCATAGCTAGACACTTTGCCACTTCTTCTTGCTTTACTTAGGTTGTTTCCATCATTACCCCTCGAAACAAGATGCATGCCATTATATCACTCATCTATATTAAATGAGCTTCCTTTTGTCCCTCCTTTTATTCTTGTTAAACAATGAACATCTTGAGCTCCTTTCGTTGTATTTTCATGCCTGTTAAATCTATATGAAAATATCGAGTCTAGTTTGATCTTCTTTTCATGACTCATTAAAACCATGAAAATTTTGAGCTTCTTTCTCTACAATATTTTCATGCTCATAAAACCTATATGAAAATGTCGAGTTATTTCCATATTTTTATGCTTGTTAGTTGAATTTAAATTCAGTGAGTGATCTCTTGTCCATTCTCAAGATTTTTAAACCCTGAGAAGCTCATGAGTGTACTTTTATCTCTTTTTAGCCTTGGTATAAACTTAACAAAAAAGGAACCTATTGAGCTTACTTGTCTTCTTTTTCATGCTCATTAAAATATGAAGGGGATACACTATACAAAAGGGGGGTTTTCATTATCGTGTCTTTGTCTCAGTAGTTGTTTATCACCCTTGATCATGGAACTTGTTTGATTTTATAATGTTACAGTTAGTTTTGTCAGAATTTTGAACCACACCTTTATCTTGAGTTGAGTCACTATGTTGCTTGAGTCAGTATCTCACCCAATTATATACCCTTCCAATCTATGGGATTTTTTTATGCCTCCTATGTCACCATTGTGTCTATCAGTAATATTTAGTCTATGATGCCAAGTTCCCTATTATGTCATGTCGTTATATATTCAAGGAAAGTCGCAGTCAAGAGTCAGTCGCCTTCACATATCATTATACCTTTTGTTTTGGCCATCCACGTGTCAGTTGTACATCACTTCTTCATTTCCTTTCATCAAATACATTATATTGGTGTCAATTTTGTGTTTATGATGGATGATACATTAAATCCCTCCTTCAACATATCTTTTTCCATCGACTTCAACACCTTATCTACAATGTATATCTAGAAACAGTCTAGTACCTTAGAGTTTGTAGTCATCAATGGCAGGTTTCTTTGCGGTTTGCATTGGGTTTCAATCGTTGGCCCATGTACACTGATTTTATAGAGTGCTTGAATTCATCTCATCCATTTTCACTTTGTAGATTGTACTAGGTACCTTGGAAACCATTTTCATTATTGGTGGTCTCCCTCATGTTTGTTAACGAGATACATCAATGCTTGGTAATCAAACAGTCTCGTTGCATGCTTGACGTGATCTCATTCGTTCACCTGTAGTCGAGTCGTACCATTAAGGTGTGAGTCGAAGACCTTGGGTAATTGGGGCTACTTCACTCCTGACCAAATCCTTTCCCAAGCTATGATTGGATAATATATTATGTACTTTGAAGGCCATCATTAGGGCACTCACATCAATGTCCATCCCTACTGATAGCTACTATGTCAGAGATCTACATTATATCGTGACTAGTCTTTGATGACATCAGTCCATAGTATGTTGTGTGAGAATATACGCTATATTCTCTTAGTTCCAAGTAATGGTATTCCTACCACGTGGATGTACTTCTCTATGTATCTGACTATACTTTTGAGTTTCTATAGGTCTCTTCTCTATGATATCTTCCTTCCTCTCTCACTAGTTTACTTATTGTAATGTATTTCAGACATAAAATTCTCTTCTGACCTCATACATGAGGGGGAATATGTTATAGCTCAAAAAGGAACCCCCTATTGGGACGGGGTCCCCCAGGGTTAAGTTTTGCTAAGTCTTAAGTCAAATTTTGATAAGATTTTGTAACGATTCCGCATTTTGAGGAGCAGAGAGCGAGTAGCATAGGTTTCTAAGAGTCAAAGCCGATTTTAGGCATCAAAACCCATTATTTTGTAAAGGGGTGAATTGTACTAAGCTCTGCCCATGGTTCACGGACCATGGTAATGTAATGTAAACACTATAAAAGGGAGTCATTAAGGAGTCATTAGGAAGTTAATTTAAGCTAATTCAATGAATGGTTGATTCTTAGAGTCTAAATTGTTCTTTTTTGTATTCAGGCGAAGGAGAAGGATCTTGTTGTTGTGTGCATGGAGACCTTGGTAAGTCTGCAACTAAGTGTGCAGGCCCCTATAGTTGTGTGCACAACGTATGAAAAATATATGTATTGAAGATATAGAATAATAAAGAGTATTTGAATCAATTATGTGTCTAAACTGTATACTTATGCGTTTTTTGTATTTATGCTCAGTTGAATGCCATTTATCTATAAGTGTTGGGTAGCGGAGGTCCCGCGTAACAGTTTTGGGTCTGATAGCCTAGAAGTTAAGATAAAAAGATTGTAAACCTCCGAAATATGTGGAGCGCGAAATGTAAAAGGTCGAGTCAAAGGGTTGTCCGCCCAAGAAATAATATAGAATAACAGGAAGTAAGTCGGTCCACGGACCATAGAAAGGTATAAATAGAGTGAGGCTCTATGGGTAGAAGGAAGTTTTTGGGTATAAATCTTGTATCTGATAGGTAATGGAATTTTGAGAAGGAGAGTCGGAAAGCATCTGTAATTCCGAGTCAAGGGTATTGGGTAGTAGATAGAGGCTCTGCAGCTGTGTGCGTAGAGGCCTTGAAAAGTCCGCAGCTGTGTGCGCGGACCCTTGTAGCTGAGTGCGCAGGGTGGATCTGGATGTATTGGTGAAGAAAGTAAATAAAGATAAGTTGCTTCTGAAATTCTGTGTTAAATATGTATTATCGTGGATCTGGCTATTGTATGGTTAATATAACTGTTTAATCTGTGCGCATATGCTTATGTTATGAATATATGTGAATCTGCGTCTATTCCAAGTGCGTGAACTAGTTAATTCTGATAAATGTTTGCTTAAAGACCCTTCTAAGTAGATCTGATTTATAATATATCATTAAGTAATTAATAATAAGAAGTAGTCCGGGTCTGAAGCAGAGTAGCGCGAGGCTACAGAATGGCGCGTGAAACCTCCAGACCACATCTAGACATCCCAAGGGTGCGGAAACCTGGTTCCAGCATCCTCCCCTACTACCTCGAGTGAGACCTCAGTCCACGCTCCGCAGGTTGTTGCCAAAAGGGTCGGTAGCTGCAGGATTTGTTTGGCTAAATAATTATTCTGAACCTGGGTCAGGCCCATATAAGCCAACAAATGGTTCCATTGCTGGGATCGGGATCTGCCTAAGGGGTGTTTGATGTGGAACGCAAGGACTCCATAGAAAAATAATTGAAGGATCGAATGGACCAGGAGCAGTAGTAGTTCATAGTACAGTGGCATAGTTGACAATAACGAGCGCGATCCAGCTACCAATATTCAAAGGAGCAGGAAGTGAAGACCCAGAACAATTTTGGTTTGCGTTAACCTCAGTATGGAATGCACATAGAATTGCAGATGATAATATCAGAAAGGCTACCTTAGTTAGCGCACTGCAGGACCAGGCGCTGACATGGTACATAAAATACTCAAGAGATCACCCAACTACGGGGACGATAGAAATCCAAACCGAACTAAAGAAAGAGTTTAGCCGGCTGAAGTCAAAAACACATTCAATCATAGGGTTCAAAGAGATCACAATGATGCCAGGTGAAACCCTGTGAGATTTGGATCAAAGGCTAAAAAGTACTATCCGCGAAGCAAACATGACACTAACGGATGTGTAGCACTGCGCTTGGTTTATGGCATCATTAACACCACACCTGAGGATGGCTTTGTCACAACAGAAGCTCTCAACCTAGGCTGAAGCATTCAAGACAGAGATGGGGTTGCAGGAAACTCCATTACAAGACCTGGGGTTGGGAGTTCAGCAAATCCAAGTGTAGATCCAAAACTTGTGTTTGGAAATGAAGTTAAAACAGGAATAGGCACCTTGCCCAGAAGTCTTAGAGGAAGTATGGTGTATAAAGTGCAGAAGCTAGGGCCACGAAAAGGATCACTGCCCGGTCGTGACGAATTATGTGGCAACAGGGGGACCAACACCATTGCGACCAGAGGCACAGCTAGGGCCAAGCATGACAACCCCGCTCTGGTGCGCAATCTGTCAGGAGGGAGGAAAGCATAATACAGATAATTGTCATCTACTGCCAAAATTCAACTAGACCCATTGGCCACATTGAGTGAGATGTGAAACTGCTAAAAATAGAAAGTACTAAAAATAGCATTTCTGGGTCCCTTCCTATTTATAGCAGTCCCTAGTCTATCTATAGGAAGTAAAATTAATTTTGGTCTTAACAACAGTTGGAAATATTAATTAATTAATTCAGTTGAGTTAATTAGTTAAAGAAATTCGAATTTGAAGTCTTTGTGAGCATGCACATGAGTTGTCCCACTGATTGAGGAATTTATCCTTAATTTTCTCTACTGATTGAGGGAATAAGTATGAGTTCTATAATGAGAGAATCAGTTGACTTAGTTCTAACTAGTCAAGTCTAGTTAGATTATTTTAAAAAGTTGTTAAAATAATAAAATATAGTTTGTTAATGCTTGCATGCATGTGACAACTATTATTTTAGATAACCGAGAATTCACTCATGGATAACTATTGCATGTCAGTTCTGTCAGAGACCTAGTTGAGAACAGATGTGGGACAGTGTACTATCAGATGCCTGACTATTTTTAGTAAGTAGTTTTTGCATGGTTGAGGAACTAGTGTCCTCAAGGATTGCATAGTTGGACCATTGGTTAACTTGGTATGTTTGGAATTAATTGCATATGATTTTGCTATTATTTCCTAAGAAAACTACACAAGGAAATAGGGATTGGACCATAGGTTAAGCCTTTCTATACAGGGCTTGGTTGGTTCATGAGACATATCTTCATATCTTCATAGTTCATTGAGAACTGGATAGCTTGAGAGCTGATTCTTTTTGTATTGTGAAGAGGATTTCCACTTGATTGATAATACATGGTTGGGGTTTTATGCTGGTGCTTTCCCCTGGATATATCTTGTGTTACGTGTGATTATTTCTCTTGATTAGTTATGCATGTTTCTACTTGATGTTGCTCATGAATTCGATTATGCTTTCGCTTAATGTTTTGTAGAAGTAGAACAAGTATTATGCTTTAGGACATTGCATATATCGGTTTGATCTGCAGGTGAAATTTCTACATGGTATCGGAGCACAGGTGATCAAGCAAGAACAGTATACTAGCAGGAGAAATTCGAAGTTTATTATTCGGGATATAGATCTCAAGTTCTTATCACATCTATTTCATCGATGGCGTTCTATGGTTTGAGGCTTGAGTATGCCCTTGATGGCAACTCAAACTATATAGCTTGGAAGGATCGCATGGAGGTAGTTTTGGAAGATAATGGCCTTAAGGATTTCATTGATCAAGAAATTCCTAAGCCTACTGACAAGACTGAGCAGGTGGAATGGAGGAAGTGTGTGACTATAGCTAGGAGAATTCTCTTGGAGGGAGTGCGAAATCACATTGTCTCGAGCCTCCGTGGGAAGGAGACTCCGCATGCAATGTGGAAAACATTGAAAGATTTGTATCAGAATAACAGTGATTAGAGGAAGTTGGCACTGAAGGAAAAACTTCGAAAGATCAAGTGTGAAAGGGATGAGATGATCTCTATGTATCTGACCAAGCTCATCACATGTAGGGATGAGCTTGCAAGTGTAGGGGTCGTGACATTGGATGAGGATATGGTGAGTCTAGCACTCCTTGGCCTTCCTAAGAGCTGGCATAGCTACCAGGACTCGGTGAATGGAAGGGAGAAAATGCCAGATTGGGAACGAGTATGGTCGGATTTGATACAAGAGGAGATCAGACGGAGCACCAGAGACACTTCTTCATCCATGCATGATGAGGAGAACTGTGCCTTAGCAGGTAAGGCGAAGAAGGGGAAGGAGAAGGTTTCTCTTTCCGAATCTAGTTCTTCCAATGATGGGAAGAAGGTTGACAAATCGAAAGTGCGATGCTTTCATTGTCATGAGGTGGGCCATTATGCTACAAATTGTCCACGGAGGTAATCCAAGAAGGGATCCAGGGAAGGATCTAAAGGTGAGGCACTTGCTTCACAGTTTGAGTTGGATTTCACACTCTTCGCATGCATGGTTTCATCCATGGTGGGAAGTGGTTGGTTTCTTGACAATGGAGCTTCTTTCCACATGACCGGCGATAAGAGTTCTTTTAGTACTTTGGAGGAGAAAGATCTCCAGATACTCATAGCGATGGGTAATGATGAGAAGTATAGTGTCTCAGGTGTAGGCATGGTTATTTTTGAGAGGGAGCATGGAGCTCGCCTTACCTTGACCGATGTCAAGTATGTACAAGGACTGAAGAGAAACTTGGTGTTGATCGCGATGCTAGAAGACAGAGGCTATGATGTAGTCTTCAGTAAGGGAATGGTTTTCCTTAGACACATCATCACTAGATAGGTGAAGCAGATTGGTTCACGGGTCAAGAACCTGTATGCTCTTGAGGTTCAAGATGCATGCAAAGCCTTGAGTAGCAAGGCAACTGATGGAGACTTGGTGGTTGAGAGGGAGGGTATATTACCTCTCAACATGCAGAGCCAGAAGAAGTCTCAGATGATTATGGAGGAGCCACGATTGGTGCAGCAGCTTCAAGAGGTTGTGGAGCAGCCACAATAGGGGAAGCTGAGAGGAGATCGAGTAGAGACATCTACTCATGCAGAGACCTCTAGTAGGGGGGAACTTCGAGCCAGGTGGGCTGAGGGATCACATGCAGCCATACCTCCAGGTAGGAGGTGGGGCGATATAGAGTGATCGTCCCAAGGAGGAGGGGCAGGATCCTTGAGGTACCCAACCTCTTGGATGAGACCTTGCTACAAGAGCCCCGATGTGGAGTAGTAGGAACTGACTGATTGGGTAGAGATAGATGTGGATGGAGTGGCAGAGAGAGCGACAGTGCAGGGAATCCCAGGATAGCGCATAGCTAGCAGGCTACAGCAATGCGAAAGGCATAAGTGTTTTGCACAGTGCTAGGTGGCAGAGAGAGATGTGCAATGGTGCGAGATGCATGGAGATGTTGCAATAGTGCAGATGTCAGAGAGGGAGCACTTGTTAGCATCAGGTAGAGCTTCAGCATCAGAGTATGTTCCTAGCCCAACAGAGTGGTCAGTTGGGAGTGTTTTTGTTCCAAGTGTTGTTGGAGCAAGTGGACTGGGTAGATGTGTTGCATGCAGAACATTCCAGAGTTACAGGATCGGGTTCAAGAGAAAGCCTTTCTTGTTGAGACAGAGTGTTGAAAAATGTGCAACAACAAATGTTAAATTTAGAATGTGGTAAAAATAGACTTGCTAAAAATAGCATGTCTAAAAATAGCAATTTGGCCAGTGAGGTCATTGGCCACATTGGGTGAGAGGTGAAACTGCTAAAAATAGAAAGTTCTAAAAATAGCATTTCTGGGTCCCTTCCTATTTATAGCAGTCCCTAGTCTATCTATAGGAAGTAAAATTAATTTTGGTCTTAACAGCAGTTGGAAATATTAATTAATTAATTCAGTTGATTTAATTAGTTAAAGAAATTTGAATTTGAAGTCTTTGTGAGCAAGCACACGAGTTGTCCCACTGATTGAGGAATTTATCCTTAATTTCCTCCACTGATTGAGGGAATAAGTATGATCTCTATAATGAGAGAATCAGTTGACTTAGTTCTAACTAGTCAAGTCCAGTTAGATTATTTTAACAAGTTGTTAAAATAATAAAATATAGTTTGTTAATGCTTGCATGCATGTGACAACAATTATTTTAGATAACTGAGAATTCACTCATGGATAATCGTTGCATGTCAGTTCTGTCAGAGACCTAGTTGAGATCATATGTGGGACAGTGTACTATCAGATGCTTGACTATTTCTAGTAAGTAGTTTTTGCATGGTTGAGGAACTAGTGTCCTCAAGGATTGCGCAATTGGACCATTGGTTAACTTGGTATGTTTGGAATTAATTGCATATGCTTTTGCTATTATTTCCTAAGCAAACTGCACAAGGAAATAGGGATTGGACCATAGGTAAAGCCTTTTTATACAGGGCTTGGTTGGTTCATGAGACATATCTTCATATCTTCATAGTTCATTGAGCACTGAATAGCTTGAGAGTTGATTCTTTTTGTATTGTGAAGAGGATTTCCACTTGATTGATAATACATGGTTGGGGTTTTATGTTGGTGCTTTCCCCTGGATATATATTGTGTTATGTGTGATTATTTCTCTTGATCAGTTATGCATGTTTCTACTTGATGTTGCTCATGAATTCGATTATGCTTCCGCTTAATGTTTTGTAGAAGTAGAACAAGTATTATGCTTTAGGACATTGCATATATCGGTTTGATCTACAGGTGAAATTTCTACATGGTATAGGAGCACAGGTGATCAAGCAAGAACAATATACTAGCAAGAGAAATTCAAACTTTATTATTCGGGATATAGATCTCAAGTTCTTATCACATCTATTTCATCGATGGCGTTCTATGGTTTGAGGCTTGAGTATGCCCTTGATGGCAGCTCAAACTATATAGCTTGGAAGGATTGCATGGAGGCAGTTTTGGAAGATAATGGCCTTAATGATTTCATTGATCAAGAAATTCCTAAGCCTACTGACAAGACTGAGTAGGTGGAATGGAGGAAGTGTGTGGCTAGAGCTAGGAGAATTCTCTTGGAGGGAGTGTGAGATCACATTGTCTCGAGCCTCCATGGGAAGGAGACTTCGCATGCAATGTGGAAAACATTGAAAGATTTATATTAGAATAGCAGTGATCAGAGGAAGCTAGCACTGAAGGACAAACTTTGAAAGATCAAGTGTGAAAGGGATGAGACGATCTCTATGTATCTGACCAAGCTCATCACATGTAGGGATGAGCTTGCAAGTGTAGGGGTTGTGACATCGGATGAGGATATGGTGAGTCTAGCACTCCTTGGCCTTCCTAAGAGCTGGCATAGCTACCAGGACTCGGTGAATGGAAGGGAGAAACTACCAAATTGGGAACGACTATGGTTGGATATGATGCAGGAGGAGATCAGACAGAACACCAGAGACAGTTCTTCATCCATGCATGATGAGGAGAACTGTGCCTTACCAGGTAAGGCGAAGAAGGGGAAGGAGAAGGTTTCTCTTTCCAAATCTAGTTCTTCCAATGATGGGAAGAAGGTTGACAAATCAAAAGTGTGATGCTTTCGTTGTCATGAGGTGGGCCATTATGCTACAAATTGTCCACGGAGGAAATCCAAGAAGGGATCCGGGGAAGGATCTGAAGGTGAGGCACTTACTTCACAGTTTGAGTTGGATTTCACACTCTTCGCATGCATGGTTTCATCCATGGTGGGAAGTGGTTGGTTTCTTGACAGTGGAGCTTCTTTCCACATGACCGGCGACAAGAGTTTGTTCAGTACTTTGGAGAAGAAAGATCTCCAGATACTCATAGCGATGGGTAATGATGAGAAGTATAGTGTCTCAGGTGTAGGCACGGTTATTTTTTAGAGGGAGCATGGAGCTCGCCTTACCTTGACCGATGTCAAGTATGTACAAGGACTAAAGAGAAACTTGGTGTTGATCACGATGCTAGAAGACAGAGGCTATGATGTAGTCTTCAGTAAGGGAAAGGTTTTCCTTAGACACATCATCACTTGACAGGTGAAGCAGATTGGTTCATGGGTCAAGAACTTGTATGCTCTTGAGGTTCAATATGCATGCAAAGCCTTGAGCAGCAAGGCAACTGATGGAGACTTGGTGGTTGAGAGGGAGGGTATATTACCTCTCAACATGCAGAGCCAGAAGAAGTCTCAGATGATTGTGGAGGAGCCACGATTGGTGCAGCAGCTTCAGGAGGTTATGGAGTAGCCACAACAGGGGAAGCTAAGTGGAGATTGAGTAGAGACATCTACTCATGCAGAGACCTCCAGTAGGGGGAAACTTCGAGCTAGGTGGGCTGAGGGATCACATGCAGCCATACCTCCAGGTAGGAGGTGGGGCGATATAGAGTGATCGTCCCAAGGAGGAGGGGCAGTATCCTTGAGGTACCCAACCTCTTGGATGAGACCTTGTTGCAGGAGCCCCGATGTGGAGTAGCAGGAACTGACTGATTGGGTAGAGACAGATGCGGATGGAGTGGAAAAGAGAGCGACAGTGCAGGGAATCCCAGGACAGCGCATAGCTAGCAGGCTGCAGCAATGCGAGAGGCACAAGTGTTTTGCACAGTGCTAGGTGGCACAAAGAGGTGTGCAATGGTGCGAGATGCATGGAGATGTTGCAGTAGCACAGATGTCAGAGAGGGAGCAATTTTCAGCATCAGGTAGAGCTTCAGCATCAGAGTATGTTCCTAGCCCAACAGAGTGGTCATTTGGGAGTGTTTTTGTTCCAAGTGTTGTTGGAGCAAGTGGACTGGGTAGATGTGTTGCATGCAAAACATTCCAGAGTTACAGGATCCGGTTCGAGAGAAAGCCTTTCTTGTTGAGATGGAGCATTGAAAAATGTGCAACAAGAAATGTTAAATTTAGAATGTGCTAAAAATAGACCTGCTAAAAATAGCATGTCTAAAAATAGCAATTTGGCCAGTGAGGTCATTGGCCACATTGGGTGAGAGGTGAAATTGCTAAAAATAGAAAGTTCTAAAAATAGCATTTCTGGGTCCCTTCTTGTTTATAGCAGTCCCTAGTCTATCTATAAGAAGTAAAATTAATTTTGGTCTTAACAGCAGTTGGAAATATTAATTAATTAATTCAGTTGAGTTAATTAGTTAAGTAAATTTGAATTTGAAGTCTTTGTGAGCATGCACATGAGTTGTCCCACTGATTGAGGAATTTATCCTTAATTTGCTCCATTGATTGAGGGAATAAGTATGAGTTCTATAATGAGAGAATCAGTTGACTTAGTTCTAACTAGTCAAGTCCAGTTAGATTATTTTAACAAGTTGTTAAAATAATAAAATATAGTTTGTTAATGCTTGCATGCATGTGACAACTATTATTTTAGATAACTGAGAATTCACTCATGGATAACTGTTGCATGTCAGTTCTGTCAAAGACCCAGTTGAGATCAAATGTGGGACAGTGTACTATTAGATGCTTGACCATTTCTAGTAAGTAGTTTTTGCATGGTTGTGGAACTAGTGTCCTCAAGGATTGCATAGTTGGACCATTGGTTAACTTGGTATGTTTGGAATTAATTGCATATGCTTTTGCTATTATTTCCTAAGAAAATTGTGCAAGGAAATAGGGATTGGACCATAGGTAAAGCCTTTATATACAGGGCTTGGTTGGTTCATGAGACATATCTTCATAGTTCATTGAGAACTGGATAGGTTGAGAGCTGATTCTTTTTGTATTGTGAAGAGGATTTCCACTTGATTGATAATAAATGGTTGGGTTTTTATGCTGGTGCTTTCCCCTAGATATATCTTGTGTTATGTGTGATTATTTCTCTTGATCAATTATTCATGTTTCTACTTGATGTTGCTCATGAATTCGATTATGCTTCTGCTTAATGTTTTGTAGAAGTGGAACAAGTATTATGCTTTAGGACATTGCATATGTCAGTTTGATCTGCAGGTGAATTTCTACATTCGCCACTGAATGGGGTTGTTTTCAGTATATGGTGATGCCCTTTGGACTGAAGAATGCGCCTACGATATTTTCACGCATTGTGGTAGCGGCATTCAAGGAATTTATACACAAGTTCTTAGAGGTCTATCTTGATGACTGGACCGTGTTCGGGCTGGTTAAAAAACACATAGCGAGCTTACAGTTAATGCTGGATACTTGTCGACGACACTAGATTGCACTAAACCTAAAGAAGTGTACTTTCCTCATCCCCTTTGGGAACCTGTTGGGACATGTGGTTTGTAAGCAAGGCCTGTGGTGGATCCTGCAAAGATCGTTGTCATACTTAATCTGTAGGCATTGTGAAGTGTCAAACAACTATGCACCACATTGGGACACACAGGCTACTACCGGAATTTCATCAAAAGCTATGCCCAGATCATGGCTCCAATGGAACTGTTGCTGAAGAAGGATTCTACGTATTCCTAGAATGAGGAATGCAACAAAAGTCTGGAAAAACTTAAGGAAAAGATGGCATCCACCCCTATATTGGTCTTTTCAAAATGGGACGTTGAATTTCATGTGCATGTCGACGCGTCGTGTATCATGTTTGGGGTGGTACTTACTCAACTAGGAGCAGAGGGAATTGATCATCCGATTGCATTCACAAGTCACCAGTTGTCAAAAGCTAAGAAGAATTACTCCACTACCGAGCGCGAGGGATTAGCAATTGTATACGCACTTCAAAAATACCGCCACTATCTGCTCGAAGGCCACTTTAAGATGTATACTGATGACTCTGCGCTAAGATACCTAGTGAATAAGCCTGTGTTGGGGGGGGCGCAAATTTGTAGGTGGTTGTTGTTATTCCAAGAATATGACTTCGAGGTTGTCGTAAAGCCGGGACGTCTAAACGCAGGCCCAGATCACCTATCCCGAATTGAGACCGACAAAGAACCCACAAATTTAGAGGAAGGACTTTCGGATGCATAGCTGTATGTAGTGTGCGTAGCGGATGGCCACTTTGAGGATATAATCCATTTCTTAACTACAGGAACCGCGCCGCAGGGATGTTCTGTTCAGCAAAAGAATGAATTGGTGATACGCACAACAGACTTTACCATGATTGTAGGGCACCTCTACAAAATGGGCAACGATGAAATATTACGTAGGTATGTTCCAGAGTTTGAGCGAGGATAGATCCTGTCCGAAGCACATGGGGGGGTTGCTGGCGGACATTATGCAGGTCGTGCCACAGCCCAGAAGATTCTTCACGCAGGACTATGGTGGCCAACCCTACATCAGGACTCGAAAGCATACTGTCGGGCCTGTGACGTCTGTCAACGAACTAGGAAACCATCACGGAGAGATGAAATGCCACTCCAGCCAAATATGATGCTACAACCATTCGAGAAGTGGGAAATCGACTTTGTAGGACCTATCGCACTACGAGGGAAGACAGGCACGCGCTATATCATCACTTCAACAGAATATTTGACTCGATGGGCAGAGGCACAGTTGGTTAAGGACTGCACGGCTGCGACAACTGCGAATTTTTTGTTCGAGAACGTACCGAAAATGTTTGGATGTCCCAAAATTCTCATGAGCGATCGGGGAACACATTTTCTGAATGAAATGATCAGCGCACTCACTAAGGAATTCTAGATATATCACCAGCAAAGTACGCCATACCACCCCCAAGCGAATGGGACCGTTGAAGCATTCAACAAAATTTTGGAGACTGCGTTGACCTAGGTCTGTAATGTGCAGCGAAATGACTGGGACTTGCGCATCCCTGTTGTGTTATGGGCATACTGAACCATGTGCAAGAAGTTGACAGGCCAGATGTCGTTTCGGTTAGTCTATGGCAAGGAGGTCGTTATGCCTATGGAATATATTGTGCCTAGTCTGCGGATAGCAGCAATAACAGGTATGGCAGATCGTGGGGCTTTGGAGGAATGGCTCGTGCAACTAGAGGAACTGAAGGAGGAACGGTTTTTGGATGGATTCCATTAGCAAGTACAGAAACAGTGAGAGAAAGCCTGGCATGATCGTCATATCAAGGTGCGCACCTTCAAGGAGAATGATCTAGTATTGCTATACGATAGTAAGTTTGAGAAATTCCCTGGCAAACTCTGAATGCATTGGTTGGGACCCTATGTCATCAAAGAATTTACTGATGGGGGTGTAGTTCAGCTTGCCAAACTCAATGGAGACCCCTTCCCAGGAAGAGTGAATGGAAGTCGCCTGAAGCTCTACACGGGCGGGCCGACTGCCTGACTAACCGTTCGAGGGACAGTCTCACTGCTCCAGCCAGTTGAAAGAGAGTGCAGGATGATAAAACAGTCTGGGGGAAAGAGGCACGATTTCCAGGATACGCGTAGATTTGGCCAACCACAAAGGTCACGGTTGCACAACATGGTGTGCGCTGATGCATTGCTAAAAGGAGACGTGACCATTGATGTCACTATTCTTGACAAGATGTCTGCATTATGGCAAAAGGGAGCAGGCAGCGGGCAATTAAGAGAAGCAGTATGAGCTAGATATGGAATGAGCGGCCACAGGGTTAACACGAGGATGCCAGAACAAGCGGGAGCCAGTGAATTTGAAATTCGAAATGCTTATAAATCACAGAGGGGCATCCACCAGGCGACCTACACTTCTGGAAAACACAAGCAGGTTACAAATATGGAAATTTTCATTATCTCGGCATAAGGAGTAACCCCGAGGGTGGTGATATGGCCGATGGCCAGGCAGAAGTTTCTGACGAACATGGTGTTGACAGCTGCGAACACCACGTAGAGTTCAGCATCAACAGTAGGGGATGTATCGGAAAATGGGAGACACGAAGCAGAATTGGTTCGGATGTCGCCGCCCCGCCAGGGGGCAGGCTGGCGAACTACAATAGAAAATATAAAGGATGGAAAGATGGAGACCACTGGTAGAAATGAAGTTAATAAGTTGTCTCTGAGGTACCTTGAGAATTGGGATCTCACAAACAGCAGCAAAGGTCTTGCAAAATTTCAACACAAGCTGCAACAAACAGTGTGAAGAGCAGATACGAAGGTTAGAAGTGGATGCAGTGGTACAAGGAGGTCCCGTATGCGGCTCCCCCACTTGAGCTAAAATCCTATGTGGGGGTGTTCTGTGTTAACTTAGTAGAGCAGAATGAGCATTATTGGTCGCAAGAATTAGTAGAAACAACGAAGCAGGAGTCGGACGAAGCGTTGTAGGAGACAATGAAGGAGTAGCAGGACAACGAGTGTCACTCAGAGGGAGGTGAACCGCGAAGCCAAGCCAGGATTTCTCGCTGCAGCAACGAGTGACTCGGGATGAATCACGATGATTGTGTTGGGGGACTGTTGGGTAGTGGAGGTCCCGCGTAACATTTTTGGGTCTGATAGCCTAGAAGTTAGGATAAAAAGATTGTAAACCTCCAAAATATGCGGAGTGTGAAATGTAAAAGGTCGAGTCAAAGGGTTGTCCACCCAAGAAATAATATAGAATAATAGGAATTAAGTCAGTCCACGGACCATAGAAAGGTATAAATAGAGCGAGGCTCTATGGGTAGAAGGCAGTTTTTGGGTATAAATCTTGTATCTGATAGGTAATGGAATTTTGAGAAGGAGAGTCAGAAACCATCTGTAAGTCCGAGTCAAGGGTATTGGGTAGTAGATAGAGGCTCTGCAGCTATATGCGCAGAAGCCTGGAAGAGTTCGCAATTGTGTGTGCGTACCCCTGCAGATGAGTGCACATGGCGGATCTAGATGTATTGGTGAAGAAAGTAAATAAAGATAAGTTGCTTTTGAAATTCTGTGTTAAATCTGTATTATCGCGGATCTAGCTATTGTATGGTTAGTATAACTGTTTAATTTGTGCACATATGCTTATGTTATGAATATATGTGAATCTGCGTCTATTCCAAGTGCGCGAACTGATTAATTCTAATAAATGTTTGCTTAAAGACCCTTCTAAGTAGATCTGATTTATAATACATCATTAATTAATTAATAATAAGAAGTAGCCCGGGTCCGAAGCAAAGCAGCACAAGGCTGCAGAATGGTGCGCGAAACCTCCAAACCACATATAGACATCCCAAGGGTGTGAAAACTTGGTTCCAGCACCCTCCCCTGCTACCTCGGGTGAGACCTCAGTCCGCACTCCGCAGGCTATTGCCGAAAGGGCCGGTAGCTGTGGGATTTGTTTGGCTAAATAATTCTTCCGAAATTGGGTCAGGCCCATATAAGCCAACAGTAAGATTGTCTTAATTACACCACGAATATCTGGATCTATTATTATATGTTATTTTATGCATGATTAGACCCTTAGGCGAAGCTCATAACTCTATTGAATTGGAAATTTCTTTAACTTTGGGGATTTTGAGGATAAGGGTTTGCAAAAGTCAAAACAAGCCTTAAACTGAAGAAACACCTTACCCCCACATCACATAGCCTTCTAGATGTAGAAACCTGGTTCTAGCATCCCCTAATACTGCCTCAGGTGAGATTGCAGCCTATGCTAAGCGGGTTGTTGTTGAAAGTGTCAGTAGTGTAGGGTTTCGTTGGTTAGTGCAACTAACTTTGAACCTGGGTCTAAGCCCCCTCAAACCAATGAACGGTTCTGTTGTCAGGACCGAGATCTATCTAAGGGATGTGTGTTGTGGCATCTGTGGATACCAACTAATTAGAAAGAAATTGAGAAGTAGATAGATCAAAATTTGCACGAGTTCACAGCTTAGGAGAATTGGAATCCGTGCTTGCCAAAAGAATGGTGATTACAAAAATATCTCTACAAAGAAGTACATGAAGTTTACTTTTCGATGTTCCCTTGCGAATTACACGAGTGGTTGTCCAAATTAGTGAATAGCGAACCTACTTGAAAGCACGGTGATCCTATTGTGTGGACTCCAAAATTAGTCAAACATCTTGAAGGATCTGATTATAAGGTTGCAAGGGTTGTTGATTATAGGATTGATAGTATCTTGGCTTGTTTCATCATTGAATTTGCAATCGATACATTTGTGTCTTATAGCGAAGCTGAATGCCGATTCTTCAAAGGTTTGAGAGGTAAGTACCTGAAGTAGCTAAAGACCTGGATTAAAATGTTGTTGTGTGAAAAAGGGGTTATGCCTTTACATTAATGTTTAAGAGAGGTAAGGCTGGATCTACGCGGAGTGGAAAGAGGTTCAAAGTAGATCTAGACAAATTCATTGGAAGTGAATATAGTCCTTTATTGGAAGAGTCTAGAAGTGAAGAAGAAATAAGTATCCCTAGTACGCCCAGGGGTGTGATGCAGAAAGTGGATCAGGATATTTTTGGAATTCCACATCCATCCACTCCACCTCTACCTTCACCTCCACCTCATACACCTATGCCTCCACCTCCACCTCCGCTATTCAATATGGCGAATACAGTGAAAATGCCTATATTCAGGGGTCAGGGATCATAGGATCATGATTAGTTTTGGTTCGTTGTAGAAGATGTGTGGAAAGCGTAGCAGGTCAACGATGATGACATGAAGAAAGCGCAACTGGTTACAGCACTACAGGACATAGCACTTACCTAGTACATCAAATATAGTATGACTCATCTGATTGCTTTGTTAGTTGAGACAAAGGATGCATTGAATGTTGAATTTAGGAAGTTGAAGTCACAAGCTTAGTGTGTGACCGAAATAAAGGAGATCAAGCAGAGGGTTAACAAGTCTGTGTCAGATATAGATTAGCGACCGAAGTGTTTACTAAGCCAAGCTAATCCTCAGATTTCATATGAACAACATAAGGAATGGTACATAGCTACGCTATTACCTCACTTAAGATTGTCGTTATCTCAGCAAAAGATTGGGTCTCAGGCCGAAGCATTAGAGATCGCGATGAAACTAGAATCTTGGCCAATCCAAGACATGAATATACGAGTTCAACAGATCCAATCGCAGTTAGCAAGCTTGCATACGGAGTTGTGGGATCTAAATTGGGGAAAGGAGGTTAAATCGGAAACACATTCTGAAGTTTGGTGCACGAAGTGCAAGACTGAAGACCATCATAAAGATCAGTGCCTTGTATTCTAGGATTATATAGCTACGGGGGATCCCAACCCACTGGAGCCAGAATACTCTGCTGCATCAAGCACCAGTGCAAGTACCTCGTGTAGCATCTGCCAAGTGTCAGGACCACATTTGACAGATAATTGTTATCTATTACAGAATTTTGTACAGTCTCCAAAGCAACTATTCTGTAACTTTTGTAAATCGGTTGGTCATGATAAAAGGAAATTTCAAAGCTATGAATTGATGATGGATAGGACTCTGTTGTATAGAATGCAGGCTAAAAACCACACGCAAAATGATCAAGGCTCACCTGCGACTCGTGGAGGATTCCAAGGACGGGGAAGAGGATAAGGAGGAGGAGCTGAAAGAGGTCAGGGCCAAATCATTTACTACAAATGTGGAGAACTAGGACACTTTGTGTGCGACTATCAAAATCCAACTCACCCTTCTTTTCAATACTGTCGGAAATTTGATCATGTTATAGAAGATTGCCCGATATTAATAACGAAGATGAAGGAGAAGAAGAACCAACAGCTGATGTAGAATATTCAGATGATGAGATCCAAGTCGTGCAGAGACGATCCCAGTATCAACATAGTCACGTGAAGCAATATTTCCACTGGTGAAGACAAGGTCAAAGGTAAACAACAAATATCAGGTCTATGGTTTCAAAGAGCCAATGGGAATAATGTTGGGTTTGATTTACATAGATAAAAATAAATGTTCATGGAGGCAAGAAAATGTTTTATGGATCCAGGTGCTTCTACGTCTAAGAATCAAATGCCACTAGTCCCATAAAAGGAGAAACCTGAAGAAGTTTCTACGACATAGTATTCATATCCCACGGTGTTAAAATCATTTCTGCAAACCTGCATGAAGTTATTACGAGATGAGAGGGCAGTTGAAATAATGCAAGAGCTGATAGATAATTGTGCCATCAAGGATAAGCCGTTACCAGAATAACACATAGTCCATAAGGTGAATAGAAGCAAGAAGAGAACAGGTAAGGAGATGCGGTTGATAAAGCGGATTGGTGATTTCAAAATGTACTAGGTAATCCTAGACTTGGGTTGTGATGCTAATGTACTGCTAAAGAAAACTTGGGAACATATGGGGAAGACTATGTTACAGTGGTCACCAATTTAGCTCCGCATGGAAAACCAAAAAAAGATAATTCCAATGGGTCGCCTGCATGGAGAAACTGTAGATATTGAAGGCGCACGTGCAATGGCAGATCTTGAGGTTATTTAGATAGTAGATGACAATAATCCATACCCAGTGTTTCTTGGGATTGATTGGGCCTTCGACATGAATGCAATCATTAATTTAAAGAAGCAAAGCATGGTATTTGAAAAGAATAATCTTCAAGTGATTGTTCCATTAGATCCAGCAGAAGGTGTGCGATACATAGAACCAACCTATGATTATTATGAAGATGAAGACATTGAGCACATATATAAGATAACTATGCGAAATGAATATTGGATCAATACCACTACAGATAGAAGGATCATATGGGAGAAGGATAGTTCCTACAAATTAGATTCACGTGAAGAGTTAGAAAACTGGCAGAATTGGTTGCATGAGGACTCTACGTTACGATGAAATTGGCTCACAAAGTCGTTATGTTGTATATCTACCGAGCTATGTAAGTTTCCTTACTATGATGGTTTCGATGATGTCAATATGTTTCTTGGCCATTTTGAAAAGGACATCCTAGAGGAGCATCGATTCCAATCCTTTAGGGAAAATTTTAAGGACCCCCCCTAAATTTACATGTATAATAAATGGGCGAATCTCCATGGTATATAGGAAAAATGGAAGGCGATTTTATCAATAATATGATACGTATATATAATTTTTTGGCGAATCTCTCACCAGGCACGGCGAATATTTTACTCAATTATAAAATCTTGTGTTTATTGAATACACAAATGAAATCATTGCATTTCTTTAAAATATCTTTTGAAATCAAAATTACATATCGATAACCTAGTGGGTGTAGGATAAAATTCACCCATGCTATTCACAGAACGCATGAGAAAAACCTAATACTATATATAAAACCAAAAAAAATTCAAATGCATCACCTCGAGGGACCTCGTAACCACCCTGCCAATACACAAGTATGTTCCTGTTTGCAATTAGAAAAATTACCCAAATTACAATCTCTTTACTCTAGCATATGTTGGAAAGTTATAGAAGGATGACTAGTGCAATCAATCCATTCCTTTTAGCGCTGGATTTGTTTCAATTTAAAACAGAAGTATACAAATATACTTTTCCAATGTTTATGCTTTAACCATTCACCTTAAGATGTTTTTACAATATAATTTCCTAAGTCTATTTAATATCTTCATTATCATAAAAACCAACCTATATCCATCTTAACTCCACATCTACCACTCTTAGGGGGATGAAATCTATTTATCCCTCTGAGCACTTGGTAGACCCAGAATTAAGATGGATCTAAGATGATAGAATTTCCCCTTTAAATAGTCTATGCTCACATGAATACCATGGTATTACCATGGGTCAATACCATGGGTTATCATAAACCTGGAGCTTAAAAGTTACTATTAGTAATTTATAAAAATTAATAAAATTAATAGTTGATTTTTATTTTATTTTTTTATTTTAACCAAGCTAAAATGTTTAACATACATTAAATTACAACATCCATTTTTACTCTTGATCGGATCAAATATTTTTTCACTCTATGCTAGTTTGCATATCACGATATTTGATACCTCTCGAGGGTTAGTAGATCCAGAGTAAAGATGGATCTATGCTGGTTTAATTCCCCCATTTAAATAGGCTACATTCCAGGTGAATACCATGGGTCAATACCATGTGCCATTTTGGTGAATACCATGGGTCAATACCATGTGCCATTTTTATTTTTATTAATACTAATATTAGGGTTAATAATGTTTTTTTGCATGGTATTAATAACAATCTAGTCCATGGTATTTGTCCCGCATTTTTTTAGTGTTCGTAAATATAAGGTGACTTATGGAGTAAATATAAAAAAATGTTTTATTTGTTTACCATACCTCTCGTTTATTTATATTTTTATTAATTTACCATACCTCTTTTACAAATATGGTATTTGGCCCATAGGATTCACTTAAATAAAACCTCTTTCTTGAGCCTTCATAAATAGAACGAGGGTTATGGTCTAAATATAAGAAGAGGTTTTATTTATTTATCATGCGTCTAGTTTATCTATATTTTTATTTATTTACCATACCTTTTGAGTAAGTATAAAAAGACGTTTTATTTATTTACCATACCTCCACTTTACTTATATTTTTATTTGTTTACACCCTTGCATTTATATAAGGTGACTTATGGAGTAAATATAAAAAATGTTTTATTTATTTACCATACCTCTCATTTATTTATATTTTTATTAATTTACCATACCTCTTTTATAAATATGGTATTTGGGCCTTTGGCCCATAGGATTCACTTAAATAAAACCTATTCTTGAAAATGGGCGAATGGATTCACTTAAATAAAACCTATTCTTGAAAATGGGCGAATGGAAGGTTGTAACTCCTAATTTCAAGGGCTAAATTTACCTTTCTTACCCTCTCCCTTAAAATAAGGTGGGCTATTTGAGGTGATTTGTAAAAATGTACTATGATACAAAATATTCGCCCACTAAAAATTTAAAACCCCTTAATTTCGCCAAAGGGTGAACATTCGCCCCTAAAATTTTCTATGCAATCCTTAGATCTAGCATTGAGAGCTACATCTGCAAGATGGTGGGGTATGCACAAGGATAATATTTGTGACTGGAAGGAATATCATAGAATGATGTCATTAATATTTGGCTATGCAAACACCTGACTCACTGAAAAGTACACTGGAAAGGATGATTCATGCGAACATCTGTCTTGATGGACTAAGATGTGGGATGAGGTACCTCAACCAGAGTGGGTGCAGATATTTATTGATACCTTGGACTTTATCCCAAGGAACTAGTATTTAGAGATGGAGTTGTGACATAGGACTACTAATTGGGATGAAATGAATCAGATTTTCTTGCTGAAATTCAATTTAGAAGAAAATTTTGAATGCATTGATGAAGCACTTTAGGAGGTTGAAGTAGCAATCTTTTGAACACCCGCAGAGCCTATCACTTGGATACAATCTGACTGGAGTATGCAAATACAACATTCTTTGGAATGTTACAATGTTACTATGGAAGAAGGCGATGAGGATCAACGGAATATTAATATCGCTGAGTCAAAAGGACAATGCGAAATTGTTGGACCTAATGTGGAGATATTTGATATCTCACAACCAGTGAAAACAAAACAGGTAAATATTGGCTCAAAAGAAGAACCAAAATTTGTGAACATTGGCAACTATTGGGATGAAGACACAGTGGATAAGGTCGTTGAGTTATTACACGAATATCAGGATTTATTTCCAACTAGGTTCTTTGACTTGAAATGGATAGTAGGAGATTTGGGTATGATGAAGATCAATCTAAAACTAGATGTGAAGCCGGTTAAACAACACCCATATCAGCTGAACCCCAAATACAAGGAAAAGGTAAGAGAAGAACTCGATAAGATGCTCACGACAGGAATAATTGAGCCTGTAGAAGAATCATAATGGGTCAGTCCTATGGTGGTCCAAGAGAAGAAAATGAAGGGTGATATCATGATCTGCATTGATTTGCAGAAGTTAAATGATGCATGTGTACATGACCCATTTCCTATGCCCTTTACATATGAAGTTCTACAAATGTTGGTGGGTAGGAAGCTTATTCATTCACAGATGGATTTTTAGGATATCACCAAATTAAGATTGCGTCAGAGGATAGAAGAAAGACTACCTTCACTATAGAATGGGGGCCTTTCCAATATACAGTCATGCCTTTCGGCCTAAAAAATGCTCCTGCGATATTCTCGAGGGTGGTAGTCACAGTTTTTAAGGAATTCATTCATAATTTTTTGGAAGTCTACTTTCATGATTGGACAATGTTTGGGCTAGTCAAGAAGCATGACTCTAGTCTACGCCTGATGTTGTATACATGTATAAAGTATCATATTTCCTTGAATTTGAAGAAATGCATTTTTTGTGTACCATATGGAATACTTTTGGGACATCTTGTCTGTAAGTAGGGATTGATGGTAGACCTTGCTAAGATTGTTGTAATTATCAATTTGGATCCACCTAAGAATGTAAAGCAACTATGCACGACTTTGGGTCATATTGGGTACTATAGGAAGTTTATTAAGGCGTACACACAGATCACTGCCCCCATGCAGAAGTTGTTAAAGAAGGATAATACATTCTACTGGGATGATGATTGTCAGAAGAGCTTGGATGTTCTTATGGAAAAGATGGTCATGACACCAATCCTAGTATTCCTGGATTGGAAGAAGGAATTTCATGTGCATGTTGATGCGTCTTGTATAGCGTTGGGAGTTGTCTTAAATCAACCAGGGGCAAGAGATATTGATCACCTGATTGCCTTCGCCAATTGAAAATTGTCTAAGGCAAAGAAAAATTATTCAACCACAGAGCGAGAAGGATTGGTCATGGTTTATGCACTACAAAAATTTAGGCATTACCTGCTAGGTGCACACTTTAAAATGTACACGGACCATTCTAATTTGAAGTACCTGGTCAATACGCCTGTGTTGGGGGGGGGGGGGGGGGAATCTATACATGGTTGCTTCTTTTCCAAGAGTATGATTTTGAAGTGATAGTTAAACCCGAGAGATTGAATGTTGGAACTGATCACCTCTCTCGGATTGAGAATGGCGAAACCCCACCAATATTGATGAAGGGTTACCTGACATGCAACTCTTTGCTGTCAGAGTTGCGAATGAGCATTTTGTAGACATTATTCATTTTTTATCTACTGGCATAGCTCCTGAAGGTTATATGCTACAATAAAAGAAGGAATCAGTTTTCAGGGCTACATATTTTTCCATGATTGCAGGACACTTATATAAGATGGGATCATGTTAATTTCTATGCCGATATGTGCTTGAATATGAAAGACACAATATTCTAACTAAATCACATAGTGGTGTGACTACAGGACAATATGCAGGTAAGGAAACTGTGCAAAAGATTAAGTGAGCAGGATTATGGTGGCTTAAGGTACATAAAGATTCTAAGGAGTATTGTCATGCGTGCGATGTGTGTCAAAGGACCAGGAGGCCATCACGAAGGGATGAAATTCCATTTAATCCACAAGTCACGTTGATAAATGGGCAATTGACTTCATTGGACCTATTCATACACCAAGGAAGAAGACGAGAGCACGTTATATTATCACTGTGATAGAATACTTAACTAGGTGGACCGAGGCACAGCCTATGAAGGATTACAGCGTGACAACTGTTGTGGAGTTTATATTCGAATTTATTGTGTCAAGGTTTGGATGCCCGAAGATTCTTATGAGTGACAAAGGTTCACACTTCCTGAATGAGATAATTGTGGTTTTAAGAAAAGAATTCTAGATGTGCCATCAAAAGAGTACATCGTATCATCCCTAGGTGAATGGAACTATCGAAGCTTTCAACAAGATCTTAGAGAATGCCCTAACAAAGGTCTGCAATTTTAATAGGAATCATTGGGATGTGCACATACCAACAGTTCTATGGGCATATAGGACGACCTATAAGAAATTGACTGGGAAAGCACCAATTCGACTAGTTTATGGACAAGAAGTAGTGATGTTGATGGAATATATAGTGCCTAGCATCAGGATCACAACAGTAACCATGATGGAAGATCACGACGTAATGGAGGAATGCCTAGCGCAACTACTTGCATTAAAGGAAGAGTGATTTGGTTGGATTTCATCAACAGGTGTAGAGAGCTAGAGAAAAGGTGTGGCATGATCGTCACATTAAGCAACATACTTTTAAAAATGGATATTTGGTCCTGATGTATGACAGCATGTTTACCAAATTTCCGGGGAAGTTTCAGATGCATTGGCTAGGAATGTACATGATTAAGGATATTTCAGATGGTGGCACAGATCAACTTGTAAATATGAATGGGGAAGTGTTTTATGGCAGGATTAATGGGATCAGATTGAAGTTTTATAGGGAAGATCCCACCCTTATGCAATGACTACATGACAGCAGGAAATTCTTAGTGCTTTTGGGAATTGACAAGAGCATAGGACTATCAGGGAAAAATTCTATTCGAAGAAGGAGGGTTGCTCGATGTTTAAGAAGATGGTGTAGGTGGAAGTTGCAACAAGGTATATGTGCTATAAGGAGGGGTCTCATGCAAGCTTCCCAGAAAGTGACCATTCGAACAACTACAGTTGATTTGATAGCGATGTTGTTAGATCTGTTAAAAGGAGTGGGGGGAATTCATTTAAGGATCATATCTATGAAAATTTACCACCAAAAATGCATTAATGAGGGATATCTGGAGGGAATCAAGTGGTTTGAATTCAAAAAAGGATATAAATATGGCACCCCACTCCACATTCAAACACTTTTCTCTCAGAAAGCTTATTTTGTGATTTTGTGCCTAAGTGTGAGCCGAGCGAATTGTTAGATGTCTGAGTGGAATTTGGGAGAATTAGAGAGGGAATTCTTGCAGAGTGGGCTTAGATATATCATGACTTTTGCACTTCCTTCCCATACTACGATGCTGAGATCCCCTAGAAAGCAGCCTACTACCTCAGCAGCAACTAAGAAGCATAAATAGCTACAGAAGACCCCAGTTCAGCAATCGTCGCAGAATGTTCCAAACGAGCAGAGATAGAAGGGAAGAATGGATAAAAACAAGCAACCATGGGACTTGGATGGGGAGGAGTTGTTCGGTGGCCTTGAAGAAATCAACGCTGACAAAGTAGAACCAATTTCTAGGTTGCCTTCGTATTTGCCACCACAGAAGAAAACATCCAAGGTCACAAAGGATCTAGATGCTATTAACTATAAGGTTTTCACTCCGTTGTTACCTAAAGACATACCTATTGAGGTTGAATTGTTGGCTCGGGTACCGTACCTGAAAATGGAAGATTGGGATTTAAGTGATCGAAATAAATATCCATAGTTTGAGCCCAACCAATACCTAAAATTCGTAAATTATGAACAAGAAGGCATCACACGAGTTGAACCAATGAAGTGGGCTGCTAGAATTTAGTGCGCGGGATTGTTAAACATGATGTATGATCCGCATTTCAGGCATAGTAATATAAATACTATTTATGTGCACCAATTGTTGGCTCTGGTGCATGATGAGCGTCTTTGGCTCAGGACGCCCATCCCTATTGATGAGATGTTAATCAAACGGATTATCGCGCTACCATGTCAGGGGGAAAATCCGGATGATACCTTTCTAGGAAAGTCACAGGAGAAGAAACTAATAGATCAAATGAAGAGTGACTTTGGATTGATTAAGAAGTCCTGGGGCTACACCATTAGCTCTATCAACGATGAGGTTGTGCAGTTTTCCACCTCTATTTTTGCCAGGAAAATTATGAGAAAGTGTCATGCAGATGAAGTGCCAACCCTTATTGTCTCCTTGGTTGCACAGTGTAGCCAGGGTGTCCAATTCAACTGGGAGGGGTACCCGTGTCGAGAATTCCTAGATGATTGTCATGAAGCACAGGAAGAAGGAAATTCGTTTCATTATGCATGGATGTTACTTCTAATTACATTAATAGCTTGGAGAGCACCATAGGAATCACAATTCCCCACGGTTGACTCAGCTATCTATGAAGTTGCACGATATGCCTCATTGTGGGCATCCAAAGATCCTACAAGGGCCATGGAGAATAATATGTTTTGGTAACTGTTCGAAATGGACTTACATGGTGATTAACCAACGACCGCAGTTATCACTTTCCCTATTTTCTCAATACCTAGATGTTGAAAAGTTCAAGGTTGATTTTCACAATGCATATATATGTGCCAAGAAGGATTTGACAAAAGATTGGCATGCCTTACCATATTTGGTAGCAAAAGAAAATATTTTGGCTATTATCCATAAGTGGTCGAGTGATTGGCTCACCCCGACCAACATGACAACAGTAGGCAAAAGCAAGACCGTTGCCGAGACGAAGGCTGAGAAGAAAGATCCAAAGAAAGACACTCGTCAAGGACATACCAGCAGAGTGACTTGAGATGAGTCACATCTTTGTGTTCGGGCCTATTGGGACAAGGTCCCCCGAGGTTAATTTTTGCTAAGTCTTAAGTCAAATTTTGAGAAGATATTTTAAAGACTCCACATTTTGAGGAGTGGAGTGCAAGAAGCGTAGGTTGTTAAGAGTCAAAGGGGATTTTATGCAAGTCAAAGCCCCTTATTTTGTAAAGGGATGAGTTGTATTAAGCTCCACCCATGGTTTGCGAACCATGGTAATATAATGTAAACAGTATAAAATGGAGTCATTAAGGATTCATTCGGCAATTAAGTTAAGCTAATTCAATTAATGATTAATGCTTAGAGTCTTAATTGTTCTTTTCAGTATTTGGGCGAAGGGGAAGGATCCTGTTGTTGTGTGCACGGAGACCTTGATAAGTCCATAACTGAGTGTGTGTGGGCCCCTGTAGCTATGTGCATAGGGTCTAGAAGGTATATGTATTGAAGATCTGGAATAATAAAGAGTATTTGAAGCAATTCTTTGTCTGAACTGTATACTTATGTGTTTTATATATTTATGCTTATTTGAATTCCATTTATCTGTCAGATTGTCTTAATTACACCGTAAGGATATGGATCTACTACTATATGTTATTTTATGCATGATTAGACCCTTAGGCAAAGCTCATAACTCTATTTAATTGGAAATTGCTTTAAGTTTAGGGAATTTGAGGATAAGGGTTTGCGAAGGTCAAAACAAGCCTTAAACTGAAGAAATTCCTTACCCCCACATCACATAGCCTTCTGGATGTAGAAACCTAGTTCTAGCATCCCCCAATATTGCCTTGGGTGAGATTGCAGCTTGTGCTAAGTGGGTTGTTTCCGAAATGTCTAGTAGTGTAGGGTTTTGTTGGTTGGTGCAGCTAAATCTGAACTTGAGTCCAAGCCCCCTCAAGCCAACACCCCCTAAGGTCAAGAAGACAAGCACATCCTTTGCTAAGCCATATGATCCATTTTTTATTAGTGAAACATCAAAAAACAAGTGTTTTGAGGGATCAACGCTCCTTCCTAGTTGTGGGAACTGAACCAGAAGGCCCAACAAAGCCGCTTCCTAGTGGTGCAGGCCAAAATAGAAGGCCATCAATGCCCTCTCTTCACAAGAGTGGGGAAATAGTGGGGGAATATGATTGGATAAGCTTATATTAAGTCTAATTTAATAGCTTTGGTTAATATAATCATTATTGGTTAAAATATTGATTGATTTGGTCTACCTTAATCATAAACTTGATATGATCAAGAAAGTGTTTTGGTGCAACGAAAACCAATCGTAAGGAAATATATATAAATGAAGTTTTTCACTAGTCACAGTGAGAAGAGAGGAAATTATGTCGAAATGTTGCCAGAGTTGTGACCACAATAAAATTGTGCATTCACACCAGTGAGAATAGAGGTTGGGAAGTAGATCAAGGGTAAAGTCTTGGAGACCTCATCGATGTACTCCATTTCAATCAAAGAGGAATTGTAATGAAGATTTCCCCATATTCATCTCTTATGCTTCTTTGATATGTTATATGATCAGTGTATTTTTTTGCATTAATATTTCTTTGCATGAAGATCAAATTGGTTTATTTCTATTTGTGCAGACGATCTAGGAGATCCAAGAGCAAAGATCTTGGGGAGATCTTCCTAGAGCTGGCAATGTCAAATAGAGTTAAGGATCTATAATTTAGAGGTATGTTCTCAACCTTCTTCCCTATAATCTAAAGTGTTTGGGATTATCTGATTTACCTTGTTCCACTTATTCATTCACACACACCATCTAGGAAATCTCTAGACAAATCTTGTTGGGATTAAAATAACCTACTAGTGTAGGAAAATTTATTTCTTAAATTATCTACCTTCAATTTGTTATATTGTTGTTGAAGGAACCTAATCTAATATGAATTGTTGGAAACTAGGAAAATATCAAGAAGGGGGGGCGTGAATGAGTATTTTAACACTTTTAAAAATTATTTAGCCAACTTAACATACTTAGTAATACTATAATAGAAAATAGTGCACCAATCACAAAAATATTTGACACAATACATTTACGTGGAGACCCATAAGGGATAAAAACACAAATTATTTTTTATTATGATGTAAAATGAAATCTCCAACTAAATATTACATAAAATTATGTAGGTACCAACCTACAAGAGCATCCAACCCCCCCTTCCTTTCAAGCACCAACTTGATGGAAGCACCAAATCCTACAATTTACAGGACCCAATGTACTAGAGGCACCAACCCCCACTGATCTATAAGAACCTACTTTCTAAACCTATCATATCCCTCTTTCATTAATTTTCACGCTCATGTAAGGCTCCTTTAATTAAAATATTATTGATCTAATTGTTTAATTCTCATATCTATTTCTCCTTTCTCTACCACCACCCATCTTCCTCTTATTCAATTCATATTTCTCAACCTCTTAGGCTTCTCTCTCTCATATATACTCATAGATGCAATATATTTTATGAAATTTTATTTTAGTGCTTAATATTTGTAGTTATTCAAACTCAAAATTGATTTGGATCTCAAACTTGTCTATAGACATAGGCTTTAATCATCAAATTACACTTCAACTATATTTCAGATTTTCTCATATTCACTCTTTGCTTGACACCACCTCATCTCTTTGCATTGTATATTCTTGTATAAGTAAAAAATAACTATAGGCATTTAAATTTGAATGGGAACGCTTCATATTCACATCATTTTGATTTTTCATTTATAGGTCACACTTGATTTTTTCCTCAAAACAACCATTAATCACTTAATTATGTTTTGGCATCGAATACCAAATTTTGCAGTCATAGCCTTCAAGAGTTAACCACCACAAACCATATGACCTTGGGAAAGGACCAACAACTTAGGCGTAAAGGCACTTAGCTTTATATCTTGTGCAATTGGACATTTTCATGTTATGAAAGTTTTCCTAAATCTAGCATCCAGTCAATTCTTATCTTTCTTATGCTACTTTATTCCCAGATGGATGAATGATTCCAAGGTGGAAAAAGGACCAAACAAAATTGTGACCCTTCAACCTTAGCTGAATTCAAATCCAATTTATATGTTCTCTCACTCCACTCCTAGATGGGCAGACGTTTGGATGTTGGTTTATGCCTAGAAGTTGACACAACTAGATATATCCAAGGATTTGGGATCCAGTCCCCTACTCTCCTTTGCATCGACATTGTGCAACTATCAGGCAAGATGGTTAGACGGCACACATTTACACTGAATGTCCAGATGGTCTTATTCCTCTGAATGCCAACACAAAAAAATTCCAAAATTCATTAACACTAGAAATCCTTACCAAACAACTTCTTGGTATGAATATTGAGGCTTTACCACCTCATATACCATGTGATTCCTTGTCACCAGTCATGTCATGTCTTGTCACTTCCACATCACCTTATTTCACGTGTCTTTCCATGTCACTACCATGTGTCACTCTAAAAAGGGGCACTTGGCCCCCAAAAAGGCCAAGTTAAGCTGCCATGTGTCAAGACCACAAAGTGACAAGTGTCATTTTTTTTCACATCACTGCCATGTGTCTTCATCTTACTGGGCCACATCATTATCCTACCACCTATCTATGCCACCTTTTTCTACCACCTGGCTAGGATCCTTGAAGGCCAAATAAATTTGGTTATCCACCCATCCGACCTTTCAACTAGCATCCATCTAGACCGGCCACTCGAATGGCTCGATAAGGAATCATTATCTAAACTTCAAACCATGAATTTTCTTCATTGCTTGAGAGTTATGTTATGTGCCATATATTATTGGAAAGCTATCTAAGGGGGGTATATGAAAAAAACTTAGATTCTTTATTTCAACTAAGGAAATAAGGAAGACATGCCTTCAAATATAGGCTACCTAACAAACAAACCAAATGACACCATAAGCTAATTAGCATATATACAACCAAGACATTGGTGACATCATATATGCTCATTAAGCTTCCCCTAAACTTGACATCACTAACTATGCTTGATGTCAATCAAAAACCCTTCCAACATATTCAATAGGACATGCTATGAGTAATTATATAGTTCCTAATCAATTGAAATAATTGACAACAAAAATGTTGTTTGGAATATTTAATTTTTTTCTATAGAAGAATCCAAAAATAACCAAGTATTGAAGGAAATACTTGTTTGGATGGGAAAGGCATGTCAAGTCCTTCGGCCTTGGGAAATTTCTCTACTATTGGTATCTTAATGTTGTTATTAGTGGTATGATCATTATTTTCAATTGTATACTTTGTATCTAATACACACACACACACACACTATGGAGATTCAGTCTTAGGAATCATCATTATTTATTTATAAGCATAATATATAGAGGAGGTTTCCTTTTCAAAGTGACCATTTTATTTAATCATATTTTATCATTCTATGTTAGTGTGAAATTTCTTGGAAGGCGTACCAAAAACACTTCACTTAAGTCAGTAGGTGACAAGTGACCCTAACAACAAGTTGATGGTTTCTTGTGATTCAGATATGCAATAAAACTAGACAACCTGCAATAAAAGTATAGACGATTGAGAACATAAAGTAGTAGTAAAAATATCCAATGAAATAAACCAAATGGAAAGAGCTTAATCAAATAAATTCTTTATTAAAAACACCTGTTGAAGGAGATCTACAGATGGATCTTGTTGTCACTCACTGCTTCATAAGGTTATCAGTTGCCTAGAGTGCATAAAAGCAGTAAAGTTTGAAGCCATTTCCCAAGCCACTGAAGCTCTTAAGGTCAAATCGGACCCTCTCCATTGCATAGTGCTCATGATAATATTTCCAATGATATATAGAAGTAAAAAATGGACTTCTAGATCAGAAGTTAAAGCAGTTTGAAGATGGGGATTTTGTTTTCTTGAAATGAAAGAGAGGAGCACATTGGAGGGCCCCGGGCATAGCAAATCCCTCATTCCCGCAATCTCGCATATCGGCCATATCGCATTCCACATTCCCACAATATCGCAGTCCCATAATCCTGCGATATCGCAATCCGGCAAGTCCTGCAGTACCGCGATCCCGCACTCCCATAGTACTGCGATCCCGCAGTCTTGTAGTCCCGCAATACCGTGATCCCGTACTCCCGCAGTATTGTGATCCCGTAGTCCTATAGTCCCACAGTCCCGCAATCCCGCTATCTCGCAGTCTCACAGTAAATCCTGCATATTATTGATCGGTGTGGTGGTGAGGTTCTAACTTTAAGAACCTTGTGATATCACCAATTTGCGATACAATGTTAAATTTCTGGGGAAAGGCCTAAATCATTTAACAAAGGAAATGCATGCAAAACCAAAGTCGAGCAGGACATTTTGTCTCTCCTCCAAGGGGCCACGTGGAGCATCCCATTGGCCCATATGTATGACATGGCAGCTGACATCATCAATGATGTGGCAGTATGGAAGTGATGTGCCAGTACGGAGGACACATGGAATTCAAATTTGACATTTTCAGGGGTCCTATAGGGCAATTTTTGGTTGACACATGTCACCACTCATAGGTGACACATGGTAGTGATGATGTCACCCTATAGATCGGCGATCGCATGAAGTAAAAGCTTATTCCTCTGCTGATACTCCTTCTTGGACGACAATTGTGATATACGAGGGATCCTCCTGGATGCGATATGTCATGGGTTATATTTTATAAGGATTTCACGTCCAGAATATCGGCTAGCGTTGTAAAAGAAGTATGAAACGCTTTCTGTATTATAAAGGAAAGGCCCCTGCAGACAGTTTTTGAAAGACTTAGCGCCTAAAGGGCTAAGCACTTGGTTCAATCCCCCGGTCATATGAAGGAAGTCGTAGACATAGGCTGAAAGCATGAGGGCTTAAAGGGAAGTCAGAACTCGCTTGTTTCGTCTTATTTTTGTGTTAAATGCGCACACCCGACAGACTACTTGTTACATCATAAAACGCATCCCCAGGTGTATCAGAGTGCCAAAAAGGATTGTGCAGAGCTTTAAAGGATGTATGGGTCAGTAGGTGGGGTGTTGAATGGAAGTATGGAGCATTCAATCTAGGTATGGGCACATTCAAGCTAAGGCCCTCTTGTAGCACACATCCAGAGTCGGCGCCGAAGGAATTTAAGGGAGAATGGACAGTGAACAGCCTCAGCGGCATAAAAGAGCATGATGACAGAGACATGGCTTGATCAAAAGCCTTCATAGGAACCGCAAAGGACCTCTTCCTCCATTTTCCTCCCGTTTCTTATTATTTTCTGTAGTTTCTTATTTCCAAGAAATGGAGCAGATCCCAATTGTAATCTTTGGGCAAAAGAACCTTACAATGGCCGAGACAGCTAGTCTAGCAGACAGCTAGAGCTCAGGCCAAGATATTTGTTTTAACTGTCACCAAATATCTTCCCCTCTTCTTATAAATAGGGGAAAGCAACATTATACAAAGGTTCCTGAATTTCTCACCCGATGGGTCTGAACTCTATGATACCAATTTGGCTCATAAATCTGTAAGAGAATGACTTGTATTTCAGACTGTATTACTTTACACAGACAGATCTTTTAGACTAAGCAAAGAAATGGTGGTGATTCCCCCTCCTAAGTATTATAGTATGTTATCCTCCTGTTTAATTCCATTATGTTCATATTATTCTTTGCATTCATGTTATAATAGTTGCTAGAAATGATTTCATGCTTCCTTGCATATCCATGTGTGTTGATTTATCAATGCATATGCCTAAATGACGGGCTGAAATTATATCTTTAAACTGCTCTATATGAATCATAGCACCCATCCTCTCTTCATTCCATTATCTCTTCTTGTAACTCAAACAAGTGTAGAATTTCCCATTGCTTGCATCTTTATGTGTTCACTATAGAATTCTGGTTGTTTTGGGCCCTATATGGTGAGTTATGCTTTCTCCTAATCCTCTCTCATTTACTTAACACAACTATTAAGATGTAATCCCCTTTGAAGTAATCTGCCTCCGTTGTTCAATGTGATACTTCTGGGAACTGTGTGTGTGAGGAAGTACCTGAAATACATAACTCATACCTTTGGAGGAATGAGCCAAGCCCCCTTATTATCTTTCATTACATGATAATTGGATTGCTGCAAACCCCTCACATATAACCTTTCATGCACTCCTCTATTTAAGATGTCCTAGGCACTGGTCTACAATCAACCCAGAGGATGTCTCTAGGAGGCTTTCTATCTCCCCTGCAGCACTTGTGCTGCTGGTGATATTTGAAGCGACAACATATTTCTGGCGTCGTTACCGAGGAATGAATTAGAATATTTTTCCCTGGGTATGACAAAATTTTACATTCCATCTATTAGGTGAGAAAGGGAAGTGTGGGTTGAAGATCTCTCACCTTGGTGAATCCACTGTCAATCTTATGGTAAACATCTTGGTGACTCCACTGTCCATATCTCTATTTGATCATCATGGATTTCAAGAAACCCCATACTCACTCAGATGCTACAACCTCCCAAAACTCTCCCTACTTTTGAAGATGAAATCAATCATATAGGGAGGTTTTCAAGATGGCCCTTCCTGCATTCCTGGCCAACCAGTTTGCCCCACTTGATTTCTCTTCTATTGTTGGTTATCCCAATCATGCCCCTACATTTCATGAGTGGAATACCTATTTTCCTAGATTCAGTGGGAACACAAAGAGAAGGCCTGACCAACACCTCAAAGAATTTCATGAATGCATGGAACAACATGACATTTCTCTTGATGTACAAATGAAGTTTTTCAAGTGGTCTTTATACGAGGATGCTAAAGTTTAGTTTAAAACAATACCTCGTGGCAGTATATCTTCCTTGAAATGTTTTCATATAGAATTCTATCAACATTTCAAAAGATTTTATCCACTGAATGCTCTATTGGAAGATTGTTGTGCACATTTTGATGATGAAGACATTCCCAAGGTTAATGACCCTGTTGAAGATGTGTGTGAGACTCCATTCCAAGAAGATACCTACTCACATCAGGAAGCATTTCCTAATGAGTGAGAAAGAGATGAAGTAAACATCATCGAGTTGCAAATAAACTCTAAGGGAGCTTACTTAGTTTAGTTTGGTGTTTCTCCTTCTTATGATGTTCACGACTATGATGGAGAGTCAAGTGAGGTAGAGCCACCACAACCTCAGTCATGGGAAGTTGCACAAGAAAAGGAGGCTAGCCAGAAGGTTAATAAAGAAGCTCTAGTTCACAATACACACCCTTCACATGGAAAACTAGATCAAAAACCTCCTCCCATTTATGATGCATAAGATTCAGAGGAGGATGATATGGTCATAGAGGTCCAGAAGGATCTATTTACCAGCAAGTGGGGAGAAAGCTCCCAACAACATGTTTTTCAAGGAGAACCCAAAGTTGAAAGACCACGGAGAGTTTGGTACTGTCTGTCACAGAAATATTACTGCCAGGAATTCTCAGCAGAGCCTCCAGTTTATGAATCTTATAGTTTAGGAGCTGAAGATTCCATTGACGATTTCCAAGAGGGCTGGCCCTTTGAAGAATGGGGAGTAAAAGATCAACAACAAGCTTTTCTTGAAAGACCTAAGGTTGAGGAGCTGGTAAGTAATTGTGGCTACCCTGACCAAGAGGATATTGGTCAACAGACTTCTCAGGGAAAAGAGGCACCTGCAAACTTTCCTTGTCCATTCCATGACCATGTGGCTGAGTACATGGGCATATTCTTAAGCTAGCAACAAAGATTATGTCTAGAGCATGCATCAAGATTTTCATTTGCAGATTTTTCATGGTGCCTGCTTGTTTTAATTTTTATTTTTCAGCAGCGTGAAGGCATAAGGTCCAATACTCAAATGATGTCCTAGCTCCATTGGAGGTTTGAACTCACTTAGGTGAATTGAGTCGTGTGCATAAGTAGGAATGTATATAAATAAGCTCACTAACTAGGCATTTAATTTCTAGTTGTTACAATTTTTTATTTTTTTTTGCATTTCAGTTTGAGGAGGAAGTGACTCCCTGCAATCAAAGTTTCATGGAGATTTTATGTAATTTCATATATTTATGACTCCATGCCCAATGGTGAAGAATATTGGTCTTCTTGTTCTTAGCACCTTGACAGCAAGGCACAGTCCCCAGTTGGATCCAATGTTGTCACTCACTGCTTCATAAGGTTATCAGTTGCCCAGAGTGCAGAAAAGCAGTAAATTTTGAAGCCATTTCCTAATCCATTAAAGCTCTCAAAATCGAATCATACACTCTCCACTGAATATTTCTCGTGATAATCTTTCCAACGATATATATAAATCCAAAAATGGAATTCTAGGTCAGAAGTTAGAGCAGTTTGAAGATGGGGGTTTTGTTGCCTTGAAATGAAAGAGAGGAGCACATTGGAGGGCCTCGGGCATAGCAAATCCTGCATTCCCACAATCCCACATATCGGCCATATTGTATCCCGCATTCCTGCAATATCACAGTCCCACAATCTCGCGATATCGCAATCCCACATTCCCGCAATATCCCAGTCCCACAGTCCCGCGATATAGCAATCCCACATCTTGCAGGTCTCGCAGTCCCACAGTAAATCTCGCATATCGGTAATCGGCGTGGCAGTGAGGTTCTAAATTTAAGAACCTTGTGATATCGCCGATTTGCGATACAATGTTAAATCATCTGGGAAAGGCCTAAATCATTTAACAAAGGAAATGCATGCAAAACCAAAGCTGGGTGGGCCATTTTCTCTCTCCTCCAAGCGGCCACGTGGCACAATCCTATTGGCCCATATTTATGACATAGCAACTGATGTCATCAATGAAGTGGCAATACGGAAGTGATGTGCCAGTACATAGGACACGTGGCATTCAAATTCGGCATTTTCAAGGATCCTATAGGGCCATTTTGACGTGACATGTGTCACCACTCACAGGGTGACATGTGGCAGTGATGATGTCACCCCGTAGATTGACGATCGGTAATCGCACGAAGTAAAAGATTATTCCTCCACTGATACTCCTTCCTGGCCGACGATTGTGATATGTGGGGGATCCTCCTGGATGCTATATGTCATGGGTTATATTTTATAAAGATTTTGCATCTGGAATATCGGCCAACATGATAAAAGAAGTATCAAAGGCTTTCTGTGTTATAAAGAAAAGGCCCCCCGGACAGTAGTGGAAAGCCTTAGCGCCTAAAGGGCTAAGCACTTGGTTCAATCCCCTAGTCATATGAAGGAAGTTGTAGAAAGGGGGTGAAAGCATGAGGGCTTAAAGGGAAGTCGAAACTCGCCTGTTTCATCTTATTTCTATGTTAAAGGCCCGCACCCGACAGACTACTTGTTACATCATAAAACACATCCCCAGGTGCATCAGAGCATCGAAAAGGATTGCGCGGAGCTTTAAAGGACGTATGGGTCAGAAGTTGGGGTGTTGAATGGAAGTATGGAGCATTCAAGCCAGGTATGGGCACATTCAAGATAAGGCCCTCTCGTAGCACGCATCCAGAGTCAGCGTCGAAGGAATTTAAGGGAGAATGGATAGTGAACTACCTCAGCAGCAGAAAAGAGCATGATGACAGAGACATGGCTTGATCAAAAGCCTTCACAGGAACCGCAAAGGACCTCTTCCTCCATTTTCCTCATGTTTCTTATTATTTTATGTAGTTTCTTATTTCCGAGAAAGGGAGCAGATCCCAATTGTAATCTTTGGGCAACAAAGCCTTACACTAGCCGAGACAGCTAGTCTTGCAGATAGCTGGAGCTCAGGCCAAGATATTTGTTTTAGCTATAACCCAAGCTCTTCCCCTGTTCTTATAAATAGGGGAAAGCAACATTATACAAAGGTTCTGGAATTTCTCACCCGATGGGTCTGAACTCTGTGATACCAATTTGGCTCATAAATTTGTAATAGAATGACTTGTATTTCAGACTATATTACTTTACACAGACAGATCTTTTAGATTAAGAAAATAAATGGTGGTGATTCCCCCTTCTAAGTATTACAATATGTTATCCTCCTGTTTAATTCCATTATGTTCATATTCTTCTCTGAATTCATGCTATAATAGCTGCTAGAAATGATTTCATGCTTCCTTGCATATCCATGTGTGTTGATTTATCAATGCATATGCCTGAATGACGGAATGAAATTATATCTTTAAACTTATCTATATGAATGATAGCACCCATCCTCTCTTCAATCCATTATCTCTGTTTGTAACTCAAACAAGTGTAGAATTTCCCATTGCTTGCGGCTCTATGTGTTCACCATAGAATTCTAGATGTTTTCGGCCCTATACGATAATTTATGCTTTCTCCTAATCCTTTCTCATCTACTCAACAAAGCCTATTAAGTTGTAATCCCCTTTGAAGTAATCACCTCTGTTGTTCTATGTGATACTTCTCGGAACTGTGTGTGTGAGGAAGTACCTGAAATACATAACTCATACCTTTGGAGGAATGAACCAAGCCCCTTTATTATCTTTCATTATGTGACAATTGGAGTGCTGCAAACCCCTCACATATAACCTTGCATACACTAATGTTTTTAAGATTTCCTAGGCACTGGTCTACAATCAACCCAGAGGTTGTTTCTAGGAGGCTTTCTATCTCCCCTGTAGCACTTGTTCTACTGGTGCGATTTGAAGTGACAATAGGTCTATAAGTCCCCCTCCATGGGATGGGTCCTTTGATGTCCTCGATGCTTCAGAAAATGATCTTCTCTCTCAATATGTGAAAAACCCAAACAAAATGTGGAGAACTCAAAATGGGAGCTCAAAGAAAAAAGATGATAATGGTGACGATGATTATGATCATGGTGAAAAATGAATGAAAAACCCTCCTATTTATAACAAAGTATTGAGTTAATCTCGAAAACAGAGAATAATAAAATAATATTAACCAGATCAAGATCTAACTACTTGGAATACTTTATTATATTTATTGGAAAGGGAAAAGATAATTAAAATGGTTAAATATATTTATTTAGAAATAATTAACAAATGAAATTATTTATTGATTATTTTGGGAGAATTAAGGATGGTGTGAAATCAAAATAATTATGAAATAGTGATTTAATAATTATTCTAATAACAGAAATATGGAAAATTAAATAAATATTGATTTATTTAAATATTCCAAAGGGATTTAGTCAAATGTGACAACGAATAATGATTTAATAATTATTCCTATAGAAAATTAAATAAATAATGATTTATCTAATTATTCTCATGGGTTTTTTTAATTTAAATCAGAAAATAATTTAATAAAAGTGGTTTACTAAATTATTTTCCACAGTGAAATTGATTTTACTATGGTAAAATTAAATTTACATAGTATATTTCAATCCACCTAGTTAGAAATGGCTAGGTGATCATTTTTTGGTGATAACATTTTCAATGCATGACATTACTTATTCTTTATATTATTATTTTTTGGGTTAATTAGATAATAACATAGGGTCCCTTATTGCATATTCTCTTTTATTTATATTATTTGGTGATGAGTTGAATCTACTAGATACCTAAGGCCACCCATTTAGACACTCTCCTACTAGTTGATACCTATCCTGAGATCTAAGCCATGATCTATCCCATAACTTGTTAGAGTGCTTCAATTCACATCCTCAACAAATCAAAATTTGTTTGCGCACACTTTATGAAGGATTCACTAGGTCAAACCTTCCTTTTTCCCACCTTTTTCCTAGCCTAATTTCTTGGTGCCAAGTGGACCAAAAGTTTTAGACACCATACCTCCACTATAAGTAATCATGAAATGTAATTAGCTAGCGTAACAATGATTACTAAGCAATTGTTCAATAATTATAAACTATAGAAAAGTAAATAAGGGAGACAACAATATTAAACTCACAAAATATAACCCTTGTGTTTATAATCCCAAAAAAGGGAGTGTTAGAAATATGTTTTCATTGATGGAAAAGGAGAATTAGATGATGGCAAAGACAAATATGCTAAAGGAACAAATATTTTGGAGCCATTTCAGGTAAAAAAGATCATTTCAAGTGTTGTTGGAAACTTCTCAAATGGATAAATCTCTTAAACAACTTTCATCAGAAGTTATTTCTAGTCAAATATTAGGAACCCCAAAGTCAAAGGATGCATAGCAAAACGTGGTGTTAAATCGAAAATGGTGAAAATTTGGTGATTTGTCAAATTCGGTGGAACAGATTGGCAGAGCGGAGAAATGTTATACAGTGGGAATATCTTTATGATGGATGTGCACCACACATCCTTTTAACCCCATCGAAGAAAGTACATAGGGCCATGTCCACCCAAGGGTTAAAGAAAAATAAGGTTCCACTATTGGTGGTATTCCCCAAAAAACTGATTAGGGAGATTAATGATGTAGATTAAATGTAGGACCCCCTCCCCTTTTTCCACTAAACCATCCATGGGGGTTCGTGAAAACCACAACGTTTAATGAAAAATTTGTGCGACAGATGTTAGTTGAAAAGAGTTGGAGAATAACCATCAAAGTTTCCATATTGAGACAAAGATCTCAGAAGATTAGAGATTTCTCTGAGAGAAACTTTGAGATATTACATAGATCTACATAGGTGAGTAATAGAGATAAGGACACAACAAGGTGACTTGGCTACCCCTTCCTCCTCCATACCCTTGACCACATGTACGAATTGAATAAAGATAAATGGCATGATTTTATTGGCTCACAGAGATGAAGTAGGAGACACAATGGCATGATGACATCAGTAATGACATGGCTCTGATGAGAAGGTGACATGTGGCATGTAGATTTTGCTATTTTACGTACCTAAGTGGACCAAAAATGGGTAATACATGGTACCACTCAACGAATGACACATGGAATCCTTGCAGAGGTGGAAGAAAACTGGCAGGTATGCTGGAGCATAGGTGGGATTGTCAGAATTTGTTCTCAAAATAAATAGTTATTGGAAGAAAATATCTTGAAGGTTATTAATAAGATCGGTAGTAAAGTCTAAGAAGTAAAATTTGAGAAATAAAAATTATCTCTAGGACAGAGTGGCTTTGAGGTGGCATCTTAAAAAAAAATGTGGCTAGTCCATATGTCAAGTAGGTGGTCCCTGAGGACACATAATCTCAGAGAAAACTGACCCCAGAAGGAACCTCCTTGCAAGAAATAATCTTAGAATTTTTACCAAGTGTCTTCAGTGGAAAGTTCTGAGAAGACGGAAGTCGAGAGACAGTGAAGTTGATGGTAGGATGCGACAACATTTCTGTTCTAAGAGGACGTGGAAGACAATTCATCCTGGTGATATTTTGATTGGTTGCAGTAGAAGCTTGGTGGACCCGCAGAAACAATTCTTGAAAGAAACAATTCTCAACCGAAAACAAGGGTGCTTCATGAGTTTTCATCGAGAGATTAAGGTTGGGAGCTTCAGTGTGGACCAGTGCCATGTTCTATGCAGATGGAAGACCAAGAGAATGGAAGGTTGAGTAAACGGTGGTTAAATTCCTCGAGGCTTATAATAGAGGAACCCAATGGAGGTTATATGTGGAGGTTCTATGTTAAAAGTGCTCAGGCTTATACGATCTGTGAATGGGTCGACGAATTGGTGAAATTTTATGATTATGCCATATTTTGATGTTTGGAACCAAACATGAAGTGCATAAAGTTTAAAAACAAAGGAATGAATGATTTGGAAACCAATATGGAAGAATGAACATATTTGGAGGAAATTTTCACAAATTCGCTAAATTTGGAGTCAGCCAAATTTAGAAGAAACACTGCTAAAACCTGTAAAATTCCAGAATGGCGGAAAACGACAGTTAAACTTAGTTTTTCTCATAGAGACAACAAATCATAGATTGAAGACTTATTGTGCACATCAAGAGGACATTCCAAAAATAGAAAAACAAGAAGTTAATGAGATCAAAACCTTTGATAAGTGAAATTCAAGTTCAAGATGAATAAATCTCAAAGACCTAAAAATATTAGTCATAATTCTTTATAAACATAATAAATTTGGTGTGATTTTTTTAGAGTTTATGGTTTAGAGGTGGATGGTGATGGATTGGTTAGTAATCAAAGATTGTTGAAGGTGATTTTATAGTGTTTGTAATTAGTGTTTGAAGTGATAAATTCATTCTTTTATGAAAGGAAGTGGCCTTCATGATTTGGGTCTGAAAATTATATGAAACATGAATCATTGAGGTCAAGTAAGTGGTAGCTTCCTAATAAGGGTTGTAGCTCCTTCCAGTAGTGGCTAGTAAATAGCTAGGGTTTGTAGATCCTTTCAATGGTAGATGATAAATTAGGGAGTAGTAGCTTCCTTCCGATTGTAACCAAAGAACTTTGTAACAACAAGTAGAAGCTTTCCCTTGTAAAGTAAATTGAATAAAATTTTTGAAGAACCTAAGCGCAGTATTTGTGCTTCTTGTATTGATTATTTTGATATTGATTTGAATTGTTGATGAAGTACTTATTGGTGTCCTAGTATTATGCATTAGTAAAAGAAAGTTTTAAAATTCCTACAATATTGATTCAAACCCCCTCTTAGTATTGTTCTGGTTTCTAACAATCAGTATCAAAGAAACCAGGTTACTTCATATCATTTTAACAACTGGAAAAAAGATCAAGGACCATGGAAAACTAGGAAGGAAGATACACCAATAGGGAACCTATGTTCAATGGAACAAACTATGTTTTTTGGAAAGTAAGGATGAAAACCTATATTCAATCACTTCAAGTTGATGTATGGGATACAATGGAAGAAGAACACCAAAGCCTCCAAGATTTATTACAAGAGACCAAAAGATGGAATTTAAGTGTAATGATAGATTTATGAATGCACTTCTTGTTAGCCTACCTAAATTAGAACTAGTCAAGGTCATGGATTTCTCTAATACAAAATGTATTTGGGACAAGATGAGCAACTACTATGAAGGTGACAACAAGGTCAAGAAAGACAAACTTCAAGGTATTAGAATGCAATTTGAGTATTTGAATATGCATGATGATGAAGATATTGTTAAATACTTTCTTAGATTTGATGAGGTTGTGAACACTATATGCGGTCTTGATGAAAAGTTAGAATAGCCTGTAGTAGTTGAAAATGTGTTGAGATATCTCCCTAATAGATTTAATCCCATGGTTTCAGCCATTAAGGAGATGAAAGAGCTAAATACTCTCACTCTTATTGCTTACAAGATGAGAATTTCTAATGGAAATCCAATAATTCATCCTTCAAAGCAGATAAGAAGCCCAAGGAAGAGCATGATGATTCATGTTGTGAATCAGATGAAGAGGAAGCTCAATAGAGGCTCAGAAAAGTACAAAGATAAGCTACCTTTTAAGTGCTTTAACTGTGGTAAAGTTGGTCACTGTGCTTCCAAGTGTCTTGAAAATAAGAAGAAAGAATATGAACCTAGAGAAACATTTAGGGAAATTCAAAAGGAAATAAAGAAGGCTAAAAATAAAAGCTTCTACACCCAAGATGTCAACTCCTCTAAAAGTGAAGGAAACCAATCTTCAAATGAGGAAAAAGATAATGAAAGTCCAAAGGAATTTATGCCTATGGTCATAGATAATCTCGAAATAGAAGATATTATTTTTTATGGAGAAGAGCCCGAATTTTACTTAGAAGGAGATATGATCAGTGCTCTTGAAGAGTTTCAAAGGTTGAGTAAGAAAAATAAATATCAACATGAATTGTTGATCAAAGACAAAGCTGAAGCCATTGAACCTCTACTCCTACAAATTGAAGAAGGTAAGAAGATTCAAGAAACTTTGAATCAACAACTTAGTGAGAAAAATCGAGCATGTGAAATGCTTTAAGGATAAATTGTTTTGCTAAAGAAAGAGCTAGAGAAGGAAAAAACCTAGTTGAGCTTTAATGAGAAATTTGGAAAAGAGACTGAAAGTTTAAATGAGATTCTTGAAGCACGGAGAGTCTCAAATAACATAACTGGCCTTTGATTTGAGGTTGAGTCAAATTCAACAGCTGAATTAAAGGGAAAAAAAGTGATTACCTTTGTGCAAGAAAAAAAATGTGGAGACAACGTAGTAAAAGGAGATCCAACTCAACAACAAAGAGACAAAGGCAGCACATAGCTCAATTTGCAACAAAAGACTAATCAGGCGTAGCTAAATAAGAGGGGCAACTTAAACATCAGATCTAATCTCACAAAACAAGGGAAGAACAACTGGAGTGGCAAATAGAATTTATCAAAGAGCCACTTAATGAGTGTTTAGAGATTTATTTTATCCCAGGTATGAAGACATTTTTCCAAGTTGTTGTTTTACATGCACAAATTATGGGCATAAGGCATCAAATTGCAGGGTGAATATGTCATTTAGACAACTTAGGCCACGAAGAAGAAATTACCTTCCAAATAATCAGTCAATTAGACAAAGGATGAATAGATCCAAGTACAACAATCCATTCACTCCTTTGAATAATTTGATTTAATGTTATAACTATCATAATTTTGGCCATAGAGCAGTTGATTGTTGACTTAGAAATAAAAGGCTTGATCCAACTATCAAGCAAATAAATCAGGAAACCAAAGTCTGGAAAGAAAATGAGAATACAAAGAAATATAATATTGTCTTATATTCTCAGAATGAAGGAACTCATTGGTATGTGGACATTGGTAGTTCCAGGCACATGTTAGGATACAAAAGTAAGTTTCTATCATGGAAACTAGTTGAGAAAGGAAATGTAACTTTCAGAAATAATGCACTTGGTAAGATTATTGGTAAAGGAGTTGTCAACCTAGAAAATGGTAGAGGTAAAGCCAAGAATGTGTTGTTTGTTAATGGGTGGAAGTGTAATTTACTCAGTGTGTCTTAGATGTGTGACCAAGGTTATGATGTGTTGCTCAAAGTTAAAAATTGTCAAATCAAGTTTGCAGGCACTTGAGAAACATTAGTTGAAGCTGTAAGAATAGAAAATAATGCCTATGTCCTAAAAAAGAATATAATGAGGTGTTGTTTTTCAAATATTAATGAGAGTTGGTTGTGGCATAAAATACTTGGACATCTGAATTTTGATCAGATTTTCAAATTGGGCAAGAAGAACATTGTTAGAGATCTGCCAAATCTTGAGAATACTATTTGTAAGTAATGTCATATTGGTAAACAAATACAAGTACCATTCAATTCCAAGGAGAAATCATCAAACGGTCCATTGTAATTAGTAAATATGGACTTATGTGGACCTTTAATAACTTAGAAACCCATAGGTAAATTGTATTTCATGCTTACCATTGATGACTTCAACAAAATGATGTGTGTTTCATTTTTAAGAGAAAAATCATAGGCCTTTGACTTTAAATAATTTAAGGCCATGGCTAAAAATGAGACAAACTGTAAAAATTAAGTGCATAAGGTTTGATAATGGAACTAAGTTTACTTCAAAATAATTTGATGACTTTTGCAAGCAACGTAGCATTAAAAGGAAACTTGCCATAGAAGAGACTCTACAACAGAATGATGTAGTAGAGAGAGCCAATAGATCAATTCAATAGTTAGCTAGAGCCATAATTGGAGAAATAAATATTCAACATATATTTTGGGCTGAAGGTGTTCATACATCTATGGTGATTTTAAACAAAGCTCATTTCAGACCAAACAGTGACAAAACTCCAAATGAACTTTTGTATGGAAAACCTGCGATAGTTAAGTATTTCAAAATGTTTGGAAGCACATGCTATATGAAAAGGAATGATGAAAATCTTGGTAAGTTTGATGTAAGAGATGATGAAGGTATTTTTCTTGGGTATTCTCAAAATAGCAAGGGCTATAGATGCTACAACAAGAATACAAAGAGGATAATTGACTACATTGATGTCAAAACGGATGAGAACATTGAATCTGAAGTCTATCAGCCAGTAAATACCAACTCAAATGATCCAGTCAACAGTGATAAGAAGGATGATGAGCCACCTTTAGATGAAGATAATGAAGATCCCCTCAGTCCTGAAAACAAAGAGCCTACAAGGTATGTGCAAAAACATCACCCAACTGACCAAATTGTTCGTAATTTAAATTTAGGTTTCCAGACAAGAAGAAGATTGTTAAATCCCCCTACACAAGTGCATGTAGCTCTGATATTTATAATGGAACCGAAGGGATTTTCTCAATCCAACCGAGATGATAATTGGTTAAATGTCATGCATGAAGATCTTGATTAGATTGAGAAAATTCAGACATGGGAACTTGTTCCTAGACCAACAAACAAGAATGCGATTGGCATTAAGTAGATCTTCAGGAACAAATTAAATGAATATCGTAAAGTGGTAAGAAGTAAAGAAAGATTAGTTTTCAAAGATTGTGCACAAATTGAAGGGTTAGACTTTGATGAAACCTTTTCTGTTGTTGCTTGATTAGAGGCAATCCGAATGTTTTTATCTTTTACTAGTTTCAAGAAATTCCAGATATATCAGATGGATTTCAAATCTACTTTTTTAAATGGAGAATTGCAAGAAGAATTCTACATTTAATAGCTAGATGGTTTTCAATTGACAGATAAGCCTAATTATGTTTACAAGCTGAAAAATGCCTTGTATGGTCTTAAGAAATCCCCACGAGCTTGGTATTCCAAGTTGGATATTTATTTTCTCAAGTGTGCTTTTAAAGGATTTGCATCTGATAGCAATTTATATGTGAAAAATAATGATGAAAAATTGTTATTGGTGGTTGTCTATGTTGATGATATCATTTTTCAGTGATTTAAATTTTCTAACTTGTCAGTTTGTAGCTAATATGAAGGTTGAATTTGAGATTTCTATGCTTGGAGAACTTTCTTATTTCCTTGGTTTAGATATTTCATAATATTTCAAAGGAATATTTATCTCAAAAAGTAAGTATGTCAAGGAAGTTTTGAAGAAATGCAGTATGGAAGAATGTTCTTTGGTAAGGACTCCAATTGTTACAAGTTGCAAGCTCAACAAGATTGATGAATCACCTCCTACTTCTGTATTTACCCAGATCGGCTTAAGTATCTGATAACTTTAACATGCATTAAGATATTCTTCACGTAAATATATATTATTACTTGCATTCTTATAACAATGAAAAACATGTAGAATCACGCATCAATACATTATTAAATCATAACCCCATTATTCATCATAGCATAAACACATTCATTCATAACAAAAGTAAATGGACAAAACACATATATTTATGGAATAATCTCTTTATTGATGCTTCAGTTCTGCTTACAGACTCAAGACTACCCTGCGCACTTAGCTGCAGACTCTACTCTAAGCCTCTGCCCACTCAGCTGCAGATCCTCTCTTCTACCCTAAGATTTCTTCGCTCTTACTTCTAATGACCCATTACATTATTCTTCATCAATATCATGAAATGAACTGCCTTAGACTCTCTAAGACTCTCCTTTTTATACAATCCCATGGTCCGCGGACCATGGGTAGGTCTATACAAGCTGACACAACTTACATAACAGAAGGGCAAAACCATTTATGACACTTAACTATCTACGCGCTCCACGACCACAACTTGTGGAGACTTTACACTTTACATAACAAAAACTTGGGCTTTCTACCCCAAAACTTGGGCTTTTCCCCCAAAATTGACCGTAGGGGACCTTGTCCCAACAATGGACCACTGTAACACCCTCCTCTCACACTTACCCAAGCTTATCAGTCCACTGGGGTAAATATGTGATGAAGAGTTACTATGATATGATTCAACTCCCTAAGTACAATTAAGGAAGTGGAACCTATGAACAAAAAGTTTACTAGCCTCCCTTAGGTGTTGCGGGACCCCCAAGAACCAACCAACCACTCCATGTGCCCAACCCCTGAGTTAACTTGCTTTTTCACTGACCTGGGCTCTCAGTAACTCCCATGACAAGGAAAGCCTATGGTTGAGACCCTTCAATTGCTCCCATAAGCCTACATCCCAGCGACTGTAGACTTTTTCACTCAGTTCTGTGCCAGTGTCCCCGAGATCTGAGCCACTTTTTCTAGGACCGAGGCCTCTGCCCATAACTTAATGAAACTATCATAAATGATAAATAATAAGGAGACAAGGCCTCTAATGAAAAACTTTAACAAGGACTTAACCTTACCCATCCTAACCATGATAGGAATTTCGTCAAAAACATCATGAACATGTAATGTACAGGTCATAAATACACATCTGAACAAAGGGGCCTCATACTTATCTGAGAATCATCAAGAAGGTATGATGCCCTCTCACAATAGCTGCATTATCATCTATTAGGTCATATATTCATTAACCATTCATGTACTAATCAAAACATGATGAGAGCCATAACTCAAGTCTTTCATAAAACCATGCTTATAACCAACATATAGCCAGAATAATAACAATGGCAGAACAACCATCAAAGCCACATGATAACAAATACATTTACTCATAAAATACAAGGGGAAAAGAGCTCTGATTAACATATGCAAAATCCAACTAAGTCAGGGATTTCCACGTACCACCCAACCATATATTGGGATGAACCTAATCTCTCTTTCAGCCAATCACCCCCGTGCCATATTCTAAGCATGAATGTGGGATCTAATGGAATAAAACCAATCAAAACCAAACCAGGGCTTCTAGAGGCGAAACCACCTCAACCCTTAACCAATGATTCCACCTCATAGTCGACATCACTAACCATCGCTAGATTAGTCTCTACCAAAACTGTCGAGAGCTCCCAAGCATTTGTTCCAACCCGGCTATAGGACTAGTAACTCAACCCACGACTGTTGCAAGGCTCCAAAGCGTTTGTCAAACCAAGGCTCCAGGACTAGTAACTCAACTCACAAAGGGCTCCAGAGTGTTTGTCCAACCAAGGCTTCCAGGACTAGTAACTCAACCCAAGTTGTTCTAGGGCTTCCAGAGTGTTTGTCCAACCAAGGCTCCAGGAACTAATAACTCAACCCACAACCATAAGGAACATAAGCACCAATCAAAAAACAAAAGGGAAAACCCCCAACACCATGGCTATCCAGGAAATGGCAAGGATAGGTAAAACCACTGTCAATCCAGACAATCCTCCATGCCAATGACAGATCATAACCAAATAACCACATGCATACACCATGCATGCCAAAACTAGCAAGGAAAACATACATGCAACTCGGTACTTGTAAAGAAAACCCGTTGTAGCTGTTGATCCTGTTGTTCCGTTGCACTTTCCCATTTTTCCTTACCTTCTTGCTCCAAATCCAAAGTATGCCACAATGCTCTATGGGTGCTCTAAGAAAACTATAAGTGTGCAAGAGTATGAGAGAGAGAGAATAGAAGAGAGAACTCCCCCACAGAATTGTCAAAGAGCTTCAACTGACAAAAGCTGTGAACTGATCCTCAAAATCCTTTTTATCATTGAGGCCTCTATTTTCTTCATTTTTCTATATTTTCCCTTCAATTTCCTCCTCACATGCAACCTATGACCTTTCACCTTCCTTTTCTCCTATTTTCCATTACTTTCATAAATAAAATGCCAATTAATGCCTCTTTTCCTTTGACATTGCCTTTGCTAGTTTCCATAGCCATTTATTAATCACAAGTTATCCCCATCACTATGTTGTTGCCCAACATTCAACTTGTGTTAGGTCCCTATAATAATAATGTATTCCCTCATTGTCATTGTCAGTGTAGCCCCTTATTGTTTTTTTTGTGTGAATAAGATAAAATATATTACTGAAAGAACTGACAAATTACAATTTTTGGGTTGTGTGGGAGAGAGAGCCTGACACAAGAGCCAACTGAAATCCTTGAATTGGCCATGGATTTATCTTTTTTACAATGCAACCTTGGCAAAAATGGGTTTTGAGTCCAAAAGTGGAAACCAAGCAGAACCCTCATTACAACATTCTCAAAATTAAGAGTATAGTAACAGAGAGAGTATAAGAAAGCCATTGCGAGGAAGACAAGGCGAGAGTCAATTTCCTCCACGATAAATAGTCCTCTGCAGAGGAAGAGAAACAAAAAGGCAGTTGTCGAAGTCAATCCTGATTGATGGTTACCAGATCATCGTCCAGACGAATGGGAGTCTCCTGAGAGCTTCCCTCCTACTGCGCGGTGGTGTTCGGACGACTGGTAGAGGCCCCAATGACCTCTTTCTTGATGCTAGGGGGTCCTTTAGCAGCCGAGTGGACCTTCGTCATTAACTTTTTTCTGATAACAGTGTATTGCGGTGCGTTCCACATTATAAATCGACAGTGGTGGATGGCTTTGACATACATGACAAACTTTTCAGTCAGACTGTCAATCTTTGTTTCGAGTGCCTTGGAGCGCTCCTCCTGCTCCTGCATCACTAGCCCCATGATGGTTTTTATTTGCCACCATGTTTCAATAGTTCACGCGTAGAGGTTTTCGCACGCTCGGGTGAGGGCTAGATCTGGAATCCAGGCAAAGTCGGTGTCGACTTCTTCATTCGTAACCTCTCTTAGAAGATCATTTGCTTGGGCTTCTAATACGACAATGTGCTATTGAGTTTTAGGATTAACCGTCGCCATGTAGCGTAGAGCTTCACGCCTTGCTGAGGTCTCCGCGCGAGTGGTGGGGGGAAAACCCAGAGACTATCAGTGGGAGGCTGCGCGATTGCGCGCACCTCCCCGACTGGAACCAGGGGTGGAGAAATTCTTCGGGGCCATGAGAGGAGCCAAAGGGCTAGGGAGCGAGAGGAACCAAGGAGCGAAGGACCAACAAATAGGGATGAGGGTAGAGAGGAGAATGAGGGGGAGAAGGGGGAGGGGGAAATATATAGAAGCCGGGGGATGGAGGAAGGCTGGGAGCAAGGAATAGGGGTGGGAAGGGGAAACATGTGAAGATCTGAAGCGAAGCGGTGGAAGAATAGATGACCAGAGAGGATGTGATAGGGAGGCGGTGACCACACGAGGGAGAGGGGAGGTGGCAACGAGGGCTCTTGAATCAGACAAGCCAAGGATGAGTCTGGGCACATGTGCCACACACTTGTCCTTCCTACAGAACTGGCAATCGATCTTGAAATGATGAAGGGAACGCGAACATTTATTGTTTGGTGGGTTGGTTATCTTCGACATTGATTGATGCGCAATGCTGACAGAGTTCACTGTCCTCCAAATCCTACCAAGCTTGGGAATTCAGGGGTAGGGTCCCAGCAGTACCCTCATTCCCCAGTCTGTCTGCGAGTTTATTGCCCTTCCTTCTGATGGATTGAAAGTGGAGGCCTGCCACGTTGTCAATTCTCTGCTTGATCCGATGTACTATTTTGTTTAGGTGCCAATTTTCCGAGATTTTGTCCACCTCGATGCCCTGCTGAAGTTTTTTGCCAATCTGAGTGGCCAACATGGAATCTCCTTCTACGATCAGAGTACTGAGCTTTAGGTTGTGCGCTATGGTTATGCCATTTTCCAGGGCATGAAGTTTAGCGACATTGTTTGTATCTGAACCTATATTGCCCTCGTATATCCAAATTATTTCTCCTTTTGTGTTTCTGAAGACTCCTCCAAAACCAGCTTGACCCAGATTTCCTTTAGCAGCGCCATCGTAGTTGAGCTTGAAAGTCCTTAGTTCTGGCGGCCTCTAGATGTTTTTTTTTATTTTCATGCCTAGATAGGGGGGTGACTTCGAGTACCTTGATATGAAGGAGATCCAGCATTGAGAGAATTCTCACTTCGGAGATAGTGGGAGGGGATTTGGCCGTCTGAGTAGGTAGAGATGTCACCGTTTCCCGGATTGCACTTTTGATCTTCGAGATTATGCTTTCCTCCTAGGTGGAGATGCCACAAAATATTCTTGTGTTGCGCTCCTTCCACATTGCCCAGTAGACTAGACCAAGAATTAAATTCCATGCGCGATTAACCAGAGGATGTGAGGAGAAGACAGATCGCCAGTTCGTGAGGGTGCTTTGAATGGAGGAGGGGTCCCGATCTGAGCTGTTGAAAACTAGTAAGATCCAATCCCATAATTTGGACACGTATGGGCATACATTTAGCAGGTGGTTGGGGTTTTCTTCATCTTGCTGGCAGAGAAGGCATATCGAGGGACCGATAAAGCCTTGTCTTCTTAGGTTGTCCCACATTAATATCTTTCTATGCATGACTAACCATAGAAAGATAGATATTTTGGACCAATGCTTCCTATCCCAGATTGAGTTCCACTTCAGGTCTGGTTGAAGTCGATCTAGCTTTGCGATGTATCTGTAGGCTTATTTTAAATTGAAATGTCCTACAGAGTTTTTACCCCATATAATTTGATCATCAACAGAGTCAAGGAGGATTTGTATTTTTTGAAGTTCTGAAGAGAGGTCCGACCAGGCTTGAGGATTGATATGGGGAGTCTAATCCTTTTGGTCCATCCAGATTCTCCATTTGTCCTCTTCGTCACTCATTTTCCAGTACTGGATGACTTTGATCTTCCCTCTATTTTGCATATCAGTCTTGATTTGGTGATAATGATCTTGATCAAGTTTCGGCCTTTGTTGCTAGGCGTCCTCCCAGAAAAGAGCCTTGTTTCCATTGCGTATTTCTGAGAAACTATGATTTTGAATGATATCCCTGTTCTCCCACGCTTGGTTCCAGATGACTGAATCTTTGATATTTCCATTTAGCCTGATAATTTTCTCTTGCGAGAGGGAGGGGGTATACTTTTCTTTCCATAGGATTCCCCAAGGGGAGTTGGGGTTTGCAATCCATCTCCATAATTTTTTGGCTCCTAGGGCCTTACCCAGGAGATCTATGTCTCTAAGACCAAGGCCTCCATCGTTTTTGGGCTTGCAAATTTTTTCCCATGCCACCCAGAGCCCATTTTTGTTTTACCTCTGCACCTCTCCATAAGAAGTTCCTCTGCAGGTTTATGATTTTGTTTGAAATCACTTTTGGGGCTGCCAAAGCTATGTACAAGTAGAGTGGGATGGCCTGTAAAACATATTTGACTAGGATAAGACGACCTGCCAGATTGAGAGATCTGAAGGTCCAATTGGCAATTCTTTTCTCCAACTTGTTGATCATGTCCTCCCAAGTGGCCTGGAAAAATGGCTTGTCTGTAATGGGAACTCCAAGGTAAGTGGAGGGGAGGGTACTGATGGGAATGACCAGGAGTCTGGAAATGTTCCTATGAATGGGCAGCAGAGTGTTAAAGAAGAACAACTTGGATTTCTCAGGGTTGATTGAGGTTCCAGAGGCAGCAGAGAAGTCAGATATAATGGACATGAAAGAGGAAGCTTCTTTGATAGTTGGGAGCCCCATAAGAAGGGTGTCATCCACAAATTGTTGGTGCGTGGAGGGGGGAGTAGAGGCATGGGGCTGGAGACCAGTGATCTTATTATCTTGCAAGGCAACAGAGATAGAGCAACTTATCCCTTCAGCCATAATGACAAAGAGGAAGGAAGAGAGAAGATCCCCATGCCTGATTCCCCTAGAAGGATTAAAGGGTTGCGAAGGGGAACCATTTACAAGGATGGAGAAAAAATCTCTCGACACCATAGCCATGATCCACTTGATGCTTTCCTTATGGAACCCAAATGCACCCAGGACATGTCTCATATAGTCCCAGCTAATTTTATCAAAGGCTTTGGACATGTCAAGCTGAATCATCATACCAGGTTTTTTTTAGGATTTGAGAGAGTGGATAAGTTCATGAGAAAGGATGATACTATCCATGATTTGACTTCCTTCCAGATAGCCAGATTGTTTATGGGAGATAAGGAGAGGAAGGATGACTTTTATCAGATTGGTGAGGACTTTAGAGATGATTTTGTAGATGACATTGGAGAGGGCTATGGGCCTAAATTTGTCTGGGGAATCAACATAATTTCCCTTGGGTATCAAAGTTAGGAAAGTGGAGTTAAGGTCTTTAAGGGCAGACTTCTGAATGCGAGGTTCTTCCACCAGGGCATGCACATCCAATTTGAGGATGGGCCAACAAGCTTTGTAGAAATCAATAGTGAAGCCATTCAGACCTGGGGCTTTGCCATTGGGCATTCCCATGATCACATATTCCACTTCCTGGAGGGGGACTTTCCTTAGGAGCATTTTGTTTTGTTCCTCCGTGAGGATTGTGGGGATATGCTTGGCAATCTTTTTAATGTCCTAATCCCGATCATTCCTTGGCTCTTTGAGAAGAGATCTGAAATAGTGATTGAGATCTGTTTCCAACTCCCCTTGAGAGTGAATGAGATGACCATCTTGGTTCTTCAATGCCAAAATTTTGTTGCTTCTCCTATGTTGTATCATTATTTTATGGAAAAATGCAGTGTTCCTTTCCCCACATTTCAGCCAATTGATTCTAGATTTTTGTTGCCACAACTTTTCTTCCTGGATGGCTCTTTCCTCCCAAATTTGTTGCAATCTTTGTTCCTCTTGCTTACTGTTCTTCGTTAGCCCTTCTTCAATTATGTTTTGTTGGAGAAGTTCTAGTTGATGCTCCAAGTTTTTTTTGTCCGTGATGATGTTGCCGAATGTTTCTCTATTCCATTTTTTGATTTCATCTTTGATATGTTTTAACTTTTGTTGGAATGTGTACATTTTGTTTCCAGTTCTGATGGGAGGGTGAGTCCACCATTGTTTCATTTTTTCCATGAAGCCCGGGTGATTCAACCAGAAGGCTTCAAATCTGAAAGGTTTATTTTTCGAACCATTGGAAATTTGAATCTTGAGAGAGATTGGCCAGTGATTTGAGCCTGCTTGCGGGAGGGTTCTCGCGTCCATTTCCCAGGAGGTAAGATAAGTTGCCTCAGATAAAAGGAAGTAGTCTAATCAGGAGGTAATTTGATGTTCTCCTCCTCTTCTTTTATTCCAGGTAAAAATTCCATTGCTGGTGGGAATGTCGATGAGGTTAAGGTTTTCAATGGTGGTAAGGAAAGCCTCAGAGTCCTTATCAAGCTTCCGGATACCTCCTTTCTTCTCAGACGAGTTTGTTATCATATTAAAATCACCTGCTATGATTTTGAGGGGAAGGTGTAATGGATCTAGGAGATTGGAGATGATTTGGAGCAATTTAATTCGATCTGTCACCTTGTGCAGGGAATAAATATTAGTTATGCAAATACTTTTGTTGGTGCCTATGATTCTCAGGATAACTGTTATGGAATTATGAGTGGCTAGAGAGGATATGAGGTCGAACTTGGAGTTTTTCCAAAATGTCATTATACCCCCTGCCGAACTGGTAGCCGAGTTGGCTAAGGAGTTGTATGGCTTGAAACAAGAGTTGAGAAGGAGAGAGGGGTGAACCGAATCTAGTTTAGTTTCTTGTATAAGAAGGATGTCAGGATGATAAGATAGGATTCTATTTTTTAAGATTCGTTTCTTCCCAGGACTATTCAGTCCTCTAATATTCCAAGAAATGCAATTCATTGACATGGAGATGGGTTTAGAGCCAGAGCTTTTACCTTTCCTTCATTGATTAATTTGGCACCCAGTTCTTGGAGGAGCTAAATGGTGGTCTTTTGTTGGGTGTGGAGCCTGATTATCTTATATATCAAAGGTATCGCCGCATTGGACCCCAGTTCGTAATGGGGCGGCAATGCCGCCTGTAAAATATTTGCTGCAGGGGGGTCTAGGGGGGGCAGCACCCCCGAAGCTAAGAATAAATGTAAAATTGCCTTGTAAAATGTTGTAATTTCGTAGTCAATCTGGGACATTCATTAGGCGGAGATCTAACGGTAGAAGTTATGTTTAATTTAGGGTTTTTTCCCCTAGAAGGCAACCCCTCGCTATATATGAGGGAATTGTATTGCGTCTATGTATACCTGTATTCTGAGTGAGAAAGAGAGAGGAGATTGAGAGCGAAGAGGGAATTACAGCGGATTTTTTGTAGGTTGTATCTCTTCAGTTTGCTGGATAATATAAAAGGAAGGACTGGCTATTTCTCCATGGACGTAGCCCAAACTGGGTGAACCACGTATATCTGTGTCTCTCTTGTTTTATGTGTTTTCTGTGTTTATGTTTCTGCAGTATTTTATGTGTTCCATTGCTCTGTAATATATAATTTTTTAACAACTGGTATCAGAGCCGAAGGTCTATTTGGCTGATAAACTCGTAGGAGAGAAGGGTTCCTGGTTCGAGTGGGAGCAATGGCAGAAGATGGTAGGTTTAGGGTTGAAAAATTCAACGACCAAAACTACCAGCTGTGGAAGATGCAGATGGAAGATTATCTGTATCAGAGAGATTTGTACCAACCATTGAGCGAAAAGGAAAAGAAGCCAACAAGTATGACAGACACATAATGGGATATTCTCGATAGAAAGGAACTTGGAACAATACGACTATGCCTAGTGGCGTCGGTAGTGTTTAATATTTCAAAGGAAACGACAACAAAGGGTTTAATGTCGACATTGGCCAAAATATATGAAAAACCCTCGGCCTCAAACAAGGTATTTCTTATGAAGCATTTATTTAATATGAATATGTCAGAAGGTGGATCTGTTGCTAATCATTTAAATGAATTTAATACAGTTACCAGTCAGTTAAGTTCTGTCAGGGTAACTTTTGATGATGAAGTTAGGGCTCTGTTATTTCTGTGCTCATTGCCAGAAAGTTGGAATGGTTTAGTTATGGCCATTAGTAACTCTATCTCTGGATCTAGTACTTTAAAGTTTGATGATGTTGTCTGTGCAATCCTTAGCGAGGAAATGCGACGGAAAAGCTCTGGTGAGACATCAGGTAATGCTTTGACTGCAGAGACTAGGGGAAGAAAAATGGAAAGAGGAAATAGCCTTGGATATCACAGTAAGTCAAGAAAAGGAAAATCCAAGTCCAGATCAGGGATATTGTGCTGGAAATGCAGGAAGAAAGGACACCTGAAGAAAGACTGCAAGTCTCGAAAGGGAAAAGAAGGAGACGCGCATCAAGAAACTAATCATGAAGTGAATGTAACAGGTGATGTGTTGCAAGATTCTTTTATTCTTTCATTATAAAATATTATTGATGCCTGGGTGGTAGATTCAGGTGCCTCATTCCATGCCACACCTGATAGGAAACATTTTTATGATTATGTTCAAGGAGATTTTGGACAGGTTCGATTGGGTGATGATAAACCCTATAAAATCATTGGAATGGGTATAGTTTTCATAAAACAGCAAAATGGAAATCAATGGCTATTGAAGGAGGTAAGGCATGTTCTAGATCTGAAGAAAAATATGATTTCAACAGGGCAGTTGGGAGGTGAAGGTTGCGTAACTACTTTCACAGATAAAACCTGGAAGGTCACTAAAGGATCCCTGGTAATAGCGAAAGGAGGAAAGGTTGGTACATTGTATTTATGCAATGGTATTTCTAATTCTGTTAATGTTTTAACCTCTATAGGAGAAGATATGACATTGTGGCATCATAGGCTCGGGCACATGAGTGAGAAGGGGATGCAGATTCTTCACTCAAGAAATTTGTTGCTAGGTTTGAAGCATGTTGATTTAAAATTCTGTGAGAATTGTGTTTATGGAAAACAGAAGAGAGTCAGATTCCTTAGAGTTGGGAAAGAAAAGAAGAGCGAAAAATTAGAGCTTGTGCATACAGATGTATGGGGACCTTCTCAAGTATCATCTCTTGGTGGCTCTCGCTATTATGTTACTTTTATTGATTATGCAACCAGAAAAACCTGGATTTATTGTATTCGAAATAAATCTGATGTATTTGATACTTTCAAGAAATGGAAAGCTTTGATTGAAAATGAGACAGGAAAAAGGTTGAAGTGTCTCAAATCAGACAATGGAGGTGAATATTGTAGCAAAGAGTTTGATAGGTATTGTTCAGAGAATGGAATTCGTAGAGAGAAGACAGTTCCAGGAACACCACAAGAAAATGGTGTGTCAGAAAGGATGAACAGGACAATCATGGAGCGTGCAAGGTGCATGAAATTTCATGCAGGATTGCCTTTACAATTTTGGGCAGATGCTATAGATACTGTTGTTTATCTACTAAACAGAGGGCCTTCAAGTTCCTTAGATGGTTGTATTCCAGAGGAGGCATGGACAAGTAAAAAGGTAAACTACTCTTTTTTAAAGACTTTTGGTTGTGAAGCCTTTGTCCACATTAATAAAGAAAATAGAACAAAGCTTGAGGCAAAATCAAAGAAATGTACCTTTATTGGATATGGTGTTAATGATTTTGGTTATCGCTTTTATGATTATGGAAAACACAAAATCATGAGGAGCAGAGATGTCATATTCAATGAAAAGGTTTTGTATAAGGATTAGTTGCAAGAAAAGAAACAGGAAAAAGAAAACAGAGAATACACAGTGCTTGACGAGATCACAAAAAAAGTGATGGTGCCTGAAAATCATAATGATCAACAGCCAAAATAACAACCACAACAGCAACAAGCACCTCAAACACCTGAAAGTGGTGTTAGAAGATCTACTGGGATAAGTAGACCCCCTGAACGATACTCTCCTTCATTATATTATGTATTGTTGACTGATTCTGGTGAACCAGAATGCTATGAAGAAGCAGTATAGGTAGAAACCAGGAAGAAGTGGGAGCAAGCCATGAAAGAAGAGATGGACTCCTTAGCACATAACCAGACTTGGGACTTAGTCAGGTTTCCTGCAGATAAAACAACATTGCAGAATAAATGGGTTTACATGTTGAAGGAAGAAGATGGAGGTAGAAAAAGTTATAAAGCTAGACTTGTGGTGAAAGGGTTTGCACAGAAAAAGGGTATAGACTTTGATGATATATTTTCTCCTGTTGCTAAAATGACTTCAATTAGAACTATTTTAAGTCTAGTAGCAGCTGAAGATTTGCATCTTGAGCAGTTAGATGTAAAGACAACCTTTCTCCATGGGGATTTGGAGGAAGAGATATATATACAACAACCACAAGGATATGAGGTAAAAGGGAAGGAGAAACTAGTGTGCAGGTTGAAGAAGAGCTTGTATGGCTTAAAACAGGCTCCAAGGCAGTGGTATCTAAAATTTGACAGGTTTATGTCTGAACAAGGTTATACTAGATGTCACTCTGATCATTGTGCTTATCTCAAAAGGCAAAATGATGACAACTATATTATGTTGTTATTGTATGTAGATGACATGCTTGTTGCAGGTTCTAACATGCAGGAAATAAATGTGCTCAAAAGAAAATTGGCAAACTCATTTGCAATGAAGGATTTGGGTGCTGCAAAACAAATCCTTGGTATGAGAATAACTAGAGACAGGAAGAATCACAAACTAACATTGTCTCAAAGTGAGTACATAGAAAAGGTGTTGAAAAGGTTTAATATGCAGAATTCAAAACCAGTTAGTATACCTTTGGCTAGCCATTTCAAATTAAGTAAGGAGGAATGTCCCAAGACTCAGGAAGAAATGGCTCATATGTCTAAAGTTCCATATGCATTAGCAATTGGAAGCTTAATGTATGCAATGGTCTGCACAAGGCCTGATATTGCACATGCAGTGGGAGTTGTAAGTAGGTACATGAACAATCCAGGAAAAGAACATTGGATGGCGGTGAAGTGGATTCTTAGGTATTTGAGAGGTACCACAAATCAAGCATTATGCTTTGGTGGTTCAAACATTTCTCTACAGGGATATGTTGATGCAGATATGGTGGGTGATAGAGATAATAGGAGGAGCAAAACAGGGTATGTGTTTACTGTAGGTGGAACAATTGTCAGCTGGGTCTCAAAACTACAAAGTGTTGTTGCACTCTCAACAACAGAAGCAGAGTATGTTGCTGCTACAGAGGCTAGTAAAGAAATGATTTGGTTACAAAGGTTTCTTGATGAATTGGGTAAGAAGCAGGAGTTGGACAAGTTATATAATGACAGCCAGAGTGCCATACATCTTGAAAAGAACTCTGCATTTCATTCCAAGACTAAACATATACAACTCAAGTACCATTTTATACTATCAACGTTGGAAGATGGACAGTTGAAGCTAAAAAAGATACACACTAGCCAGAATCCTGCAGATATGTTAACAAAAGTTGTAACCAGGGAGAAACTGAGAATCTGCTCAGTTTCAATTGGTCTTCAAGTATGATAAAGAAGATGAGAAACAACCAGGTCTAAAGTGGAGTCACTATCCAGCAAATGAAGCAGTGGTGGAGTTGCTATAATCAGTCTCCAAGTGGGAGATTGTTGGGTGTGGAGCCTGATTATCTTTTGTATTCAAAGGTATCGCTGCATTGGACCCCAGTTCGTAATGGAGCGGCAACGCCCCTGAAGCTAAGAATAGATGTAAAATTGCCTTGTAAAATGTTGTAATTTCGTAGTCAATTTGGGCCATTCATTAGGCGAAGATCTGATGGTAGAAGTTATGTTTAATTTAGGTTTTTTTTCCCTAGAAGGAAACCCCTCGCTATATATGAGGGAATTTTATTGCGTCTATGTATACCTGTATTCTTAGTGAGGAAGAGAGAGGAGATTGAGAGCGAAGAGGGAATTACATTGGATTTGTTGTAGGTTGTATCTCTCCAGTTTGTTGGATAATATAAAAGGAAGGACTAGCTGTTTCTTCGTGGACGTAGCCGAAACTGGGTGATCCACGTATATCTGTGTCTCTCTTGTTTTATGCGTTTTCTGTGTTTATATTTCTGCAATATTTTATGTGTTCCATTGCTCTATAATATATAATTTTCTAACATCTTTCGACCTCGATTTCGGCTTGATCCTTTGAGGTTGAGTCCTCCAACTAGAATATTTGCTAATATGCCCTTTGATGTTGTGCTTTCTTGTGCTGGATGGTGAGCTTTGAGTTTGAGATCTTCCTGGAGGAGATAAGCGCCTTTAATTTTTTGTAGCTGGTGTTCTGGTATGGCATTTATTCCATTTTGTTTCCATTCCTCTGCAATTGTTGCTAAGTCTACCCCGTCCAGAGCTTCCTTTATGGCACTTTCCTCTGGTGTTTCCTCTATCTCTATATGCTCCATTTCTGTATCCTCTTGTGAGTGCTCCTTTCCTTTGTTGGTATAACCTGTGTCCCTCTCATCGTATTCTCTATTTGCTGGGTTCGTTTCGTCTTCTCCTCCTTCATCTCCTATCAGGTCATTAGGATACATTTTCTCCTAGGTGTTGTTCAAAGCATTGAACTGGTTCTGACCTGCTTCTTTAAATTGGTTCTTCTTTGGGATAACCTTTTTTCTGTTGTTCTTGTTCCTAAAGATGACCTTAGTATATCCTTCACTATCTTTTCTTTTACTTGCTTGCTCTTGAGATTGAGGGGTTTTGTTCATAGGGCAGTCTCGGAAGAGATGCCCATGCTCATGACACTTTCTGCATCGGAAATGAATATGTTCATAGTCTATACTTTGCAGCCAGATTATGTCCCTGAAGATTAATTTAATTTCTTATGGCAGGGAACCAGAGACATCTATCTACGCAGATTCAGGCGTAGGAAACATCATGACCCGTTCTGGTGCCTTCAGAAATTTTGATACACCCCCCCAGCTAGTCTCCTATACCTTTTAGTACAGAAGGAGCCCAATAGTCAGTTGGTAAGGAGTAGAAGCGAACCCATACTGGAACTCTCATAAAATCCTCCTTTTCCGGTGTGAAGTTGTCCCTCCAAAATCTCATGTATAAACCAACTAAGTTGTAGAAATAGGGTCCTCCTTCAAATATTCTGTCTCTGTCTTCTAGGAGGTCAAAGATGACTATGAAGAATCCTTTGGAGCCCAATTAAAGTCTGATCTCCCCTTTGGGTGTCCATTTTCTTTGTATCCACCAGTATATGCTCTTTAAGTTGGCCAGATGCTCATGAACTTGCATATTACTGCATGTTATTGTATATATTCTTTGTAGGCTGCTACATCGGGGTCCTGGATTTCCAGTTCTGGGATTTTCTTGGCTATGGGGTTGCAATTATTCTTAGTATTTTTCCTTTGATCTTGCTGCTACTCCTGATTTTTTTAAGGATTTAGATCAACAAGGAAGGGCGTGTCTGTGACCTTACCCTTTTCTGCTCGTGTATCCTTGGTTATCCTTTTAGTTGTTTCTTCTCTCCTCTGAGGAAGCTCTTTTTGTTATGGATGCGTTGTTCCTTCTTTTGCAGAGTGACCTTCTAGTGGTGTGCAAAAGGCTGAGTTGGAGGTGAACTTTGTGAAGAAGGAAGCCTGGTCTTTTGGTCGACCAGTGATCATATCTTTGAAGGAGAGGGCACCAGGATGCTGATGCAGTTCATCCATGGCGGTTAGGGCACCGAGAGGCCCCAACCAGACGTGCAAGGGGAGGTCGTGAAGAGCGTCGACTCAGAAATAGGGCAAGATCTCACCAGTCGCAGCGCTGTCCTACTGGTCCATCGTCGTGTAGCCCCTCATTGTTATTGTTTCCCATATTGTTATTATTGTGCCCCATAGAAGCCCACTGTTGTTATTTTTGTGCCCTTACATTATTATTGTCACGTTGACTCTGATTATATTGTGACCCCTTAGACTCCTATATATAGAAAGGAGGTTTCGTCAATTGAATCATCCAAGAATTTTTCATTTGTGTAATGTAAAGGAGGTTTGCCCCTCAAAGAGGATAATTTTGAAGTCGTTGATCTATCTCTTCTTCTATTTTGTGAGCTGGTTGCATAACATTTGGAATGAGAGCTTTGGATTCTAGGGTTTCGCTGCTGCAAACAAGTCATCATGGAATTTTCACTATAACTTTTTTCTACGAAGCTTCAAAAACTGAAATTAAAACTCAATGGAGTCGAAATATTAGTGAACCTCATGTACAAATTTCAGATCTTGGTTCGTTATATTTTTAGAGATATGATCCAAGGAAGTTAGGGTTTTTGCAGGCTCTCGAATTCCATCTCAAACAGGTGAACTTGGGAAAATCGTCCTAACTTTGTCTCTAAGCATCAGATTCAAATTTTGTAAAAAAGTTACAAAAATAGGACAGACTATAGTTTGTTTGATATCATTTTCAGGGCCAAAGGTCGAAACAGTGACACGTGGTACTTCGTACAAGTTCACTGCACCAATGTAGAATTAGGTCATTATAGGAGATTGGGCATAACTCTTCTTGGAGAATCCAATATCAATCAGACTTGTGGGGTTGGAAAGAGGACTCAGAGGGATACCACAAGACAAAATTTTAGACCTTGGGGATTATAAATTACAGATATACAACAGATTCAATATCGAGCTCCTACAAAGCGAAAAAAATGTGTGTAGTTTTTAAAATTTGCATAAGTTTTGTTTGAAAAATTAGTTTGAAGTGATTCAAAGGGAATAGAGAAGCATAATTATCATTAATTGATTCCCCAAGGAAATAAAATGGAAACACCTAGTAAGAAATTCACAACCTCTACTATGACACATGAAGAAGAGGAAGAAATGCAGTATGATATATCAAAATTACGAGACCAAGTGCAACAAATTTCGCTCTCACAAAAAGTAACAAAAAATTAATTGGAAGCCATGATGAATGTTAAGATAGATGGTATAAAAAGGGACATGGGAGTTTTGAATGATGGTTTAAAAGTAGAAATAGAAGCAATGATGAATTTCAAGATAGAGGGGTCGAAGGAAGGTTTGACAAAGTTGCTAGAAGAAAGGCGTCCTACTGGTGACAAGGAAATCCATGAAAATAATGATGAAGACAAAAGGAATATTAATTACGATTTTAGAGACTCCATTGTGGGGTTTAAGAAACACCACATTCCAAATATAGATATGAGGAAGTTTGATGCCAAGGATCTGATAACTTGGATACTACAAATGGAGTAATATTTCGATCTACATGATGTGCAACCCTCACAAAAGGTACGTATTGCATTTTTATATTTAGAACCGAATCAATTTGTATGGTATAGATGGATTTGTTATCGTAAACCACTTGTCACCTAGTCAATTTTTACAGAGGAAATGATAGCATATTATGAATATACAAAGAGAAACACCTTCTTTAGCCAATTGATAAATATCAAACAAAAGGGTTCAATGGCGGAGCACATTGAAGACTTCCAAAAATTGACTATTAGGGTAACTGGTATTCTAGAGGAGCATAGGATTGATGTCTTAATAAGGACGTTAAAAGATATCATCCAACATGAGGTTTTCCTTTGCGAACTCGATTCATTGGAGAAGGCATTTAGGGTGGAAAGACAAGTTAAAAGCAAAATTATAGCAACAAGGAAGTCTACCACTCACAACTATAAAGGTGGAAGTGTTTTTGGCCCTAGTCTTCCACAACCTACAAGGTTGACACTGTAACAATTGGAGGAAAAAAGAGAAAAAGGGCTTTGTTACAGTTGTGATAGAAAATACACTAAAGGTCATAAGTGTGTTGAGAATAAATTATTCTAAATATTTTGTGAAGAGGAGGAATTAAAGGAACAAGAAACATCAAAATAGGAGGATATACAATAGGAACCAACACCAGAGAAAGAAGAAATGAATCTGACCATATCTTGTAATGCATTGGTGGGAATTTCCACTCCTCAAACTCTCAAGATAGAAGGACATGTCAATAATAAAAAGGTAATAGTATTGATTGATTCAGGTAGTGCCCATAATTTTATTCATTGTAAGATAGCCAAGGAATTGAATTGCTTCCTATATCCAGCACCAAAGTGTCAAGTGACGGTTGCAAATGGAGGAACCATAAATTGCTATGGAAAGTGCCATAATATCAAGCTATCCATGGGAGAATATGTATTGAATAGTCCAATGCTTTCCATTCCAATGGGTGGTGTTGATGTTGTAATAGGAGTCCAATGGTTATAATCTTTGTGTACGATAGCTTTTAATTTTCAAGAACTTTTCTGGAAAAAAATTTGGGAAGGAAAGGAAGTTGAAATAAGGGGTATCGTAGGGAAACCAGGAAAGATAATCAACTCTAATGGCATGACCAAGCTTCTAAAGAAAGAACAATAGGGCATAATTTCACAATTATGTTCACTAGAGGTTCAAACAACGAAATCATCTATTTCTCCGGATCTCCCAAAAGTCTTGGACAATCATTCCAAGGTATTTGAGACTCCCAAAGGCCTCCCACCTATTCGTGATCATGATTATGCTATTCATTTGATTCCAGGAAATGTTCCTCCAAACATCATGCCTTACAAATATCCCTATGCCCAAAAGAGTGAAACTAAACGCATTGTTGCAAAAATGCTAGAGGATGATATAATTCAACCTAGTCAAAGTTCTTTCTCTTCTCTAGTAGTATTGGTGCACAAGAAGGATGGATCATGGCACATGTGTCTGGATTATAAGGAGCTCAACAAGGTCACCATTAAAGATAAATTTCCCATTCCTATCATTGATGAATTATTGGATGAATTACATGGAGCAATTTACTTCACCAAGTTGGATCTTCATTCAGGATATCATCAAATAAGAATGAAGACCGAAGACATTCTGAAAACAACATTTAGAATTCATGAGGGTCATTATGAATTTTTGATCATGCCTTTTGGTCTTAGCAATGCACCTTCTACATTTCAAGGTTTGATGAATTCCATTTTCAAACCCTTCCTTAGAAAATCTTTGTTTTCCTTAGAAAATTTGTGTTAGTATTTTTTGATGATATACTAATCTACAACAAGTCTTGGAAGGATCATGTTCAACATGTTGACAGGGTGCTCAAACTATTGGAGGAGAAACAATTATATGAAAAAACCTCCAAATGTTTCTTTGGAGTACATTAGGTGGAATATTTGGGTCATATTGTATCTCATGAGGGTGTTAAGGTAGATCCTAACAAAATTAAATCCATTAAGGAATGGAAAATCCCCACATCCATAAAGCATCTGCGAGGATTTCTCAGGTTGATAGGGTATTATCGCAAGTTTGTTAAGAATTATGGGAGAATAGTTGCACCTATAACAACATTATTGAAGAAACATGCATTTTTTGGGCTCCAGAAGCAACTAAGGCCTTTGAACATCTTAAAGAGGAAATGTGCCAAGCATCTGTCTTAGCTATGCCAGACTTCACAAAAACATTTATTGTGGCATGTGATGCCTCAAGAAATGGAATTGGCGATGTTTTAATGCAAGAAGGAAGACCCATTTCTTTTGAAAGTTTTCCAATCAAAGGAAAATATTTACACAAAGCTATTTATGAGAAGGAAATGTTGGCAATACTACATGCACTTAAGAAATGGAGACCTTACCTAATAGGACGACACTTCAAGGTAAAAACGAATCATGATAGGCTTGAATACTTTTTAGAACAAAGATTATCTTCTGAAGAGTAGAAAAAATGGTTATGACTTTGAAATCATATACAAAAAATGGAAGCAAAATATTGTTGTAGATGCACTCTCAAGAAAGGATGAGGATGTGGAAGCATTTCTTTGTGCCATTTCTATTATCCAACCAGATTGGGTAACTGAGGAAAGGGATGAATGGAAGAATGACAAAGAAGTTTGGGCACTCATTCAAAAGTTGCAGCAAGATCCCAGTACATCTGATACATTTACTTGGAAAAATGATTCATTATGGTACAAAGATCGCTTATACCTTTGTAAGAATTCCAAACTCAAACAAAATATTCTTTTGGAATTGCACACCTCTCCCTTAGGAGGGCACTCAGGATTTTTAAAAACTTACCACAAGGTTAAGACGGAATTTTTTTGGGATGGCCTTAAATATGATATTCAAAAGTTTGTGGTGGAATGTTTGGTTTGCCAACAAAATAAAGTTGAGACCATTAAGACTCTAGGTCTATTACAACCTTTATCCATTCCAAGTCAACATTGGGAGGAGGTTTTAATGGATTTTATCATATTTTTACCCAAGTTTGAAGGAAAGAGCGTCATCATGGTGGTAGTTGATAGACTTACCAAGTATACACACTTTTTTGCATTATCTCATCCATTTAAAGCCAGTACAGTTGCTACTGCATTTATGGAAACAATTCAAAATATACATGGAAACCCAAAGATTATTGTAAGCGACAAAGATCCCATATTCACTGGAATTTTTTGGACAGAATTATTTTCTTTTCTAGGTACTCAATTAGCTCATAGCTCATCTTATCATCCTCAATTTGATGGTCAAGCTGAGGTAGTGAACAAATGTTTGGAAGGATATCTATGTTGCTTTGTATCCGATAAACAGACACAATGGGTCAAGTGGTTACCTATGGCAGAATGGTGGTATAACACTTCCTTCCATATTATAGCAAAAATGACCCCATTTATGGTACTTTATGGATATCATCCACCGTCCATCACATCATCTTTAAGAGAAAATTCTAAGGTTCAAGCAATGGAAGATCACATCAAGCATCAATAACAAGTTCTCCAACTCTTAAAGGATAACCTCACTTTGGCGCAGAATAGAATGAAACAACATGCATATCAACATCACAACGAAAGAATTTTTGATGTAGGTGACTGGGTATTTTTACAGTTACAACCATACAAACAAATGTCCCTCAAGCAAGCTAAGAAGGATAATAAATTATCACCAAAGTATTATGGTCCTTACAAGGTGTTGCAAAATATTGGGACTATGGAATACAAATTGGAGCTTCCTACATCTTCCCGAGTGCACCCAATTTTCCATGTTTCATGCTTAAAGAAGGTTATAGGTGATAAGCTCCAAGTTCAAACAATATTGCTAGAACTTGACGAGGAAGGAAAAATCATATTGGAACCTGAAGTAGTCACGGAAACAAGAACTCAACAGCTACGGAATCGATCAATTTCAAAGTATCTCCACATGGGAGGATGAGAATTTTATACAAAAGAATCTAGAACTACTCAAGCATTGAGGACAACACTTTTTTGAAGGAGAGAGGCACGTTAGGTCCCTATAATACTAGTGTATTCCCTCATTGTGATTGTAAGTGTAGCTCCTTATTGTTATTGTTGTGCCCTTACATTATTATTGTTATGCCAGCTTTGATTATATTGTGACCCCTTAGACTCCTATATATAGAAATGAGGTTTTGTCATTTGAATTATCCAAGAATTGTTAATTTGTGTAATGTAAAGGAGGTTTCCCCCTCGAAGAGGCTAATTTTGAAGTCGTTGATCTATCTCTTCTTCTATTTTGTGAGCTGGTTGCATAACAGCTTGGAATACGTGTCCCATGACCTTGGTCTTATTTTTGCCTTTATTACTTTATTACATGGATTTTTAAACAGGGTTGTTACAAAATCCTCCCCCTTGGGGGAACACTATCCTTGGTGTGTGTTTGCCTATGGAGATTTATAACATAGCTCAATACAATATTTACATCATATCCATCTGCTAAAACATAACCAACATATCATGAACACCATACTGCTTATTGGAGCTTTATAACACAACTCGATGTAGTATTTACATACATATGCATATATAGACATAACCAAACACAACATCAAACATATACCAAAAGTCATCCACTCAACCAGGGAATAGAGAAGGATACATAGCCTACATTTGATTAACCATCTCCCATGTAGCCTCATAGGGCCCAAAGTGCTTCCACTGCATTTAACTTGCTTGATTTCTCGATTCTTGAGCATGAACATATTTCACTGTAAAATGCACTAAGGTTATGACTGAAATTCTCCTTCTAGCTCCACCTGCAATATAGACCAATAGATAACATGATCACTATCTTTCACATATCTTTTAAGCAATGAAACATGGAAAACATCATGGAATTTCATTTTCGGAGGTAGTGCAAGTCGGTAGGCTACTAGTCCAATCCTCTCAAGAATCTTGTAAGGTTCGTAGTACCGAGGTACCAACTCAGCACATGATCCAATCCTCAAGGAGGTTTTCTTGGGCCTAATGCGCAAGTACACATGTTCCCCAACCTAAATCTCCTTAAACACCCTATGTTGATCTACATAACTCTTCTACTTTTCCTATGTTGCCTTTAGATTCTTCTTGATTACCTGCATTTCCTGTTCCATCTCTACCAACATATCTGTTCCAATCAATACCTGTTCACTGGATCACTCCAACTGGTAGGAGTATTACAACTTTGCCCATAAAGTGCCTCAAATAGACTCATCTTCAAAGATTCCTGATACCCATTGTTATATGCAAACTCCACTAGTGGAAGATACTCTTCCTACTTTTGTTGCTGATGCATGACATACATCCTCAACATGCCCCCCAAAATCCTTTTGACCCTCTCTATCTGTCCATCTGTCTGCAAATGATAAGTTATACTAAAGGCCAACTCTGTACTCAAACCTAAAAATAACTATTTCCAAAACGTGGAAGTGAACTTGGCATCTCTGTCTGACATAATATTCTTCGGAACACCATGCAACCTCACTATATCTCTAATGAAGACCTATGCTACCTCACTAGCTGAATTCATAGACTTCGTTGGAATGAAGTGAGCTACTGTTGTGGTAAAAATACAATAACCCCCATTATTGATGTGTCCACTTCGAATAATGGGGACCCTTTCTATAAAAATTTTGGCTAAGCACCTTTTTTATTTTTATTTTAATTGATTGCCCTACGCTTTTGTTAATTTTTAGTTTTCTTTGGATTCTTGTTTTGATTGTTTTCTTAGAATCGATTTTTTACAAGCTTCCCATTGACGCTTGTTTCGCCTCATTTGGTCAACTGGTTTGAAAATGGCACTCCTTTGAAAGTCTGATTATTTACGTAGCCTGGGTTAAAATTGCATAAAATGTACAATATTGCATTTTGTAAATAAATTAGTTCAATAACGCATTCATTCTAAATATTAATCTATAGTGAATTCCTTTTACTAACATTTTTCCGTTTTTAGTTATGCAGCCAAATAATTAAGCATCGGGACTTAAGAAATTCACTCCAATTTCCAAATTAAATCTTAATCTCGAAAAACCAAACATTCAAGTGGCTGTAGTTTTATTTTTAACTGTAGTTTAAAAACTTAAATTCATAAAAAATAAAACCAAAATAAAAATTGATTTTTAATATTAAATATTAAATTAATTATTATAATTAATTAAATTAAATTAATATTTAATATATAAAAATTATATCGCATCGGAACTTTTCATTATACATATTTTAAAAGCCCCGAAATACCCATTATGTCATCCCCCGATGCGATATCGGGTCGGGAGTTCATTTCGCAACAAATTATAAAACCCGATGCGCCCATTAGCCATTCCCCCGATGCGATATATCGCATCGGGATTTCGCATGGTATTAAAAAGCCCAACATCGAACTCTAAGTTTTCCGATGCGATAGCAAATGATGGTTTACCCTAAGTTTAATGGAAAGGCTTGATATTTGTTTTTAACATACGTTTTCATATTTGTTTTAATATCACTCACGTATGAGTGAAGTGAGGAAGGGTAATATAGTTATGTTTTAAAGTTTTTATATATTATGAGTAGGTTAGCTATTTAACATTATGATGATATGTTACTTTTAATATATGTATTAGGAGTAGTGTAGAATAATGTAATATACATTAGTTTAAATAATATGTAATATTATATTATATTAATTAAATTAATTAATATGTAATATATTATAATCTGTAATATATTATATTAATTAAATTAATTAATTATATGTAATATTTAATTAATTTAAATATCAGTTAGATTAATATTAATTAGTTTTTAATTAGATTAATATTGATTAGTTTTTAATTAAGAATGGATTTGTTTATAAATCATTAGTTAGTTAAATTAATAAATAATTTAGTTTATAATTAGGAATTAAATTAGAATTAATTAGGGACTAATTTAGGATTTAATTTTTAATTATAAATTCTCATTTTTAGCCCAGCAACAGAATTTCCAGATTTACATCAGATTTGACCCATCAACTTTGGAAGCTCATAAATTGAGTTCTACTTGGCCAAATGAGGCCTAGGACGGCTCATTGGAAAGAGAAAATCAAGGAGAACATTTTGAAGGAGGTTTCACCAACAGATTTGATCATTTATTGGGCCAAAAATCAGGCAGAAGATCAGGCTCCGAATTTTGAAAACAAAATCAATTTTCTGAGATATTGTTTTGAATTTCATTTGTCCAAAGCCTCTTCTAATTGCAAATCCATTGGTCAATGATATCATTTACCAATCGAACCATTCCAAGCATCAATACAGAGCTTATATTTTGTTTTTAATTATTTATTTAAATAGAATTTGATTGGATTGGATTTAATTGCCAGAAATGATATTTTGATTGCATTTTAATTTATTTTGATTTCTTTTGCAGGAAAACAGTGGAAAAGATATGGAGAAAAGGATTTCAAGCAATGAGAATGCTCCAGCAATTGAAGATCAGAATTAGGAGCAATTAAAATTATATTTGACAGATTTCTCTTCAACAAACTCTCTTCTCCAACAATTCCTTGGGCAACATTATAAATAACAAATTGCAAAATGGAATAGGGGCTGCTCTCCTCTGCAATCTTAGACTCCATGAAAGCACTATTGTAATTGGAATTTAGAGTTGTAGGAGGGAGGAGTGAAAAATCTCAGATCTGGGAATTATTGAGGATTTTCCCTTTGTATATTGAATTATACATGAAGAACAAAGCTTGCACTATTGTGGCTCTAGTTTTGAAAGCAAAAGTTCAAGCAATATAAAGGGCTGTTGGAGACCAAGGACAGAGAAATGGATGCAATAAATTGGTATTTTTAATACTATTGTTTTAAATATCAGTTTCATTTTTATGGTAACAGGAATGTGTAATTTTATTCATGTTTGTGCACTATTGTTAATATGGGTAGTTTGTCTCGATGTTGTTATCATGTATCTCTGTTCTTATGGATTAATTTCTGATTTCTGAGTAACTATTTACTCAGAAATCTGCCTTATTAAAACTGATTTATTGAGTGGTAATATGTTGTGAACTATTTCCACATATTACTGTTTAATTATTAGATTTATTGATTTAATAATCAATATCATTTTGAGAACTACTTCCTGAATGTTGTTGATTTATTATTTCAGTTTTAAGGTCTCAATAGAATGTGTTTTGGTAACCATAATATCAGTTAATTGAACTACTTCATTAACTTGATATTCATTATAAACAAGACATGTTTAAATCCTAATATTTTAATTATCTTGCTCTTAGTTGGGTTAGATCTATATCTGCCTAATTAAGATAGGAATTAGATTAATTTCTTTTGCTTGCATCGTAGAATAAACTTGCATTTAGAGTAAATTATACACTCTGTTAAGTCCTCTCCTCAAAGAGGCAAAACTTTAGTTGTGGCTTGGCTGAGCCCAAATCAGCTTAAGGGTCATTCTCTTGCCTGATCAGCAAGGAGAAGTGATCTGATGTCCTTGTCTATTGGTAGTTAAAGATACATTATAAACCAATAGCAATAGGGAGAAGGTAACTGGACCTAGATGAACAGTCGGAGCCACCACACCAAACGGAAAAGGAGCTGCTTTTAAGGTCCGGACCGGGTGGTTATCCCCCAATGTTGTTGCAGCGATTTTCGAGGCATCAACAAAATGGCGCTAGAAGGAGGGCCTGAGATTTTTGTCTATTGGAGTCTTTTCAAATTTTAATATTTTTATTGTGATGGCTCCTCTTAATCTTCCAATTTGGAGTTGTATCCATGGACGTGCATCCTCCAATACTCCACCCGAAGTGGTAAGACTCTTGTCTCAGGCAAAGTTTAATGGTAAGAGAAATTCTTCTGCTTTTAATCATGTCTTTCAATTTATTCAAAATGTTTCAAATTATGATTTTCAAGGAATTGATGAAGGCATCTTATGCAGAATTTTTACTCTCACATTTGCGGCAAAAGCCAGAAACTGGTGCAAAACTCTTCCAGTTGCCTCAATCCATAGCTGGGATCAATTTGTTACAATTTTCATTTGTAAATTTGACGGCTACGATTATGAACAGGTATGTCAAGAAATTGAATATCTACGTAGGTTTAAAAATGAGTCTGTTAATGATTTTCATATTCGATTTCACTTGAATTGTTTAAGATTTAGCGACGAAGATAAACCTACGGAAGAAGAATCATTAGATTGGTTTAAATATATTAGTTCTCTTCCAACCATTCCCAATCCATATGAAATTGATTCAAGCTTTGTTCCATCCCCTTCCAATACAAATGAGAATCCCAATTCGGATGTGCAAATAAATTGTGATAAAGTGGTTTCACAAAGCTTGGAAAATATTTCCATTCACATGCAAGAAGACAACAACAGCAATCTTGGAGAAAAAGCAGCCTGGAAATATGAAAGCTACTTCGAAGTAAATTCAGAAAATCAAATCGCAAATCAGCAAGTACAAGCAGCAATCAAAGCAAATAATAAAATGCAAACTGCTGTACAAATTTCTGAATTTTTCTATGATGAGAAAATGCCGAAATCAGAGCAGCAAAGCAGTGTTCTCCAAGAAAGTATGTGCACGCAAAGGAATGATCTGCAATCTGAAATTTACAATGAGTATAATGCACAAGAGCTCTCAAACAGAGACAGTTTTAAATCCATTGTTTCAGGTTCACATTTTTCCCTTTATCCTGATATTTTCAATAATGGTAATATTTTTCCTCCTAGTATTAATGATATTTCAGAAATTAAAGAGGATGATTTAAATGAATTACCATTAAATTTTTATCAAGATCAAGAAATAATAATCGATCACTCTTTTGCCATTAATGAACATGAAATGCTTGTTCCTCCTTGTTTGGATATATTGGATAAGATTGAAGGGAATTCTAGAGAGTCTTGTGAGGTCATTTATGATGATTACTCTGATATTGAGGATGTTGATTTCAATTTTTCTCAAGAGAATCCTCATGATAAAATTCAAATAACATCTGAGAATGAGGAACGCTTCAATTTAGAAATTATCCCAACTAATCCTCATTTTAGAACAGCAAATTATCTTCATGATTTCACCATTCAAGAAAACATTCCAATTTATGATTCATATGAGGATCAAACTCCCATTCCCATTCATAATCATAATTCGTTTTCTAATTCACAAGTTGGAATTCAAAATTTTTCAAATTCCATAATTCTGGCCATTCCTTGTGAAAATGAAATCATTTCAAATCGATCCCAAATGTGCTGTAACATTAGTTGTACAAATAGTGATTTCATTTTAGTTTTTCTTTCACAGCTATTTTGTTTAAACTTAGATTTATTTTCTGATTTTATTTTGCGAAATTTTCACATCTTTCGCTGGCATATTGAACACCTTACTATCAAACACTCAATTGATGCATTGCCCAATCAGGAAATTCAAGTTTCATATTATAATCATCAGCATCGAAAGAAATTAGTATTCCAATTTAAATCAATGCTAATGTTTCATCAAGAGCTTCTATTTTTTCAAAGGCAATGTCAACAAGAGAATGTATTTTTGCAATCTGGCCAGCAGTTCAATTCAATTAATAAATTGCCATTTTATTTGAAAGGTTTCCATCCATTTTTCATTGACTCATTTGAAAATTGTTTGGAAATTTTTCCTTCAAGTAAAATTGACAATGATTTAACATTTGTACATAACACTAACAATTTTTTTCAGGCCTTTGAATTTAAAAGCTCATCTTCACAATCTGGCCTGTTATCTCTTCCTTTGAACATTTCTCAATCCTTAATAGAAATCCATCCAGATTTTTATGATCCAATTGGTAGTCAATTGGAAAGGAAATTTCAGGAGAGAGAGATTTTAATTAAATTCCTAACAATAACTGTACATTCTGATTTCATATTTATTTTCCTTAGTTTAGCCAAATCTGTATTTTTATTACTAACATTTGAACTGTACATAAATGCGGGAATAAAAATGAGAAAATGGCTACACTGGAAATATGACTATACCTAGTCATTTTCATGTATATGGTTAGAATAGGAGTAGAATTAATTTAGTTAGTTTGCTTTATGTAGTTAATTTATTTTCAACAGCTCTGTAGATTAAAAATAAAACAAAGCAATCAGCCATTCTCATGTATGTTCACTGAAACATTTTCTCCTTATCAGAAAGTTTTAGTTCTTGCTTGCCTTTTAAAATTTCTTGCAGCAATACCTTAACTCTGCTTATTTTGAATAATGTCTTGATTAAATTCAATTAAAAGTTGCACTTGGTATCGATTACCTCAAACCCACTTTTCTTCGTTTCGGGATTTCATTCTAAGATTTTCTTTGGAAATTTATATGGTAAGGATTTAAGGATATAAAAGCTTCATGATCCCATTATCCCATAAAATGTATGACTGTCTATCATAAGCTTAATTCTAATTCAATCATTAATAGTCAGTCTAACCTTTCACAGTAATCATATGGAGTTCTTATTATCTTCCTCGGAATTTGCCAAAAGCTGATCTTAAGGATGCCCATTTTGCCAAGTGCACACATTCAAATCTGTTTTGATATTTTTCTACAATTAGTGGCTTAATCTCATTCTAATCTTTAGTTTATTATCTGATGCTGTAAAATGCATCATCTTTATTTACTGAAGGCATTATTGAACAGTCACTATAACAATACAGATTTTTCTCAAGATTAATTCGGAATGAGCAGAGGTAATAAATTGTTGTTTCACTTCGAAAGGGAAGCATAGCTTAATATTTATTTCTGGTAAATTCTATATTCCATGAACATGAATGATTGATTTCATTTAGGCTGATTGCCCACTTAGATTTAAAATAAATAATGAGATAATTTTAATCAAAGGAAGAATTTGAAGATTTATCAGGTAAAATTTACAGACAAATTCTTTTCAGGTACGCATTTACAACTTTATTTTCATCCATTATTAGTTCTGTTTTTCTTAGCTTATTTTTTATTTATGTTCTGTTTTATTTGCAGGTTTTTATTTCTTTTCAAAATCTGAAGTAAGCAGCAAACTCATTTTAAATTTGCAAACAGGTTCAAGGAAATTCAATTCTGATTCATTAGAGTTTAAGCATTTTTTAGCTTTGCTTTCATTCATTAGAAAACCCAATTGAAATTTCAAGAAATATCATAAGACCATTCGCATCACAACATTTCATCGGAAGTAGCTCTTAGCATTCCTCTTGATCACAAATTGTTCATTAAAGACCTCCGATGTATTATCTTACTCATATGTCATATTCCATTTCGCATATCGGAGCTTTCCAAGCGAAGTATACTTCCATGAACATGAATCGCCTATCTCCGATAATCGACTTTACCGATATTGCGATAAACACATAATTCCGGACCCGATATGAAATTCAAATCAAAGTCATAAAATTATCGCATCCGTTTAATCACAATAATGGTAAGAGCATAACTTTTAAAGGGCCGATGTTTCGGATCCGATATGTTATCAAATTTTCAACATAAAATTATCAGGTCCACTCTTCATCACATATCGGCATATTGAGAATTGTTAAATCGTGTGCATAACATTGCCGATCGCGATCGCCGATTAGCCACGTCATTCATCGCATATCGGCATCACAACAATCATATTGTGTTACATCGGTTGCTTAAGATTTCCGATCGCCGATTTATGTCATCCATCGTATCGCCGATATCGCAATCGCTTCCTTGCAGTTTTATTTATGGCCGATATCTCGGATCCGATATGTTATTAAAATCCCATCATAAAAATTTATCGGGTCCTCTCTTCATCGCATATCGGCATCGCAAAAAAATATATTGTGTTACATCTGGTACCCAAAATTTGCCGATTTCCGATTAGCTACGACTTCCATCGCATCGCCGATATTGCAATCATTTCATCACATTCTTACGCTCACATCACCTCTCTGAATCTACAATGTGTATTTTGCAATATGGGAAGCACGATGCAATTTATTCTCTGATCCCCGATATAATATTTCTTTAATGATGCGATCGCTTCATTTCATTGCACATGTTCTTATCGGCAATTTGCCATTGCAATCTCCGATGCAATAGCTTCCAATGCATGCCTATGAGCCATTAACATTTAATCGATATATGGCATAGCAATAAAGGTGAATTTCTGCAGATTAAATTTGAAGCATGGTGAAGAAACATGTTATGTGAATCATCCGATACGGCAATGTGTTATTTTAAAAGCGAGCTTGGGTAACCACTATGGTAAGAAAGCAGTTAATGACCGATTTGCAGCATATCCAAATTATTTCAATTTCTCATACATTTTAGTTTAAATATATAATTCCATAATTAAAAATGGAATTCAAAGACCTCTCTATCTTCATATTTAAATTTTATTATCGTAGATTTGGTCTTGATTCCGAACTATTTATAAAATCATGGAATTTATATGAAGCTTGTGATATTTTGAGAAACAGTCATTGCTGCAAATTCTCATTCTCATTTTTGATGCATTTGCTTTAATTTCAACTCCCTTGAACACTAGGCATTTTATTTTTACGTTTTACTGCTTGCTTTAGTGTAAATAAAATAAATAATGATTTTGGGTTACAAGATTTTGGTTAGTGGGATTTCTTCATGTTTTTAATGATAATTAAAATAAGGAATCAGCTAGTTTGGAGAAATTGATACCTTTCAGGTAAGATCAAAAGCAATTATCCAATGGTAAGATTCATGTGCCCATTTTCATTAATTTCCATTTCATCATTCTAGTTTCATTTTTGTTTTTAAATTATGCTGATATAAAACTCTGTTTTGCAGCTCTCCATTTAAAGCTTTCAATCCTCTGCCAGATCATATTTTCGAAAGTCCATACTCTTCTCCTGGCTTTATTTCAAGAAGCAGCAATAATCCTCATTGAAACAGCCACACCAGGAAGTTTCTGAACCTTTAGTTTGTTTCTCTAAGCATTCCTTTTTTAGAAAATGATTAAGATAATGCTTGGAAACAAGAAGATTCATATCAAACAGAAATTATTCATTGTGGCTGAATTTTACGATCACTGTTATCTAAAAGCCTAAAGCATTCACAACTCTGCAAGGTATGTTTTTCTAACTCTCAACATAAGAAGGAATGATTACATGCTTATTTTCTTTTTCTTCATATTGTTGAGGCATTGGTACAAACATTCTTGTTTGAGTTTATCTTGCGAAATATAGATTTTCCTTTTCATTCTTAGAGATTTCTTTGTTCTTATTTTTATTTTTGTTTGCTGATTTCTTTTTTCACTTTAGCATAAGAATTCTTTTCTTTTTGTTTTCAGTTTTGATTTTGGTGACTTTGCTGTGATTTATATGGAAGGTCTTCTTGTTACCTAACAATGGTCAGCATACATGGAAAAATTGTTAATAGTCACCTATTAGCTTTTTCTTAAATCTCTTAGTGAAGTTTGATTTTCTTATTATAAAGGTAGACATACTTAAGGAAGAGATTACAAATCAAAAGAAGTTGGCAAAGTATCATAAAATCTGAAAATTTCTTTTTCATCAAATTGTAATCATTTTGAGATTTCAAAATTTTATTAAGATCTTTCAGAGTTCTATTATCAGTCAAGAAAAGTTATTTTTAACCAAGTAAAGACACTTTACAGCAAAGCACCTTTAACTCTGAAATTGTCATTCGTAACTCTTAAGGAGTCAATGATTCTCCCTATCCCAAAGAGTCTTGTTTTTCTAGAGTATAATCCAGAAATATATTTAAACTTAAAAGATAAGAGGTCTCACCGTGAGCCTGCTTACCATGATCATAGGGGAAAATAGGCTGACATTACCAACATTGCTAAACAAACCAGGGTAATGGCTTATGATTGCAAACAATTATAAGACAAGGGGTCTCATCACGAGCCAGCTTGTTCAGTCCAATTTTAACCAGTGAATGGCATTGTCAACTATCTGGCTACCATACTAGGACAATGGCTTTTAAGATTTAAAAAAAAAATAAAAAAAAAGTAATACATATATAAATGGATTTATCTCTAGATCAATAATTCTTAAACAGATGGGATTCTGAATCATTTATGATTAAAAGGTAACCCTGTCGAAACTATAGACGTTTGCTGGCAATAGTGGCTCTACCTGTGACAAATGAGTATATCTTAAAAGCTAAGCTGTAAAGTTACCCCTGCTTTATCCCTTCAGCTAATTAATGACTGATATAGAGTTTCGAAATATTTTAATTTATGAGGAATTTTAAGAAAAATTACAGTTAGATGATTCTGGTTTTTATTCAAACTAATGAACTAAGTCAAGCATTTCAAGCATAATCTCCTCTTCTTTAATTATTTTTGCTTTAATTTTAGGAAAATCTCATTCATAACAGAGATAACTGGTTCTTCTCCCGTGTGTCGCCAATTGTTGTGGTAAAAATACAACACCCCCCATTATTGATGCGTCCACTTCGAATAATGGGGACCCTTTCTATAAAAAATTTGACTAAGCACCTTTTTTATTTTTATTTTAATTGATTGCCCTACGCTTTTGTTAATTTTTTTTTTCTTTGGATTCTTGTTTTGATTGTTTTCTTAGAATCGATTTTTTACAAGCTTCCCATTGACGCTTATTTCGCCTCATTTGGTCCACTGGTTTGAAAATGGCACTCCTTTGAAAGTCTGATTATTTACGTAGCCTGGGTTAAAATTGCATAAAATGTACAATATTGCATTTTGTAAATAAATTAGTTCAATAACGCATTCATTCTAAATATTAATCTATAGTGAATTCCTTTTACTAACATTTTTCCGTTTTTAGTTATGCAGCCAAATAATTAAGCATCGGGACTTAAGAAATTCACTCCAATTTACAAATTAAATCTTAATCTCGAAAAACGAAACATTCAAGTGGCTGTAGTTTTATTTTTAACTGTAGTTTAAAAACTTAAATTCATAAAAAATAAAACCAAAATAAAAATTGATTTTTAATATTAAATATTAAATTAATTAAATTAATTATTATAATTAATTAAATTAAATTAATATTTAATATATAAAAATTATATCGCATCGGAACTTTTCATTATACATATTTTAAAAGCCCCGAAATACCCATTATGTCATCCCCGATGCGATATCGGGTCGGGAGTTCATTTCGCAACAAATTATAAAACCCGATGCGCCCATTAGCCATTCCCCCGATGCGATATATCGCATCGGGATTTCGCATGGTATTAAAAAGCCCAACATCGAACTCTAAGTTTTCCGATGCGATAGCAAATGATGGTTTACCCTAAGTTTAATGGAAAGGCTTGATATTTGTTTTTAACATACGTTTTCATATTTGTTTTAATATCACTCACGTATGAGTGAAGTGAGGAAGGGTAATATAGTTATGTTTTAAAGTTTTTATATATTATGAGTAGGTTAGCTATTTAACATTATGATGATATGTTACTTTTAATATATGTATTAGGAGTAGTGTAGAATAATGTAATATACATTAGTTTAAATAATATGTAATATCATATTATAGTAATTAAATTAATTAATATGTAATATATTATAATCTGTAATATATTATATTAATTAAATTAATTAATTATATGTAATATTTAATTAATTTAAATATCAGTTAGATTAATATTAATTAGTTTTTAATTAGATTAATATTGATTAGTTTTTAATTAAGAATGGATTTGTTTATAAATCATTAGTTAGTTAAATTAATAAATAATTTAGTTTATAATTAGGAATTAAATTAGAATTAATTAGGGACTAATTTAGGATTTAATTTTTAATTATAAATTCTCATTTTTAGCCCAGCAACAGAATTTCCAGATTTACATCAAATTTGACCCATCAACTTTGGAAGCTCATAAATTGAGTTCTACTTGGCCAAATGAGGCCCAGGACGGCTCATTGGAAAGAGAAAATCAAGGAGAACATTTTGAAGGAGGTTTCACCAATAGATTTGATCATTTATTGGGCCAAAAATCAGGCAGAAGATCAGGCTCCGAATTTTGAAAACAAAATCAATTTTCTGAGTTATTGTTTTGAATTTCATTTGTTCAAAGCCTCTTCTAATTGCAGATCCATTGGTCAATGATATCATTTACCAATCGAACCATTCCAAGCATCAATACAGAGCTTATATTTTGTTTTTAATTATTTATTTAAATAGAATTTGATTGGATTGGATTTAATTGCCAGAAATGATATTTTGATTGCATTTTAATTTATTTTGATTTCTTTTGCAGGAAAACAGTGGAAAAGATATGGAGAAAAGGATTTCAAGCAATGAGAATGCTCCAGCAATTGAAGATCAGAATTAGGAGCAATTAAAATTATATTTGGCAGATTTCTCTTCAACAAACTCTCTTCTCCAACAATTCCTTGGGCAACATTATAAATAACAAATTGCAAAATGGAATAGGGGTTGCTCTCCTCTGCAATCTTAGACTCCATGAAAGCACTATTGTAATTGGAATTTAGAGTTGTAGGAGGGAGGAGTGAAAAATCTCAGATCTGGGAATTATTGAGGATTTTCCCTTTGTATATTGAATTATACATGAAGAACAAAGCTTGCACTATTGTGGCTCTAGTTTTGAAAGCAGAAGTTCAAGCAATATAAAGGGCTGTTGGAGACCAAGGACAGAGAAATGGATGCAATAAATTGGTATTTTTAATACTATTGTTTTAAATATCAGTTTCATTTTTATGGTAACAGGAATGTGTAATTTTATTCATGTTTGTGCACTATTGTCAATATGGGTAGTTTGTCTCGATGTTGTTATCATGTATCTCTGTTCTTATGGATTAATTTCTGATTTCTGAGTAACTATTTACTCAGAAATCTGCCTTATTAAAACTGATTTATTGAGTGGTAATATGTTGTGAACTATTTCCACATATTACTGTTTAATTATTAGATTTATTGATTTAATAATCAATATCATTTTGAGAACTACTTCCTGAATGTTGTTGATTTATTATTTCAGTTTTAAGGTCTCAATAGAATGTGTTTTGGTAACCATAATATCAGTTAATTGAACTACTTCATTAACTTGATATTCATTATAAACAAGACATGTTTAAATCCTAATATTTTAATTATCTTGCTCTTAGTTGGGTTAGATCTATATCTGCCTAATTAAGATAGGATTTAGATTAATTTCTTTTGCTTGCATCATAGAATAAACTTGCATTTAGAGTAAATTATACACTCTGTTAAGTCCTCTCCTCAAAGAGGCAAAACTTTAGTTGTGGCTTGGCTGAGCCCAAATCAGCTTAAGGGTCATTCTCTTGCCTGATCAGCAAGGAGAAGTGATCTGATGTCCCTGTCTATTGGTAGTTAAAGATACATTATAAACCAATAGCAATAGGGAGAAGGTAACTGGACCTAGATGAACAGTCGGAGCCACCACACCAAACAGAAAAGGAGCTGCTTTTAAGGTCCGGACCGGGTGGTTATCCCCCAATGTTGTTGCAGCGATTTTCGAGGCATCAACAGCTACCTTAGTCAACCTATCAACCAAAACCATAATAGAATCATGCTGTCCAGATGTCCTCAGAAAACCAATAACGAAATCCATGGAAATGACCTCCCATTTCCACTTTGGAATCGAAATCATCTATAATATCCACCTAGATTCTTACACTCTGCTTTTACCTGTTGACAATCCAAACATCTATCCACAAGCTTTGTCACTTCTTTCTTCAAATTTGGCCAATAATATAACTTCTTCACCTCTGTCAATGTCTTCTGATATCCTGAGTGACCTGAATATGTCTTAGCATGAAATTCCCTCAAGATAAGCTTCTTGAGCTCACTTTTTTCTGACACATAGATCATGTCCCTAAATTTGACCAAAACATTTGTTGTGAGATGATAATCCACATCCTACTCACCTGTACCCTGTTGTTGTAACCTGTGCTTAAGCTCCCTATACCTATCATCCTGTTGTCTTTCCTGTAAGATCTGATCCTGCAAGTCTGTCCCATATGAGATCATAACTGCTACGTGATTTACCTGTACTCTTCTGCTAAGAGCATCTACAACCTCATTCTATTTACTCTTGATGTACCTAATCTCGAAATAAAACTCACTAATTGTAGCCAACCATCTAGCTTGCCTGACATCCAGATTTGGTTGGTCAAATAGGTACCTCAGCCCACTGTGATCGCTCATCAATACAAACCTCCTTCCAAGAATATAGTTTCTCCACCTCTATGCATGGACGATCATTTCTAACTCAATATCATGCATAACATAATTATGCTCGTGGTCATTCAATTTCATTAATTCATAGCACACTACCTGTCCTTCCTACATCAGAACCTCACCAAGTCCTTTTTTGCAAGGATATGTATGCACCACAAACTCTTTGTCCGGATTTGCAATCTTTAGAACTGGAGCATTTGTAAGAAACTGCTTCAACTGCTCAAAACTAACTACACATTCTTCTGTCTATTCAAATTTCTCACCCTTTAACTGCAAGGATGTAATAGGATAGGAAATATGTGAGAAGTTCCTAATGAACCTCTTGTAATATCTTGCTAATCCCATGAATGATTTGACCTCATCCACATTCCTAGTTGTTTCCCATTCCATGATAGCTCTTATCTTTTCTGGATCCACTACTATGACTTCCTTGGAAACCGCATGCCCTAAGTAATGTATCTTTGTTTGAAAGAAACTACACTTACTAAGATTGGCATACAATTGATGCTCTCTTAACAATATTAACACTGCTGCTAAGTGTTCGACATGTTGTTCCTAATTCTTAGAATATATCAATATATCATCAATGAATACAATAACAAACTTATCCATATAAGAACACAACACACTATTCATCAAGCACATGAAAGTAGCTGGAGCATTAGTCAAACCAAAAGGAACTACAACAAACTCATAATGCCCATACTTGGTCCAAAAAGTAGTCTTGTAAATATCCTCTTCTTTGATGCGTAACTGATGGTATCATGATCTCAGATTAATATTCGAGAACACCACTACTCCCTTCAATTGGTCAAGCAAGTCATCAATCCTCAGCAACATATACATGTTCTTGATGGTTACCTTGTTTAAATACCTGTAATCAATGTACAGTCTAAGAGTACCATCCTTCTTCTTCGCAAAAAATATTGGTTCACCCCAAGATGGCACACTTGGCCTAATGTATCCCTTGTTCACAATTTCCTTCAACTGCAACTTCAATTCCACTAACTCAAGAGTACTCATCCTATACAGTGACTTTGATGCTAGTGCTACTCCTGGTACCAAATCAATAGAAAAGTCCACTAATACATCCTGTAACTACTGCAAAACTGGATACTTCTTCAAGACATCTGCATCCTCAACTTCCTTACCTTTGTCACTAGAAATATGTATTGAAAACAATACACATCCTTTTTTGCGACTAGGCTTGGCCTGCATATTTGTAACCATCCTAACTGATGTCACCTTCTTCTTACCCTGCAAGATTCTTTGTTCTCCACTGTCATCCAGGCACTCAATTTCCTTTTCATAACAATCCACCTTGGTCTTGTGAAGATACAACCAATCTGTACCCAACAACATATTGTATGATCCCAGCGAAAGCACATTCAGATGTGCTAATGTAGGCATACCATTCAACTCAAATGCACAAGCTCTTACCCAATGATGGACTCTTTTCTTATTACCTGTAGCCAACTGCACTAACCAAGACTTTTCATGCACTTCTTTATTCAAACCACACTTATCCAGCAGTTTAGGATTAACATAACTATAATTAGATCCAGGGTCAGTAAAAATAGAAACAACATCATCACAAAGCTTACCATCCATCTCGATAATAGATGCTTGGTGATATTCCTGTCTATTATCCAACCCTGCATAAATCAAAGGAATACTATGTCCAACATTCCCCACCATCTGTGCCTCTTGAGCACTATAGATCTATGGTTTGCCACACTAGTGCTGTGGACAATCTCTCCTACAATTCTCTCCACCACAAGTCCAACATTGTAAAGGTTTCTTGCCATCACTTTTGTTTTGCTCCTTAGATTGAAATCCCTGTCCTCTATCAGATGCATTGAACTTCTTGTGTGGTGTTGCATTCTCTTTGTTACTTGTGTCCTATTGTCTTCCTCACTTCTTATCCCATTTTTCCTTAGTCTTGTCATTTCCTTTCCAACCTTGTTTAGATTCAGACCTGCACTTCAATTGCTCATAACAATGCTTCAACTTCTTGATGGATTCCTCCAACGATCTAGGCTCATCAAACTCGATTATGTCCTTGAATGCTATAGACAACCCATTGATGAATATTTCAATCTTTTCTTTCTCCTCCTTCAGATAATGCACATACCTCAATAAATCCAAGAACCTACTAGTATACTCCTCGTTGGTCATAGATCCCATATTCAACTCATAGAACTCCTTTTCCCTGTCATCATAATATCTTTCAGATAGATACTTCTTCCTGAAAATTCTCTCGAACTCACTCCAAGTCAACTCCTCTTCCCGAATACCTCTGACATTCTTTACATCTTCCCACCAAATGTATGATTTTTGTTTAAGACTAAACGTATCTATTTTGACCTTCATGTTCTCTAAGTAATCATGCAACCAGAAGAACTTATTCTTTCCAAGCAACCATGCTTTTGCATCCTATGACTTCTTGATTTCTATAATCAAATGTAGGGGGGTCTACTTTCTTGAACTCATTCGACAAGTATCCCCCGTCAGTCATCCAGTAAGGATGATAACGATGATGACCATGGTACTTGTCTGAATGAAAACTAGAGTAAAGCCCATGTCCATTGCCTCGTCTATCAGGTGTATCCAAGAACCTATCATCTCTAATGGTATCATCTCTATCCAACCTGTGCCCACCATGAGACCTGTTACCATATGCTCCATTAGTCTTGTCCTCCTGTCCATGACTAATCCTAAGTGGTCCTTGTCTCTGCAAGTCTAACAACCTCTGAAAAATAACTGCATTGACCTCTTATTGTTTCTCCTGTGCCCTAGAAAGTGTCTCTTGTGACTAAATTATTTTGTCGTTATCTTCTTTACAACTTCTTATCTCTACCTTCAAACTTCTCAAAGTGTTATCTCTCTTTTCATTGATTCTTCTCTAGCTCAAGTGGGGGTTCTCCCTTGTAGATATTAAGGATCTAAAGGCCTACTTAAACCAAGTCAAGATCCCCATAAGTCTTCCACTCTCGTTATGACTAGTCAAAGGATTGAACAATTCAGATTTAAGGTGGAAGATATGATTTCTAGGGTTATTTAGGGCGAACTTGCATATTTGATTTCAAAGGGAAGATGCCAAAACACACACAATCAAGGAACTACAAGGTGAGTTTAGAGAGAAAACCTTATCAAAATAGTTAAAGGATTTTTTCAAAGAATAAAAATGATGGGAGGATGAAAGACCAATACCTTATCTTGTCAATATATTTTTGGGGCATATGGGATCAAGGATCAACACACTTGCAGAGGAATGGAGTAGATTTAGCTTCACATGGCCAGGGTGAGTCCACTCATTATCCCTATATTTTTCAATCTTCAAGGATGGGATAAGAGAATAAGACCACTCACATCCTTCCTCAAAGATTTTGGAAAAATGTTTGTTAAGAGAGATAATGAAAATAAAATATGAAGCCCACTTGCTTAATGTTTAATTACCATCATAGATAAAGAAGAACCAAGATAAAAGAGTTCCACTCACTTATATTATTATGCATTCACCAAGCTTAACCAATATCCATCCAAGAAAATAGTGAAATCTATGGAAACATAACCTTTCCAGGAAGCCATGAACTCATCCACCCATTGTTAATTCATAAGAAGAAGAAATGTAGAAATTTTATACTTTCTAAGGGATTCACCCCCTAATCCAACCATGAAAAAATAAGAGGAAGTACACCTCTATTTATAAAGTAGGTTCTCAACTTCCTTTACAATTATAATATTAATTTTCTAGGCTAAAACCCCTATTCTGACTTAAGGAGGAGAAAAAATCCTTTTCAACAATTAATTAATCTAAATTACACAAATTGAGGGGAATTCATGCCACATGTATAAATAGAAGGGGTACAACCCCTCAAAAGGTAACCCATATCCATAAATTCAGGAGAAAAGAGGGGTCTTTGCACAACATCCAACCTCTAAAGTCCCTTCAAAAGCTCCTTATTCTCCACCAAATCAACAAATACCATCTTCATGTGTGGAAAAATGGGCTTCAAGATAAATGATCCAACCTCCATGTCTTCATCTAAGTGGGGATGCTTCATTTATATTCCTTATCATCTCATGTAAGAAACTACCTTTTATAGGCCATATATTATCATATAAGAAACCACCCAAACTTCAAAAGTCTCCTTGATATCAAAAGGTAAGGTTGAAGTCTTTCTTGGTGTAACACCCTTGTGTTAACCCTTGATTTTATAATGCTAAATAATGATTGTGGTTGTAAATAAATTTTAATATTTTTTTGTCTTGAAGAATGGGACGATAGATCCACAATATGAGGGAAGGCCTACAAGTGGTGTTTGGTTGGCATAAATGAATGCACCACCACCTATAGTTGGCAAGGAAAGGCACACATTTCTCACATTCCATTACATGGCAAAATGGAAGTGAACAATCGTGTGGAAGGTAAGGAGCCTGAAGCAAAAAGGAAGAATGGAAGCAAAACGAGGATTTTGGCAACAAAATGCAAGACATATAGCATGAGAGAACATTGGAGAAGGAAAGAAGTTTGCATCACAAGAGAAAGAATTTTGTGTGCTGGAGAAAGCATGTAATGGCTAATGGGATGTGATTCCCTATGTTGAAACATTGGATTTGTTAGATTGTGGTGTCTAAGATTGAAAAGATTAGTGGAAGGCTCGGAGGAGAAATTAGGTGATGGGAAACAAGTTTGTATCACAAGAGAAATAATGTTCCGCACTAGAGAAAGCATGCAGAGGCTAATTGGATGTGAATCCCTGTGTTGAAACATTGGAATTGTTGGACTGTGGTGTCCAAGCTTGAAAATATTAGTGGAAGGCTCAGATGAGAAATTAGGTGATGGGAAACAAGTTTGCATCACAAGAGAAAGAATATTGCACACAAAATAAAGCATGCATAGGGTAATGGGATGTGATTCCCTGTGTTGAAACATTGGATTTGGTGCTTATTGTATGGCTGATAAACCACTGCGTAGGGTAGAAATTCACTGGGGTGCTTGTTGAAAGGGTTGATAAATCACTAAGTGCTTTCCAAGAGGGTTGATTTAACCACCTAGACTATGAGCTATAGGTTCATGTGGTGCTTGCCTTCAGTATACAGCTGATAAACCACCTAAGAAGTGATCCCATACTCCTGGATATGAGAATTATTCTAGACGAGTCTGATCGAAATCCCATGGATAATGGATCTAGCTCGGGGGTGGACATATGCAAGAAATACTATGGTGTAGTTGGATTATGGTTTGGTGGAGAATTAAAGTATCACCTTTAGTTTCTAGCCATATTTGGTTATTCATATAAGTGCCATGGCTTGTGTATAATTCAATTAGACTAATTACTATGACTGGCATGCTAATGAATAATGCATGGCTCTCTATTGTTTCTGAATGGTCATTGGAAATTGTTGCATGTCCTTGATAGGAAATATGCATTGGGTATTCTTTTGGCTAAGTTGGAATACTAGTTGTATGTGGATGTTATGATTTTTCTTGGATATATATGCAATTGCAACCTATTGCATGAGGATGTGTAGATAATTGTTGATAACAATGCTTTGATGGTTGACATGCTTATAAATTGTAAAGGTTCACTATTTTTTCCTTAATGATATTATGCACTATGTTTATGTACATGATGGATATGCATTGTATATAAGAATCTTGCAAGAGTTACATAACTCCATAATAAATGGATGCAAATAGTTGTACGTTTAACTCTTTAGACATTCATCATTATATTACATGATCTCTCTTTAGAGTTGATGTCCCTACATGGGACTTATTTCTGAGTTTGATTATGGAGTTACTGCATCGAGTTCATAGAGCACAACTAGTTATGGTTTAGCCGAGTGTTGATTCTTGATGGTAGGCATGTTATTAAATTAATTTGATGCATTTCTAGCTTGAGTTAATGTTTAAAGTATTGGGAATTGGAATGAAGGTGTCATTCTTGTGGAAACAATGTTCTGATCAACACTACACACAAATGAAAGTCAGGGCTAAGTCCTTGAGACCAAAAAAAACTTTTTAAGCCCAAATATCCATTGTAAATCGGGTTGTATCCAACAAGATACAATGTGGGCTCGACAGATGTATCTGGGAGTCTGAACATCCAGACTGATTACCCTTGTGCAAATTCACAAAAGTGCCAAATTTTAAGTTTATCTAGATTTCAATGAAGAAAGGTAGTGTATACGAGGGCGAGTAGACTGGTGGAATCATTGACGTGAGCGCAAATTGGAGATAAGTTAGATTTTGACAAAATTAGGGGTAGGGCCCATTGTTGGTGGAGCCAGATAATCATTTGGGAGAGATAATCTGGGAGTCTGAACATCCGGGCTAGATGTGGTTGTGTGCTCTGGTGAAATCCCTAGATGTGGACTAGACCTAGATTTTTCCTACGACCAAATACAAAGGAAATAGTCAATTGTGCAAAGGGGGTTGGACCTTAAGGGACCCACCAGATGAGCTAAGCTAGTAGGTGCCATGTAGGCCAGACAAGGCTACATGGACACCACATTGAGGGTGACTTATAAATAATTTTGATGTGGTGCCTTCATGGTGTGACATGTGGCAGGAAAAAATGTCCCTTTTGGATGGCCAAAAAGTCCATTTTTGAGTGACATGTGGCATCGTCAAAGGATGTCATGTGGTAGGGTGACATCACCTTGACATCATCATGACATCAGTAAGGAGCAATGGAGACAGGTGATCACATGGTTCAAATGTGGTACGTGGAGTTGACGTTGCCTGGGTCCATGTCATCATATATTGTAGATGCTCGGTGATGTTTTGAAATGTTTATTATAGCAAGAGCCATAATAGATGAAAGCTGCAGAACGTGAAGCTTTCTTTCTAATTAATGTGAACATTTTTTACCACTTCGTGGAGGTTAAAAAGGGTTTTTCCAAAGGATGACGTGACATTAATTCAATGATTATGGGATGAGAAACTTCCCCTTAGGTGATGTCCTTTGCATCTTCAATCTAGCACCTGGCATTCACCCCCCGCCTTGGCACTGGGTGTGGCTGACAGAGAGCGCCAGACAAGAAATTCCCCAGAAATCGATAGTAAAAACCCCATCTTTCCACACCAAAAATTAGAAGGGAGTCCACTCGATGCCCTAACACAATGGCGTTGGGCACATTGGTGTGACAAAAGCCATGTGGGCTTGTGGGTGATGTGGCAGAGCCACATATGCCACATGGGAGCCCCAGATGGGGTGCATGATGACTTGGTAGGGGAATTAATGAAAAAATATTTAAATGGTCATAACATTCAATCTAGGAGTTGGATTGAGATCAAATTTATATCGTCGGAAAGATCTCAATGAGCCAGACAGATGGCATTTTTTTTAGAATCAAGGAATTTGGAAAAAGGAGGATTTTTGTGACCCCATATTCATAACAGACCTTGGAGATTAGGTTAATTTCGATGTAACACCTTCCACTGCCTGAGAATAACCATTTAAGGGGGCGGGAGGGTGTGTTACAAGGTGGTATAAGAGCATGGTTTAACACTGGACCTGAAGGGGCTCACATGCACACACCCAGGATGAGTATTTAATCTGCCAATAACCTTTTTGTTTACGAATATGTGTTGATTTTAAGTTACAACTTATGTAATGTTTGATTTGACAGAATTATTGATTGGTTGTCTTAACTTTAAATCAACATGCTAATTGAGATTTGATGTTTGATATGGTTTCACATCAACATGCTTACTGCAAATAAGCCAAGGTGATGGGTAAATGTATTTATTTTCTTTTCAGTTGGCTAACGATTATGTGTGTGTAATAACACATAAGTAGACATCAAGGAACAACAAGAGAGAAAAAGGATGAATAGAAGGATGGATTCGTATGGAGAAAATAGATACCAACATGATAAAGAAGAAGATTCAGTTAGGAAAAGGAAATAAGAAGATTGTCATGATCAGATGGACACCCTTAGAAGCCTAAGAGCTGAACTAAGAAGTTGCAAAGAAGATAATAGAAAGGTTGTTAGAGCACAAGAAAGGAAAGCATAGGTAAATGTTGTGATATTGCAGAACCTATTAGACCTGTAATGGAAAAAACAATAGGAGCTTGGTGCCAATTACCTAGAAAGGCACAAGTCCAAACCTAGCTTGTTAGAACTCCAAAGGTAAAGGTTGGATACCAATAGGATAGGAGGAATCAAATCAAGGAAAAGGCATAGGAATGCATATGAAGGCACATTTCTACTTAGAATTCAGGAAAGAGAGACAAGCATCCATGACTGATCATCATATACTACATTTAAGAAACACCATCATCAAAGAAGAAGCAAGGCTATTTCAATCAATGAGGATTTCAAGAAAGTAAAGCCCCATACCATTGATGGAGAGGTAAAGAAGGCTGAATAGGAAAAATCTTGGCTATTGGGGATGAAGAAGTACTTCAAGGTGCATGAGTACTCTGAGAACATGAAGGCCAAAGTAGTTATTTTAGTTTGAATGGAAAAAATGACATATGGTGGGAATATTTGAAGAATTTTAAAGACATTAGGGAGAAAGAGTTGTCATGAAGAAAGCTCAAAAAATACTTCTGGGAGAAGTACCTATCTGAAATGTACTATGACAACAAGGCCAAATAATTTTATGAGAACAAATTGGGGAAATTGATAGTTTATGAGTACAAAAGCATATTCTTGGAGTTGTTGAGGTATGTGCCTTACATCAAGGATGAGAAGGCAAAAATCCAGGGGTATTTCAGTGGATTACCACATGCTTACCAGGACAGAATAGAGTTTGATGAACCAAAGACCCTGGAGGATGCCACTCAAAATATGAGGTACTATTATGAGAAATCCAAACACAAGACTGAAACCCAAACAAATTGGAAGTAGAAATATAATGAAAAATTCAAAGTAAAGGGGGCAAAATCCTTAGGATATAAGCAAGCAGGGAAGAATGGGAAATTCACTACTTCTACCAGGAATGAATATCAACAAAATTCCACAACGATCAACATAAATGAACCCCTGAAATCAATAAATGAAGAGGTTGATGGGTCCAAGAAAGGTCCTGTACAATGTCGAACTTATGGAGAAACCATCTGCAGAGGAATTGTCCTCAATGACAACAAACCAAAATGAAGTTATAAAATGTACATGAAGCAACAACGATGAATTATGTGGCCCAGAACATACCACAAATTTACATTGCACTGGGTAATAAGCAGGCATATAAACAAGCTACAATAATCTAAATGGAAGGTATGGTCATCAACCAACTGTTTCAATTTTAATTGACTCAGGTTTTAATTTCAACTATATCATCCTAAGAGTTACAGAGAAATGTGAATTGCCAAAGAAAACCTATAAATAATCATGGTTGGTTCAAATCGACATGGGAACAAAAAGGCGAGTGAAAGACATAATGGAGTCATGCCTTATGGATATTAGTGGTATGACCACCACAACTGCTCTAGATTTATTATTTTGGTATTTATGATGTTTTAATCAGTGTGGACTGGTTAGCATCCCATAAAACCAAAATGGACTGTTACAACTAAGAGTTGGAATGCCTCAACGATATTGGTGAAAAGATAACCCTGTAGTGGATAAAGAGACTGATCACACTCAAGAAAATAACTACGCTTCAAGTTAAGGGATGCAACAAAAAAGGTTGTGCATTGTACGCTATACACATGACTGAGGAATTGGAGGGTAGCGTAAATCCATTTGAAAACCATCCCGTGTTGTAACAATTCAATGACATGTTCACAAAAGAATTTCCTTGACTACCACCTAGAAGAAATATCGACTTTATCATTGAGTTAGTTCCAAGAATAGTACCACCAACAAAGGCTCCATATCGCATGAGTACACTTGAACTGGTGGAATTGAAGATATGTTGGAAAAAGGATATATTCAACCCAGTGTATCATGTTGGGGAGCCCCAATGTTATTTGTTAGAAAGAAGGATGGTACATTGCAGCTTTGTATAGACTACCAACAACTAAACAAGGCTACAATAAAGAACAAGTACATGCTGCCCAGAATTGATGACTTATTTGACCAGCTGAGAGGGGTTGCGATATTTTCCAAAATATATTTGAGGTCTGGATACCATCAAGTTAGGATTAAAGATGAAGACATTCACAAAACAACCTTCAGGACTAGATATGGCCACTATGAATTTATAGTGGTGCCATTTGGGTTTACAAATTCCCCAGCCACATTCATGTTCTTGATGAACAATGTTCTCAAACCTTATTTGAATAAATTTGTATTGGTATTTGTAGATGATATCTTGATGTATTCAAAAACTAAAGAAGAACATGAAGACCACCTGTGAGCAGTGTTACAATTATTGAGGGAGCATAAGTTGGATGCAAAGCTCAACAAGTGTGAATTTTTCCAAACCTAGGTCCACTACTTGGGGCATGTTATTTCAAAAGGAGTGGTTGTAGATTTGAAAAAAATCAAGGTTATAATGGAGTGGTCCACTCCCTGAATTTTCACAGAGGTCAAATCTTCCATGGGGTTAGCTAGATATTACCAAAGGTTCTTTCAAGACTTCTCAAAGATTGGGCATCCAATCACTACTTTGCAAAGAAAAGAAGTCAAATTTCAGTGGACACCAAAATGTGCAACCATTTTTAAGTAACTTAAAAAATTACTTACATGTGCACCTAGCTTAAGAATAACAGATTCGAAGAAATACTTTGTGGTTTGCATAGATGCTTGCAAGGAAGGACTTGGTGGGGTCCTGATGCAAGAAGGATACGTGATTTGTTATGAATCAAGAAAGCTAAATGAAAACGAGAATAATTATGCTACCCATGACTTAGAGCTTGCAACAGTAGTGCACACTTCAAAAATGTGGAGACATTATCTATTGGGGAGAAGGTTTGTGTTGATGAAAAACCATGGGGGATTGAGATATCTATTTGACCAGCTTAAGTTAAATTCCAAACAATCTAGGTGGTTGGCTTTGATCAACCAAATTAATTTTGAGATAAATAATATCAAGGGAAAATAAAATAAGGTGGAAAATGCACTCAGTGGAAGTCTACAAGAGGCTCACTTGGTAGCCTTGAGTACCTGCATGGTTGACATCATGGAAAGGACTAGAGAGGCATTGTCCCATGATGAACACTACTACCATGTAAAGAAATGTTTGTAAAAGGAACTAGAGGGATTCATGAGAAAGAGCTACCATCTCATTCATGACGGTCTACTACTGTTAAAAAATAGAAAGTATGTGACTAATGTAGTTGATTTAAGGAAACTCATCATGGATGAGTTTCACACAATAACTTACTCAAGTCATCATGGTTATCAGAAGATGATAAAAACCATAAAAAAACATATTATTGGCCAGGATTGAAGAATGATGTTACTGAATATATTACCAAGTGTTTGGAATGCTAAAAATTAAAGGCAGAATGTAGGCATACATTAGGATTGTTGCAACCAATCCAAATCCCTAAGCGAAAGTGGGAAATCATATCTATGGACTTTATTATGAGATTGCCAAAGACAACCAAACATCATGATGCCATTATGGTGGTGGTGGAGTGGTGGTGGAGAAGTTTAATAAGGCAACCCACTTCATAGTTGTTAAGTCCACTCACAAAGCTATTGACATAGCCCAACTATCCATGAAGGAAATATTTCAGTTGTATGGTGTGCCTAAGAAGATTATATCATATCGAGATGTTAACTTCACATATAACTTTTGGAAGTAATTGTTTGCTAGTTTTTGAATCTAGCTGGCTTTTAGTACCACCTATAATCATTAGACAAATGGAAAAATGGAAAGAATGAACATAATTTTGGAGGACATGCTAAGAATGTATGTCATGCATCAACTAAAGAAGTGGGAATATTTCTTACCATTGGTGGAGTTTTCACACAATAATGGATATAAAGAGTCACTGGGGATGAGTCATTTTGAGGTACTGTATGGCCAAAAACACAATATTCCTATAGTTTGGGATGGCTTAGTTAACAAAATAGTTCTTAGACCTGATATGCTAAAGGAAATGGAGTAGAAAGTGGCCAAGATCAAGCAAAAATTAAAGGCAACTCAAAATTGGAAAAATATTTATGTAGACTAGCAAAGGATGCACAAGGATTTGCAAGTGGGAGAGCATGTGTATCTCCGCATTATATAGAGGAGGAGCTCACTAAAAGTGGGGCCTTGTGCAAAGTTGACACTCAAATTTTGTGGACGATTTCAAATCTTGGAAAGAGTGGGGCCAATGGCTTATATATTAGCCTTGCCACCCATAGTGAATGCACACAATGTTTTTCATGTTTCTTTGTTTAACAAGTATGTACATGATGCTAATCATATTGGCTACTTATATGTGATACAGGTGGAACTTGAGGGAGAGTTCCAATCAAAACCACTATGATTATAGACTAGAGGAATACCATGCTCCTAAATCAAGTAATAGATCAAGTTAAGATGGAATGGACGCACTTTGGACCCAATGAATCCACCTATGAGATGGTAGAAAAAATGAGGGTGTTATACCCATTTTTGTTTGATGAATAAGTGGATGTAAGAGCTATATATAAAGCTCATTTTTTGTTTTTGTTTTCTAGTTACAGAGAACATTGAGGATGATGTTCCCTTTAAGGGGTTGGGTTTTGTAATAACCTTGTGTTAACCTATGGTTTTATAATGATAAATAATGAATGTGATTGTAAATCAATTTTAATATTCTGGCTAGCCTGAACAATGGGACGATGGATCCACGATCTGAGGGAAGGGTGCAAGTGGTGCCTGACTCACATAACCGAATGCACCACCACCTCTAATTGGCAAGGAAAAGCACATGTTTCTCATGTTCCATTACATGGAAAGCCTGACTCACATAACCGAATGCACCACCACCTCTAATTGGCAAGGAAAAGCACATGTTTCTCATGTTCCATTACATGGAAAGTCAAGGAGCTTGAAGCAAAAGGGAAGAATGGAAGCAAAATAGTGATTCAAAAAGTAGAACACAAGACGACTAGCATGAAATAACACAAGACGACTAGCGTGAGAGAACACTATAGAAGGCAACAAGCTTGCAACACAAGAGAAAGAATGTTGTGTGTTGGAGAAAGCCTGTAGAGGCTAATGGGATGTGAATCCATGTGTTGAAACATTGGAGTTGTTGGACTGTGGTGTCCAAGCTTGAAAAGATCAATGGAAGGCTCAGAGGAGAAATTGGGTGATGAGTGCTTATTATATGGCTGATAAACCACTAGGTAGGGTAACAATTCGCTGGGAACAATGTAAACTTTGAAACAAGATAGGATTACCCTTTTTTTTGAGGTAGCAAAAAAATCATTTGATTTTGAAAAGTGTTGATTCAGAATACACCTTTTTTTATTTGGAGCATATTTTAGACACTTTAAATTTTCTTATGAACATTTTTTTAAAAATGTTAATGATTTTCATGTTGATTTTGAAAAGTGTTGATGAGGCATCAACCCCTTAAATTTTTTTATGAACATTTGTTTTAAAATGTTAATGATTTTCATGTTGATTTTGAAAAGCGTTGATGAGACATCAACCTATTTTTTGAAATGCTTAGTTTTTACACTTTAAATTTTCTAATGTATTAGGTGTGAATGATTTTTTTAAATTTTTGGTAATTTTCATCTGGATTTTGAAAAGCATCAACATTGTTTTTTAAGGCATATTTTAGACACTTTAAACTTAGTTATCAAATTGACAAATAATGAGATCAGTTTGAAAAAACAAAAAAGAACACAAGAAGTTTAAAAAATAATAATAATAAGTAAATAAAAAGATATATTACAACATTAAAAAGAAAACACGACTTAAAAAAAAAAAACAAAAATTAAAATATTAAGAAATAAAAACTAAAACAAACAAAAAAAATAAAAAAATTAATAACAAAGAAAAATATATATTAAAATATAATGAAATTAAAAACATGGCTATATATAAAAAGAAAACAAAATTAATTTAAAAAATTTAAAAATTATATTAAAAAAAAACAAACAAATCAAAAAATACAAGAAATTGTTTCTAAAATAAATAAATAAAAAATGATACTAGATAATTAGGAAAAAAACGAAATAAAAAATCATAACAACATAAAAAAACATTAAAAATTAAATATTGAAACCTATTTAAAAAATTAAAAAATTAAAAAAAAATCATAAATAATTTACAAAACATAACTCTGTAAAAAAATAAAAATATTAAAAAAATTCCCTGCTAAGGCCCCACCCCCGTGGCCCAAAGGGCCCTAGGGGGTGGAAGCCTGATTCTGAGGTGGGGCGGGATGGAGCCGCGTGCAACCCCTCCCGCTCCACCCCCCGGCCCAACGGGTCCCAGGGGTGGAGGTCTGATCCTCAAAATTGGGCCTCCACCCCCTAGGGCCCGTTGGGTTACGGGGGTGGCGCCATGGAAGGGCATTTTTTAAAAATATTTATTTTTATGTTTTTTTTTTGTTTAATGTTTTTTTTAAGCTTTTATGATTTTTATTATTTTAATGATGTTTTTTATTTTTTAATTATCTTGTATCATTTTTATTTTTATTTTTTGTTAGTTTATTTTAGTAAGAATTTCTTGTATTTTTTTAATTTTTTTTATTCGTTTGTTTTTTTATATAATTTTTAATTTTATTTTTTTTTATCATTTTTAAGTTAAATTTGTTTTTTCTTTTTACAATTTTATGTTTGGTTTTTTTTTTGTCTATATATATATATATATATATATATATAGATATATATATATATATATATATATATATATATATATTTTGCCATGTTTTTAATTTGATTATATTTTAATATATATATTTTTTTGTTATTATTTAAAAAAAAAATTATTTGTTTTAGTTTATAGTTTTCTTTAAATTGTGTTTTTTTTCAATGTTTTATTTTTATTTTTTTATTTTTTTTGTATTTTTCATTTTTATTTATTTATTTATTATTTTGTTTGATTTTATTTTTTCCTGCAAGGTCTGTGTTGATCCTCGACTAGCAACCCGATCCCATTATGTGTCAATTTGATAATTGATTTTAAAGTTTTCGTTATAATGTATCGAGTCTGACCCCACAATATGTCAATTTAATGGTTGGTCTTTAATTTTTCATTAGAATGGGTCACTTCGCCTACACTGCTTGTCAATTTGATGGTTTATTTTTAAATTTTTGTTGCAATGTGTCAAGTTGTCTTAGGGTAAGATTTTGAAGTTGTTATACTTTTAGCATTTGAAAAAAAATTACTCTTTGTATAATGACTCTTTCATTCAGGTATTCATTTAAAAAAAAAATAGTCATAGAAGTTTTTCATAATGCCATGGTTGAAATATGTTGAAAACTTAAGGTTTTTTGTAGTCATGATCTTCAATTTTAATTCCAGTTTGAAAAATTGTAAAATTTTTAAGGGTTTTCTGAGTCATGACATTTTATCCTTAACGTCATTGCAAAAAAATGTTGAAAATGTACCTCAAAAACAAATTGGGTTTTATTGGTTTTTACTACCATGTTTAAAAAATGTT